>NQII01000859.1:319947-389454 GCA_002778355.1 Clitarchus hookeri | reverse complement strand
ACTTGCAGCCATTCATGGACTTCATGTACCCAAACAACGATGGAATTTTTATGGATGACAATGCGCCATGTCACCGGGCCACAACTGTTCGCGATTGGTTTGAAGAACATTCTGGACAAGTCCAGCGAATGATTTGGCCACCAAGATCGCCCGAAATGAATACCATCGAAAATTTATGGGACATAATCGAGAAGTCAGTTCGTTCACAAACTCCTGCACTGGCAACATTTTCGCAATTATGGACATCTATAGAGGCAGCATGGCTCAATATTTCTGCCGGGGACTTCCAACGACTGGTTGAGTCCATGCCACGTCTAGTTGCTGCACTTTACCGGGCAAAAGGAGGTCCGACACTATATTAGGAGGTATCGCATGACTTTTGTCGCGTCAGTGTGTAGGGTCACCGTTTAAAGACACGATCAGGCGAATCGCTGACAGAAAGCCTGCACGTCAGTTGAGCGCCTGTGCATAGAGGCGATAAGAAAAGTGATGAGTGAGTGAGAGTGAGCATTAGAGATCACGCGTATTGGGGCCTTGAACTGCAGGCAGGTGGAACCCTTAACAACTGCAATTTTTTATAGGTAGGTTGCTATTTTTAGCATTAATTGTGACTGAAAGGCGGGTAAAGTGAGCTGCAGTGTGTTGGGAATAAATCAGTTAATTTATTTGGAAATTGTTTTCTTACACAAAAATTNGAATAAATCAGTTAATTTATTTGGAAATTGTTTTCTTACACAAAAATTAATGCACTTCAAGGAACTCAAGGATTTGTCTTTCAAGATATTTCGCATATTCTTAAGAAGATATTCTTAGATGTGATCATAAGAACGATGGTGTCTTGAGACTACTATAACATATAAAGAAAATATATTGCTATGTGATAAAATTCTAAGTACGTCGTATAAAGCTCCATAGAGTCAGGCTGCATGAAAGAAATACTGCACGGCAATTGTACGACCTTGTGCGTGGAGGCGACCCCATCGTTGATGTTCTTTTCATTGTAGGCCTTAGCGGGAGCTCTGAAACACAAAATAGCTCCAAGCACGGAGGAGGGGGTGCCACTTTTAAGAACCGGTGAGACTTGACGAGCTGCCAGCGAATTACGCCATCTCCCGCGACAACTTTTCAGGTAGGGGGCCCCCGTCATCTTCCCGCGTGGTCGCCGGCGTGTACCCGCGCTAAATAAAGATCAGGCGGATCCTTGACCCGGGACACGCGGCGTGGTGATGATGGCTTTCGTTGGTCCACTCTCCCTCCCCCTCCCCCTCCCACTCAAAGCCCTTCCCGCGGGAACCCGGTGGCTGCGCTCATTCAGCCCGGGACAAGGCCCCAGCACCGCCGGCCAAGTGGGCCACTGTCAAGGGAGGGACCCCATCGAGCCTGCGATCGACAAGGTTTCCTCACCCAGTGGGCAATCGTGTGACCAGCGACACAAGCGGTTGTGTCTTCCTCGAGGTACAAGAAGGACCGTCATTGTCAACTCGATTTTCTAGAGGAAATGCGAGTGTTTCTCGACGGAACAGGTGGTAGGGCGTAGATCTCGGAGCACAGTCGCCCCGCCATCATCGACCCGCGAGCAGCCCGTGAAGACCAGCACACGATGATCGCGAGGTCTGTAAGGACCGTGATCTCCTGCGGCCTGATCGCCTGCTGCGCCGTGCTGCTCTCCGGGGCCCGTGCCGAAGATGACGGAGGTGTCGACCCCACCAGGAACTTGGAGTCCATCTTCTGTTTCCCGCAGGACAACGGCAGTTTCTGTGCCCTTGCCGCCGACAGGGAAGGACGCGTCAGCCCGATTGCCCCGGATATTTCCAAAGGTTGGTGACGTCATTCCGATGCTGTACTAACTCATCAAGACAAACGGAAAAGGTTTCATTAGTTGGTACGCCAAAAAATTAAAATTTCCATAAAACACTGTGCAATTCGTTACTTGTGGTCCGTTAAAACTCAGTAATAATTTGGTTTTGGGCTTTGCCCAATTTAACTCTTGTGAATTATTTTTCAAGGAAATTATTAAGCAGTAACCTACCCAAGCTTGTATTAAATCGCCTTATGAACTTCTTAACATTTGCTGCGACTTACAGAATTTGAAAGTCACTCTGTGTTTGCCCTGAAGATATTAAGTTGCAGACATTAATGAGCAACACCTANCGACTTACAGAATTTGAAAGTCACTCTGTGTTTGCCCTGAAGATATTAAGTTGCAGACATTAATGAGCAACACCTATCTGACATATCCAGTCGCACATATTTCTAGTAAATCAAGATTAAAACAGAGCTCATATTTGTAACTCACTAGCAGTAAGAGGTGCTTGTTTTTATTTCTTCTGGAACTTGTGTATGCGTGGTTTCTCCGATGGTCAAACTAAGTGTCTTGTAAATGACTCGGGAATGCAGTTTATTGCGCATAAGGTACCGTGCATTGAATAACACTATTAATGTGACGTGCGGCTTTATGTTCCGGAAATGGCAATTCAGTGGTATAGGCTTAGGTAGTTTTATCATTTTCTTATAAGCATTTTAAAAAATCTGCTACATTATTTCTGATCTTAATTGTTAAAAGATAGCATTTTTTTCGTCTTTAGCCATTCAATGTATCGAAGCATACATAGTCGAGCAAATATTTACTCTCTTTCTTCACATGTCAATTAATTCAGCTCTCGACGGAACAGAACCAGTTTTAATTTGCTACTAAACAGGCATGTTGCTAGTGTACTGCCGAGGAGCCAGTTCTGAATACAGGACACAATAATAATGAAGCTTGAAAGAAGCAAATAATTTATGTGAGCATTTGTAGCCTCACGTGGTAACTTCGCAATCTATAATGAACACGGGTGTGTTGGCGTATGTGAAACGACTCTCACTGAATATATAAAATATTTTTGCTCAAATAAAATTAATTCTTTGAAGCGTTACTAGTAAAAACCCACGGGAGTAAATAGAATCTGTGTTTTAAGACGTCCTCCTAAAATGTAAATAGGCAAGGAATTTAAAGAACCCATGGAAATACAAAAATTATTTTAAACAAACTTAGTATAACTTAGTACGTAACAGGATTAAAACGTCTAAGAGGCCCTTACATATTTTGTATCTGCAGGTAACGTCCAACCAACCTGTTTTTTTAAACGTTTGCTGTATTGTTGCCAGATTTAATAAATATTTGATATTTACGCAGGATATCAGCTTTTAAAGACCTGAGTGTCTCTATTATGCTACATATTCATTTAGGTACATTATACCGAAATACGAAGTCGTTATATCATAAAACGGTAAAACGCGGAGCGTTACTGAAGGGTAAATAATGGCATCGATGGCCATTACTTAAAGTAATTTTGTATACGTTGCAGATAAGCNCGGAGCGTTACTGAAGGGTAAATAATGGCATCGATGGCCATTACTTAAAGTAATTTTGTATACGTTGCAGATAAGCGTGATTAAATAATAAAGATGAATTGATAAAATTAAACATTGTAAGGAATTAACATTTCCAGAATAATGGAAGGTTAACCCGATGCATCGAAGTGCTCTAAGAAAGCGCGTTGCGATAAGCATATTTTCCGACGTGACTCTAATATCTTACTGCTCTAATACGACAAGCTGCGCACTGCGCATGTACTTTTTTATTGCTGCTTTAAAACGCGCACACTTCGTGCTGGGAAGGGTAATTGGAAGACAGATTTCAAGGCACATATATTTTACCGTTTCGCAAAACTATATATTATTTTATGCGTAAGTTTAAATGACAAATACCCACGATTTAAGTTATCTGGGTTGAGCTCGTTTATGGGTCAAATAGTGTAGCAGCTCAGGTAATTTTAGAGTAAAGAATAAATATTTATGACAAAAAAACGTAATTAGATAGAACTCACATGTTTTTAACAATTAAATAATAACTTTATTGAGATGGAGGAACGTTTACGTAACAGTCAGTAATTGCGTTTCATTGTGCTGCTTAAACAGGGGACGTTTATAAACAGGACGTTTCACTGAAATCGTGCAAAAATGAGACTGGGAATAGGGGCCGTACCTCTGAACACTTCGAGGTTGAGAACGTGTGATCGGCGAAGCCAGCTGAAGGAGATATGGACGTAAACATGTTGGCGAGGCGACCCATGTCGTGCGTGTGTGTGTGTGGTTCACTTACTGTACACAAGGTGGCTCTGTCGTCCCTACATTGCCACAGCACGTGCGTGTATCAACGACGGACGCAACACGAGTAGGATGTTTGAACGTGTGCGACAGGATCTCGTACGCCGTTGTCGTGCCTGCGTTGAGGTCGGTTGCCGTCGCTTTGAACAACTCTCGTGATTTGGAAACAGATACGTTAACACCGGTTCTGCAATGGAGCGGTCCTGTACAGTACTACCTGTCAATAATGTACGCACTCAAAGTCAATACACGTAACTAATTCAGGCGCTTGTATTAATGTTACGACCATATATCATTTCGCTGGATTCGTGGACCACACGTTCCTAATCTCAAAGGGCGCTGCCCGCATTCCCAGTTTCAGTTTTGCACGTTTTTATTGAAACATTCTCTAAATGATTTGTTTTAAATCGGAAGAAGGTAGTTCGACGTATTACTCGTTGTCACAGGTAATAATAGCAATAACCAAACTTCTCCTGTAAGTTAAATGGCCAAAACTGTGTGCATACAAGAAGGAGCGGAATTTGATCGACAAACTGCTTGAGGTGATCCCTTATGCAAAATCAAGTGAATTAATATAGGACACTTTCTACCTAAACTGATATTTAAAGAAGAAGCAATTGAAAATGAAGATTTTAAAATGTAAGTTTTGAAAAATATTGGAAACTATGTGAAATTCAATTACATTTCTCCGAAGATTGTTTAATGTTATCAGGATTGAACCTATGAGAAAACTCTCATTAATACCTCCCCTTGTAATGGCCGTATCAGGGGTGGCCACCAGCTTATTGCAAACAACATCTTTACCGTCAGGAATTGTGAACGTTTGTTGTCGGTTTTTTCAGCAGTATGACCTAATTAACAGAAATGGTCCTTTTGGTTACAACTACCCAGGACCCGCCGTTTTCGTGGGAAACGCGCATAAAACAAACTTCCAGTGGCAGGGATACAGTTCCAGGCGCGCAGGCAATACAAGTGCTTCCTACGTGGAATCACACACCGACTGTTGCCAGAAACAAGTAGCCTGCTTCAGTACTGTAAGCCTGTAACGTATGGCGCGCGGGGCGCGAAGCTCATTCACTTTCCGCGCTTGTCGGGAGCCGAATTACATCGTGAAATTACCAGCGGGGTGGAAGTTGCCGTGGAACGGAAGTGTAGTGGTCACCTGCCTATCAGAACATCGTAAACTCCGCAACGCTCGGATAGCGATACTCGCGTAATTGGGCCCCCGATAAGCGGAAAAGCAAATTAGATTCACGACGTCCCTGGGCACAGCAGCAAGCGACACACGCATGTAGGTAGTATTGCCGACGTGTTAGGCACTGCATCGCTGCGGTCTAACGAAGCTTTGTGTGCGTTTTACATTAAAACGGTGGGTCCTGGGCCGTCGCAACAAGAGGGCCATCCTTCTTGATAAACCGACATAAAACTTTCATAAACCCTGACGGTAAAGAATTTTTCTGTAATGTGAGGTTGGCGACCACTCCTAGTGGGAAGGGTAATGTTAATNCATAAACCCTGACGGTAAAGAATTTTTCTGTAATGTGAGGTTGGCGACCACTCCTAGTGGGAAGGGTAATGTTAATGATAGTTTGATTTTAGGTTGAAGATCCTGATAACATAAAATAATGTTCGGAGAATTTTAATTTCATTCCACTTCGTTTCCGATATTTTGTAAATAAATACGTATCATAATATCCTTTTTCAAGGGCTTGCATTTCCTGTNCATAAACCCTGACGGTAAAGAATTTTTCTGTAATGTGAGGTTGGCGACCACTCCTAGTGGGAAGGGTAATGTTAATTATAGTTTGATTTTAGGTTGAAGATCCTGATAACATAAAATAATGTTCGGAGAATTTTAATTTAATTCCACTTCGTTTCCGATATTTTGTAAATAAATACGTATCATAATATCCTTTTTCAAGGGCTTGCATTTCCTGTAATATTTAGTTTAGTTTGATAGTGTCCACTATATTTCCAACTTCATTTTTGCATAAGGAGTCACTTCGTGAGGTCTGTCGGTCGAATTACACCGCTCTCTTTATATAAACACACACTTCGTCTGTGTTCGTCTTATTACTACTTGTTTTGTTGTTGTTCTTTGTTTAGTTATTATTGACTCAGTTTCTTCTGCAAAGTTATCTATTAATTTTTTTTACGTATATGTTGACAACAGTTAATCTTTGCTACTTTAGGTGTGTGTTTTAATGCCTTCTTCAACTTAGCTATGCCATTTTTCCTGTATAATTTTTCATCCAGTCACTGGCTCATGTTGAAATAATCATTCTGAGAACTTATTTAGCCAAGAAAATCAAACACAAATTTAAAAAAAAATTCCGAATTACAAACTTTATAAATCTAAAGTACATGTTGGTTATCCTTCCCTCGAGACACTATCATACAACAGCGTAGATGTTTGGGCCCTTAACTCCAGACCCGNTTAAAAAAAATTCCGAATTACAAACTTTATAAATCTAACGTACATGTTGGTTATCCTTCCCTCGAGACACTATCATACAACAGCGTAGATGTTTGGGCCCTTAACTCCAGACCCGCGGCCTTTCACACGCCTGAGAACATTTTAGCCTGTAGTTTACTTGTGAATGAGACTGATGTGACTGGCTAATTCGTCGCTGTAAAACGGGCGGTTCCAAATCTGATATCTCGCGGTTTATGATGGATCCTCATTATTCATTGTAAAAGGCAAGATTAGTTTCGGTTTGGTCAGGTTCCGTTTATTGCACTGAATGCTCTTCNATTTTCGGTTTTGTCAGGTTCCGTTTATTGCACTGAATGCTCTTCGCTCTCAGTGCCCACGCATGCGGTACTGAGGTGAACTTCCCACTCGAACCCAGTTTGACTAACTTTGGTCAAGTAGCAAATCATAGCAACACCGTTCGCAAGTACACTATGGCATGCGTAAATCCCAGATTTCGTTCTCAAGAAAACAAAATATTATTCCTACAATTTTTTTTTTGTGTTTATTAAAATTTTTCTCTGTGCTATTGGTATCATAAATGCTTCCTCTTTCTTATTTTTCCTTTACCTTGCATAAATTATTGCCGTTTAATACTCTACAGTTTTAGTTTCTTGAAAAATTAAAACACAAAGTGTTACACGGGGCCAGTGATTCCCCGTGAAGTTGCTACGCGCTTACACAAATACAATAACTAGTAACATTTTAATATAGATAAGTTTCTGTTTTAGTGTAGTTGATTCATGGCTTCTGTCAGGAGCATCGCTTTGAAGGTTGATAGACGTCAGTTTATTATGAGTGATATCACCAACTCGAGGTTCTTAAGTCTGTTCGATTTGAAGGAGTAAAACGTTGGAACATGTGACTACATTCAGAGCGAGTGAGCATGTCTTTCCTGCAGTGTCCATAAATGAAAAATCAATGTGCATCATAGTAAGAAATCTCACGCAGAACAACTGTGCAAAAAATGAAATTTGTGTATTTTCATGGCACACGTTAATAGACGTGATGTTACAAATAAATAGAACACAAATGTGATAATTTTCATAGTTGTAATGTCGTGGTCGTACCGAGAGTGATTGTAGGAGATGGCGCTTATGATCTCAGACAGAGGCTTCTCATTGTGCAAACTAATTTTTTGGTGAAAATATTTAAGAATAAAACGATTGCCTATTGCCAGTGACGTCATATAGAGGTTGCAAGTCATTGTAGTATCTGTGTTAACGCCACAACCAGGAGCGTATTCATTGGGATAAGAGAGCTTCGGACTCCCTTGCCCCTCTCAAATGGCTCCAAAAGAAAGTGCTTCAGTTGTTTTACTTTCTAGCTGTTATTATAATGGTATGTATTTACGCACTTATACACATGCATATCTGTGTCAGTATTAATACAGTATACAAACTTTGGTGGCAGGTCCCCACTATACAGAATATTAAAAAAGATAAATAAAACATTGACAATACGCAGTATGTGGTACAGGACAACGATTTTGACATTTTACGAGAGGGAACTCATGTCTGGGAAAGACGGGTTTGGCCTCGATGGGCCGTCAAAGTAATAGAACGCTTCGGACATACGAAGTGCGGTTAACTACAAATGTAATTAGTACGATGCCTCCACCAACCCAGCAAGAGCATCATGGATTACTTTAAGGGTTCGACTTGTCGACCTCCGTTTTCATTTGCAAAAATCAGCGCTCGCGGTCAGAGTCGCCTGTTTGTGCGCTTGCACTTCAGAACGTGGCGTGGATTCCTGCGATAAGATCTTCCTCGGACGTCGCTGGAGTCTCGTAAACCATATTCTTAATAGCACCGCAAAAAAAAAACAGTCGAGAAGTAATCACCTTTGTCTCGCACACAACCAAATATTTTATCGGCTAGGTAGGCGCTAGTGTCGGCTATGTACCAGATTTTCTCTATTTTCTACGTTGGAAAACAGGACGACTGTAATAATCATTAATAAAATATAAAATAACTTCGTAAATAAGTAAAATATTTCTCTTTGACAATTCACGCAGCTTAAAGTTTTAATTAAAAGTTACCTTTCGGAACACTGCACATCTAGTGGCGGAAATATTCCCTATTGCCAACCTTTGCACGTATTGTTCCTAACCTGAGTAAAATAAACCTTCCCCTACAGCGGCCAAACCGCACATTTCCGGATACGGGCTCCCTCTCGTAAAATATTCAGTTCGCTGTGGCGTATCACGTGCCACGTGTTGTCGATGTTATTTTCAAACACCATGTACGTATCCCACGTGCATTCATTTTGAAATGTTATAATACGGTGGCCGGGAGAACGTTTGTGTTCGGTAGTAGGTTTTTGAGGGCGGTTTGCCGTGGTTGTCCTTCCAGAGGCGATGTCGCTGCTGAGCTCCGGACCTGACGTCATCTGGGAGCTGTCGCATGGCAACCCGCTCTCCGCCTGGCCGGTGTACGCGGCGATATCCGCGGACGTCCACGACGACTGCCGGTGGCACAGCCTCAAGTTCGTCGACGCCTTGAGCAATCACCGTCTGTGGGCGCTGCAGAGTACGTATACGGTACAGTTTATACATACTTACAGGCTGTACACGGTTCATTGAGCACTTTTGAAATCGACCTTTTGACCTTCTGCATGTATTTTAACGGGCACGCTGACTTCCTTGTGCTTAGTAAAATTGGTAATGACGGAGGGAAAGTAGTTCCATGTTGCAAAGTTGAATACTGAAGTTGCTTATTTTGCTTTCTATTTATATTAATGCATGTAGGTGTAAGAACTGGAAAATTTGTAAAATTTTCACTTACTATTAATTGTACAGTTTCACTTTGACGCACGTATAAAGTGGTCATGTCCACGATAGTTTTCTAGTTTTACGTATTGTGGAAGAATTCCTTCAGCGTGCCAACAAGTAGATCGTAAACAGGATTTTCTAAAGTGCACAGTGCACTGCAGACAGCCTATATATTTATTTATTATGTAATTTTGAGTGTCTCGACCAGCAACAAAGGCCTTCGTATGGAGACACTGTAAANGAAAGTAGTTCCATGTTGCAAAGTTGAATACTGAAGTTGCTTATTTTGCTTTCTATTTATATTAATGCATGTAGGTTTAAGAACTGGAAAATTTGTAAAATTTTCACTCACTATTAATTGTACAGTTTCACTTTGACGCACGTATAAAGTGGTCATGTCCACGATAGTTTTCTAGTTTTACGTATTGTGGAAGAATTCCTTCAGCGTGCCAACAAGTAGATCGTAAACAGGATTTTCTAAAGTGCACAGTGCACTGCAGACATCCTATATATTTATTTATTATGTAATTTTGAGTGTCTCGACCAGCAACAAAGGCCTTCGTATGGAGACACTGTAAANGCCTATATATTTATTTATTATGTAATTTTGAGTGTCTCGACCAGCAACAAAGGCCTTCGTATGGAGACACTGTAAATTTAGGAATGGATAAGTAATCCGTCAACGCCTGTGTTAAGGAGGAGGTAGAAATCGTCTTGTTGCCAGTTTTAGAGGTAAAACATGTATTCAGCACTTATTATTCATAATTCTTATTTGACAACGCATAGTATACCTATATCTAAAATGACTACATAAAACCGTTGTCAATAGAGTACATTTATTTCTTTACCACGTCAAATAAATGAAAATTAATTATTAATTACCTCCTGAAAATGACTAGAGAAGCAATAGTGTTACAAGAAATCACACAATAATTGTCTCGCAAATAGAATTAATGTTCTAGGCCCTACCTAAAAAATCTATCTCCTACATAAGTAATACCCCAAAATATATAAATCCAAAATTGCATCCAAGCATTCGCCCGCAGTTACGACAGAAAACCCAGGAAAACCGTTATTAGGATCACCTAATCGGGAATCTAACCTGGGTCCTCGCGAATGTGAGTCCATTGTTTCTACCAATGCATCATCTTGCTCTCTAAAGAATGCCATTGCCTATAAATCTATAATGCAGTTACACAGTTAGCGCCAACTTCTGTCTTGGAAATGTGTTTTGCAAAACAGAGCACCACAAAGTGATGATTTATTTAAACACAAAGAAATAAAAATGCAAACACGATAACTCAGAGATGATATTTACACCACTGAGGACTGCAGTATTGTACAAATAAATAAAATGGACACCGGTATTCTTTCCACGCATGTTACGCATGGATATTTTATACTTTTACAAAGAATGAAACCATATCGACAGTGGTAATAGTAATTTGGTGAATACAATATAGTTAATAAGATACTAAGATCTGATTTGTTTGAGGCAGCGAGCTATAATAAATAAAGTTTCGCTGAATTCACGACAGATTATTCATATTTTAAAACCATAAACATAAAACTGAATCAACTAAAATTTCAAAAAATAAAAAATTAAACTAATTTTCCTTATTTATTCAGACAGAAGTATTAGTCAACTGTGCGGGTCTATTAATATATACACATCTTCTACGAAACTTATATAGCCAAATTATAACGCCAGAGACGTACTTTACATAAATAAATTGTTAATAGTCATAACTTTGGACCAACACAGCTGTTTCTTGAAAGTCCAATATCTACGATTGGATAAATTGTTGTATTTCAGTCCCGTGGCAAGGCCCTCCTTTAAATATGTCCAGATTCATTAATGATGTCAGTGCATCAACGCGAATGCCATCTAGAAGCCTTTTCTCAGAATTCTTTCAAAATATTATATTTTTACAGCAATCCCATCATCATGACTCATCTGCGTCAATTTAAACATTAAGAATAGGAGTGCTTAGTATTTTTTTTTNTTACAGCAATCCCATCATCATGACTCATCTGCGTCAATTTAAACATTAAGAATAGGAGTGCTTAGTATTTTTTTTTCTTTTTTTGAATTTTTAAACACAATATATATTAGCTTAATAAAATACAATTTTAAATGCTACATGACGAAATAGATAACAAAATATGTGGAACTTATCAGAATTAGTGAGACATACAATTTAAATTTATATAATCTGTTAAAATTATAATTCACATGAAAATTTAATGCTACTAGTCGTTACTGCAAGAGACTAGACCAACATAGAATATATGAATTGTGGCGCTATATACCATCCAAGACTNTTACAGCAATCCCATCATCATGACTCATCTGCGTCAATTTAAACATTAAGAATAGGAGTGCTTAGTATTTTTTTTTTTTCATTTTTTGAATTTTTAAACACAATATATATTAGCTTAATAAAATACCATTTTAAATGCTACATGACGAAATAGATAACAAAATATGTGGAACTTATCAGAATTAGTGAGACATACAATTTAAATTTATATAATCTGTTAAAATTATAATTCACATGAAAATTTAACGCTACTAGTCGTTACTGCAAGAGACTAGACCAACATAGAATATATGAATTGTGGCGCTATATACCATCCAAGACTACCGTTACTTCAACCCCGTTCTCAAGCCATTTAATTTATGGGTGAAATTCATTTAGCATATTCATTAGCAACTCCAAATTTTATGCTGTAAAATATCTCTTTTTTTTCAAGAAGTATTGGGAAGAGCACTTAGNGTATTCATTAGCAACTCCAAATTTTATGCTGTAAAATATCTCTTTTTTTTCAAGAAGTATTGGGAAGAGCACTTATGTCCTGCCACGGCATGTTTTAACAAGTTACAAAATACTTATTTAACTGTCTTCCCGTGAACTGTGAAAAAGTAAAGGGCTTAACTAGATCACGTGAATACGTTAAATCAGCTATACTTAAAACCAAAGAATAAGTATTGAACAGAGAAGATGAACTTCTGCGAATGTTGTGAACTGCCAGCAGAACACTCAAAATACTTTGATAAAATAATGATGCGGAAGTGTTCCTTTTAAGTTTGGCTTTACAACAGACTAACACTAACATAAAAAATTGGCGTAGCCTAAACACATCCTAGTCGTATTAAACGTTGCTCAGAAGAAGTTTAAAAATAGGAATTTCATATAGGCCATAGTATGTATGTAAACATTAATCTAACCTTGCACTGTAAAAATATGTGCAAGATTTTCTGTATTTCTTTGATACTTTTTTACAGTAAAAAAATATTGTTTTAATTCAAATGGAAGTTTCAAATAATTCAGGATTGCTGTTTTTAAATTATTCTCACATTAACTTTCTTTATAGCAAAGAAAGAAATGCATGTGTGCTTGTCTTGTTTACAACACAGAAGTTATGCTGTATACTAAAGGAAAGTGTTAAGTAATTTGAAACTTTTCTTTCGCCCATTGTTTTTAGTACGTGACAAAACTTACTAAATGCTACGTTACTAAATAACAAATTCCTTAGATTATCAACGAAATGGTTGAACCTTCAAAATACAAAAACTGAGTTTGCCAGAGAAAATGCTGCGGAACCGTTGGAACAACAATTCGAGGTTACTATTGCCAGTAATTAAAATATAGATGGAACAAAATTTTCGTTTGTGGCAAACCTACTTTGTTCGAAACATTAATTTCTTTGAGGAAAATTTGTTGCAGCAATGGAAGTGTTTTAGAGTAAAAGCAGAGCAATGTGGTTTTTACCATTCAAAGGCCACGGAAGCCGTTCAGCGTTGGGACTCTGATATTAATAATTGCGCAGCTAGCATGCGCTATCTCACCTGTCTTCCCTCTGCGGTTTAAAAACATGACATTTTATAGTTACAGAAATATTTACACGACACGAATTACCGTGTACTAATGTGACAAAAATACTTACATGCAACATATTTGTGTACAGTCTTCAGCTATTAAAACTCTCGGTGAATTACTTGATTTATGCTTGCCAGTTATGTTCTGCTCACGAATAAATAAAATCGAACAACGCCATGCATTGAAGTGAACTCGCAGTACTTGGTTTCTTTCCGAGATGGTTGTTTTTGAAGATGAAAAATCAGAACATTCCGAAGTGCAAAATAAATGTTCTGATCTACTTGCACAACCTCTTAAGTTTAAGTAATACTTAATGACTGCAACATCTAAAACAAAATTTCAATACATTTGGAACTAATTGGTTAAAATCCCCATATCACAGTGGCCCCTGTTATAATCTATTTTACACTGTTACAGGCGACAAGTCTTTTCTTGGAATTGCGTATTTTCTAATCTACAACATATATTAATAAGTCTTCTGCCGTTTTCTTCTTGTCAGTCTTCTGCTGTTTTCTTCGTCTCTCACGATAACGGGATAAGCAAGCTGTTATTGTTCAGATTTGAGTGATTTTCGCAAATTGTATTCTTTTAAAATTAGCTTGCACCAGAAATATAAAAAAATTGTCTCCGTATCTTCAAGTGTTAAACATTTCCTGCAAAATTTTAATATCTCTAGAACATTTTAGCTCTTCTTACAAGAAAAATTCCATATGCGAATGTTAGTAGCTGGACTGTGTAGAAAGTGAGACAAATGATTCATGTTTGTTTTTTAGTGTAGTGTAATTTTTGGTTATTACTTTATTTCAGGGTTTAGTGTAATTTCTTGATGATAAGTTTAATTTATCTATTTTTCCAAAAATAACTTTATTCCACTACGGCTAGTTAATATGCTCATCTCTGGACCTCTCAGGCGATACTCCACGAGTCCGGGAAATTACTACAAACTATAACTATTAGGCTACGTTGACATAAACGTTTGTCCATTGTGATTGAGCCAGATACTGGAATTAAAACAAAAATGCTAGTCAATTATGTAATTTCGAAATAAAACACCATCTTGTTTCAGATAAATTACGCAGTACAAAAATGAATATTCTATATTCTCATCCCACATAGTTATTGCCACTTATGCAAATGAGTAACGTACTTCCAAAAACAAGCCAGAAACTTTGTTGATCCAATTTACCTACAGTCTTCATAGAACATGCCACAGCCCCAGTGAGAAGTGGAGACGAACCTTGGTTAGTTTACAAAACTGGCTCCCTGTGGCGGGCAAAACAATTATGTATTCAACTCTCTGTTAATACTATTAAAAATAACNCTACAAACTATAACTATTAGGCTACGTTGACATAAACGTTTGTCCATTGTGATTGAGCCAGATACTGGAATTAAAATAAAAATGCTAGTCAATTATGTAATTTCGAAATAAAACACCATCTTGTTTCAGATAAATTACGCAGTACAAAAATGAATATTCTATATTCTCATCCCACATAGTTGTTGCCACTTATGCAAATGAGTAACGTACTTCCAAAAACAAGCCAGAAACTTTGTTGATCCAATTTACCTACAGTCTTCATAGAACATGCCACAGCCCCAGTGAGAAGTGGAGACGAACCTTGGTTGGTTTACAAAACTGGCTCCCTGTGGCGGGCAAAACAATTATGTATTCAACTCTCTGTTAATACTATTAAAAATAACTCCAACATGTGCGGAAGTAAAAACACCGTCACAGTAGACATTCTACATTTTTTTTAGTACAGAAGAAGCATTGAGAGATAAATTTTCGTAGAAGCTATCATGTTTTAATATAATAATTGAATGTGCTCTTTCAGTGATGTTTGCTAAGGATTATTAAAAAATAGTTCTGTATTTATAACTTGGTGTGCGAAATTAAATGTACCTACATGTTTTTGGCTGCAGAAATGTACATAATTTTTGTTTAACGTGGATTAGTGCTATAATTGGCGTGTTATGCCCTGTAATTTGTGCCTGTGTTGTTTTATTGTGAACCAACGATTACACGTAATCACGTGACACGCAGCGGACTAAAGAAGAAAGTAAGTAGGGAGTTCAGACGCGTCCCACCCCACGGGCGGGGACTGAACCCTCCAGGGCAGCCAACTTGTCAGCTACTAAGCTGTGACGAAGGCCGCGCGAAACTGTGCTAAGAGCAGGGCCGCGCGCCGTCCCCACGGCAGATGTTGCGTCACGTCGTAGCTTCTCGCCAGGTGGACCGGCGCCAACACATCACGGCTATTCACTGACCTTTGCAGCCTCCCTCCTTCGCGGTATTCCGCTGGCCCAGCGGCGGGCGCGCGAAACAAAACTCCTACAACTTTTCCTTCAGCCACGGAGTTTAAATTGGTAATCAGCGTGTTAAAGAAATTCCATTTCAATGCGTCAATTTTAAAGATACGCGTTTCAAACAAAATGCACGCTGCGTGACATTTCTTAAAGACTACCGTAAACCGGGGCGCAACTTTGCACCCGCTGGGGTAACTTTGCACCACCCAATATTTTTTGTTCTGGCACCATACGGCAAAAAAACAAAGAACTTTAGGTAGGTATTTAAAATGGTATCTACCCGGGTAATGCTCGCCACATTTCACCAAATTGCACCAAAACAGACATTTTGTGACGCAATGTTACCCCAACAGGCGCAAAGATGCTCCGGATTATGGGTTTAGCACCTTAAGAAGCCTTAACCATTTTTATGTTTAGTATATTAATTCTAAAATGGAACGTTAAAAATTACATTTTACAATAAATTATTAATACGCAATTTCTTTTAATTTTTTTTTCAATTTAGTGGTATTTTCTCAAAAAGTTGCGTTCAATATTTTTTTCCCCCTTAAAACAGTTATCTTTAAATTTCAAGAATTGATACGGATTTTTTTAAAATATTGCTCACCCATTTAAACTCCGCGGCTGCTGGCTTTGGTAGGCAGAGCGCTTAAGGCTCCCGCCTACCTGGAGCTTTCCCCCGCGTTTGAGGCCGAGGGGCCCAGGAGCGATAAGGGCGACACTGCCCCGCGCATAAAGTACGCCATCGCCTCTAAGCGCAATGCTCTGAACTGGCGTGCAGTGTTCTCGTCGCACTGCGTGTACCTATGGGACATTCAGCGGTGACCCTGTTATTTTATTGGTAGGAAGTCTCTAGGAAGGTTCAATGCAGTGCCCTTGAGTAGTTTTGTATGTATATGACGCGTATATTTTGCGATACAGCGCTTTGAAAAAGCTGTTTTTAGCAATTTTGGAGTACTCGAAAATGGTGTTTCTAATGTGCGTGACGTCTTGAAAGAACTCAACAACCCTCGTCTGAAGTGTGTGTTATTTTCGTAAATAAGCACATTGGATGCAATCGCCATCTAGGCGATGGCCTTAAGGAAACCTTCCGCCACCACAATGGGTGTAGTAGAGAGATTTGGGCGGCTCTTAACACCGAGATCTTGAGAGACGAAATGCTACAATGGATTCTTGGTATTTCTAGCTTGTATATCATTTCAAAATATAAAATTCCAAAAGAACTCCTATAGACAACTAGCTATTAACCTTACACAACAGCACAGACCTAACGGCTGAGTTGCAAACTCGTATTTATGTCACAATGTCGATTTTATCAAAATTTAAGCAGAATTGATATTGTGACGTTCTTATGACTTCGTAGTTCCCTCGTCGTGTGAGTATTTATATGTAATCTGAGCAGCCAGTTGGATATAGGGGTAGTTTCGGAATTTTCTTTTTGAAAAAGTAAACAAGTTATAGAAACCAATAGTTCAATATTGCGGGGGAGAGATTCCCTAAAACAGATCATTTCAACTATTTCTGATGTAGCTGCAGCGCAGTGGCAAGGACGACTTACACGGAGAGAACAGCCCACAAAATATTTGTTTGTATAGAGCCAAAAGTGTATTTAGTTGCCCCAACAAAATACTTGTTTGTATAGGTCCAAAAGTATATTTACTTNGAGTATTTATATGTAATCTGAGCAGCCAGTTGGATATAGGGGTAGTTTCGGAATTTTCTTTTTGAAAAAGTAAACAATTTATAGAAACCAATAGTGCAATATTGCGGGGGAGAGATTCCCTAAACCAGATCATTTCAACTATTTCTGATGTAGCTGCAGCGCAGTGGCAAGGACGACTTACACGGAGAGAACAGCCCACAAAATATTTGTTTGTATAGGGCCAAAAGTGTATTTAGTTGCCCCAACAAAATACTTGTTTGTATAGGGCCAAAAGTATATTTAGTTGCCCCAACAAAATATTTGTTTGTATAGGTACAAAAGTATATTTAGTTGCCCCAACAAAATATTTGTTTGTATAGGTACAAAAGTACATTTAGTTTCCCCAACAAAATATTTGTTTGTATAGGTACAAAAGTATATTTAGTTGCCCCAACAAAATATTTGTTTGTATAGGTACAAAAGTATATTTAGTTTCCCCAACAAAATATTTGTTTGTATAGGTACAAAAGTATATTTAGCTGCCCCAACAAAATATTTGTTTATATGGGGCCAAAAGTATATTTAGTTGCCCCAACAAAATATTTGTTTGTATAGGTCCAAAAGTATATTTAGTTGCCCCAACAAAATATTTGTTTGTATAGGTACAAAAGTATATTTAGTTTCCCCAACAAAATATTTGTTTGTATAGGTACAAAAGTATATTTAGCTGCCCCAACAAAATATTTGTTTATATGGGGCCAAAAGTATATTTAGTTGCCCCAACAAAATATTTGTTTGTATAGGTCCAAAAGTATATTTTGTTGCCCCAACAAAATATTTTGCTGAGTAAACAAAACTTGAAAATCCACAAGAAACAATTTCGTTCATCTAACCAAATACACGCTTGAATTAACGATGCCTCTAGTTTTTACCAAAAACGAATTAGACTGTCAAAAAAATATTTGGTTGAATAAACTGTGTATATTTGTTTGGCAACTCATTTGATTTTCTTCGTTCTAAAATACAGCTCGAGAGTTTGTTTGCATTTTTGTGACAGTAACGCTGTTGGTTAGTGAATTTATTGATANTTTGTTTGTATAGGTCCAAAAGTATATTTTGTTGCCCCAACAAAATATTTTGCTGAGTAAACAAAACTTGAAAATCCACAAGAAACAATTTGGTTCATCTAACCAAATACACGCTTGAATTAACGATGCCTCTAGTTTTTACCAAAAACTAATTAAACTGTCAAAAAAATATTTGGTTGAATAAACTGTGTATATTTGTTTGGCAACTCATTTGATTTTCTTCGTTCTAAAATACAGCTCGAGAGTTTGTTTGCATTTTTGTGACAGTTAAGAGAGTAACGGTGTTGGTTAGTGAATTTATTGATACTGAATAATGGTATAAACCACCTAATAAAACAAGTTTAACAGGATATTAAAAGTAAAGTTGTGAAACTTGAAGTATATTTTTGTGCACGTTGCCCAGTATTTGAAATGTATTTATTAAAAACGTCCCGTTATTAACAGTAGTCACTTTACCTGAAGTTGCTAAGGTGTAACGTTCAGGCGCAGGTGATATAGGTGCGAATCTATGTAAAGCTTCCAATTTTTCTTATATTTACCGAAACTCTTTAACATACGTAGAGCAAAACTAATTTTTAGTTGCACCAAACAAATCTTCGTTTGATTCATCAGAACCTTTTTCTGTGCGTAGGGGGGATTTACTACAACATGCATATAAAAATTTATTTGCAACGCCATAAATCATAAATTAATGTTGGAATGAAAGTGTTGGGCTGAGCATTGAAAAGCAACTTACTGCAGCTCCAACGTGATGTCTCTCGACTACTCTCTCTCTCTCTCTCTCTCTCGCTCTCTCTCGCTCGCTCGCTCTCTGTTAGCGATGAAACGTGCCGCGGTTATCAGATAGTTTCGTGGGTGAGACGGAAGTGAGCAGTTCCAGACAGGAAGGTTACGAAACTGTTTTTGCTGCGCGAGCAGCGAGGGGGCGGGTCGCGCATGCAATTGGCAACACTGCTTTGTCACCGCCGTGGATGTTAGTTTGGCCGAGTTTCATTCTGGTGCACAGACAGGAAATAAACGTTTACCAATGCCAGTGTAAACAATTTCTCTCGCTCTCTACACTGGCAGATTCAGCAATTTCGATAGGCGAAAAACTGTTTGATATTTTCGTTTTTACTGGACTTGATAATCAGTTAAACGTTACGCTTTTTGATATGACTTCTGTGAAAATAACTATTTTTCACTAATCTTTAACACATGAACTTGGACAATTTGCCAGAAAGGATGACCAATTTATCTTACAATGCTATTCATCTTGATGATGGGGCCCACGATAGGGGAATGCAAGTGGGCTTCACGTATAGCTATTTCCAAATGTTTTCTGAAGTTCCGATGCCACAAATTATTTTATGCCTTCTACTCGATTCTGGGTGAAATTGTAACAATAACGAGAGGAAAGTCAACTGGCGACAAGACAAGGCTGTCGCTGATTTACTGAAAATAAATAGGTACGCATTCTCCTGAGGGCCAGAAAACCTTGGAGATCAAAGAGACCATCGCTAGCTTTACATGAGGTAGTTGAGGGTATTGTGAAAGAGATGAAGGAGTTTAATAGAACCATCTATTAGCCCATGGTCTTCTTCCACTGGGCTTGTAAAAACAAAAATCAAAATAACCACTGCAGTTAAATCTGTCTTCGGTAGGCTCTCACGAAGTAAAGCGTTTCATGTAGGGCTTTTTCATCCATGAAAATACTTTTATTAACGACTCTAGTGAAAAAAAACCTGCATCGAATATATGGAAATTTTTTTTATTCGTAACTTTAAAAAACGGGCTTTCTTTGTTCTGGTTGGCAATGTTTTTGCCATTTTCACTTCTAGATTTCTTTAGAGCCGTTGTTGTAATGTAAATAAAAATATTATTCTCGCTTTACTGTCCATTGCGGTTCTTCAAATTTTTGAAGAAAAAATTATAATATTTTCACGAAGACGCTGCAGACATGCAACTTGTTTTTGACGCAAGAGAAATATTATGTTGCGAGCTAGAAAATAAGAGGATGAGGTCCACAGGTATTACTTGCTGCAGATACCAACAAAACACTTTTTTTTCTTGTAACCAACGCCCTCCTTTCTGTTCAGGCTGGGTTATTGTTAAATAAACAATTTGATATCAAGCTGTAATGAAATCTCTGCCCGCGACTGCATACATTTCTGAGTTAACGCTGTGACTGGTCTCTGCACTAACGTTGGCGGCAAACTATGAAAAGTTTTAGTTCTAGGATTAAGGCCTTGTTAAAGATATATATTACTAACTGGTTCCATAAAAAAATTTGCTTCTGCTTGATTTAATACCATTATAGCGAAAATTGGTGGAATATTAACGCATTTAGGTTTCTATAAGCTGGTGCGGTAAATCGAGCGCTTTCCAAAACCCTATTTAGAATCTATCTTCCAAACAAGTTTTTAGCCTTCGCCATACGTAAAATTAACATCGTCCTGGACGGGATAACTTTATTCTTACGATGATCGTTTAAAACTGTGAAATTGTTATGAACTTAAATACGTTAGTTATTTCTCAATTTCTACTCTTGGATCATAAAAAAAAACCAAGCAAAAAAAAACACAAATGAAATGTAATAAACGCAGTGTAAACATCTTATTACAAATAAAGGCAATGTTAACATCTTATTACAAATTTACAAAGGCTCTTAACTTTTTAATGATGGAGGTCTTTCTTAATTAAATGAAGAAGTTAATAATGTTTTCATAATGTATTTGTTGCACAATTCCCCAAAAAGATACTCCAAACTTAATATATATGCAATAATATCAATCACTTGCTATACATAATCGTCCGTCACCTCAAAGAAATAAACACAACCAAATAGTTAAAATCTATCTATAAACAGTTTTTAAACGCCTATTAAATTACTATTAGAAATTTTATATATTTGATATATGAGTGTTCCTGTATTTACAATTAAGTCTACATCACTCACAATTCACTCCCATCTTGTATAAGGGACCGCGGTGATGTAGTGGTTAGACTACTCGCCTCCCACAAATTCGAACCGGGTTCGCTTCTTGGCGGGGTCACCCGAGTTTTCGCTCGTGGGAATCAAGCCGGACGATGCCTCTGGTCGGCGAGTTTTCTCGGGGGTCTCTCGTTTCACCCGCCCTTTCATTCCGGCGCTGCTCCATTCTCACCTTATTTCACCCTCATCGGCTCACACGACCTAGCTGTTAAGAGCCGCCCAAATCTCTCAACTCAACTTATAACAACTGCACAGTATACGGCGATAGAATTCTGGACACCAGTCGTGAGTCCACAGTAATGTTAGGATGACACATGGCCTGCACGAATAAAGAACTTAGCAGTGTTTTCAAAATTACTCAGTTAAACCGTATACTGCCCACACGTCTTGATGCCTTTGGTTCCTCAGTTTTTCAAACCACCCTTGGAGTGTTTAGCGTGATCCAACTTGAGACGTGGTTGTCACTCACCGCTCAGGCAACCCATAGGGCTGAAATCTTTGAAGCTGCTTCGTAAAGTAGAAAGAATATTAGCGAAGAGAGAGAGAGCTCACGAGCCTCGCAGATTTCCATTTTACTCGATTTCCGAGTCCCATAACTCGAGTGTCTTTTTCACTGACAGAACTCTTTACCTGAATATGTCGCTACGAAATGTTTGTACTCTACATATCCTCTGACCGAGGTCTGGTGCAATTAGGCTGTATTAAAGTTACAAAAATTAGTTGTGTGTATATATGTGTATATATATATTTTTATATATACACACACACACACACACAGAGAGAGAGAGAGAGAGAGAGAGGCTCCAAAAAGTATTTGCACACCCATAATGTTAATTGTAGTTCCTCGAATAACCGTACATAGCGAATGAAGATAAGATATATAATAATCCCTTTCTCTGATGAGTATATTGTCCACTTAATGAATTTACTTTGCTTCTATGACGTTAGAAAAGTGCAAAAGTGTGACAACGCTGCGGCCAATAAAGTATATGCACACCTCCCCTTCCTTGAATTATTGGGACAATCAACCTCTTCCTATTACTTTCCGGGTCTGAAACCAACTCATTGATGCAAAATAATACACAGTTAAATGCAGTATCAAAGTGCGAGTGACGGAACAACCTGAGTCCGAAGCAAATGAAACTGTTTCCAGCTGTGCGACAGGAGATCGTGCGACTACACTCTGAAGGTCAGAGTTATCGCAGAACAGCACGAATACTGTCGCTGTGTTTCTCCAGCCTGAGGTTCGTCTTAAAGAGATTCAAAGCGACCGGAACTACAGAAAAACAAACCGCGATCAGAAAGGCCAAGGGCACTAACTTACAGAGAACGGCGGTACATCGTTCGGCAAGTCACGAAAACACCGTCTGTGAGTGCCGACTCCTCAGCTGCTGACATTGCATCAAGGTCGAGCAAGAAGGTCAGTGCCCGAACTATAGGCAACACATTGTATTCCACTGGCGTGCGCCAGAAAGAAACCNAAGGTCGAGCAAGAAGGTCAGTGCCCGAACTATAGGCAACACATTGTATTCCACTGGCGTGCGCCAGAAAGAAACCTTTTATCGACGAGGTAAATCGGCAAAAGCTCTTAAAGTTTTCCAAAACCTATCCTGAAAAACTTCCGGAATTTTGGAACACCTTAGTCTTTTCAGATGAATGCAAGTTTAACATGGGAAAACGTACGTGTGAAGCAAGCGAAACGCAGAATTACAAAGACACAATGTGAAACCTACGGTGGAACATGGCGGGGGTCATGTGATGGTTTAGGGATGCATGGTCCCTACAGACGTCGGGAATACGGCGTTTATCGATGGTGTTATGAACGCTCTGATGTGCATTGATGTGTTGCACCATAATTTACCGGACAGGTCTCGAGGGAACCTTTTACTTACAGCAAGGCCATTACCCCAAGCACGACGCTTTGAAAACGAGGGAGTGGTTGTTGTACAACACGCCCCAAAGACCATACACACAACCGCAGTCACCAGATCTCAACCCTATAGAGAATTTGTGGCGTAGGATGAATTTGAACGTGCGAAAAAGGGCCGTATCAAGCAAGGAACAGCTTAAAAATGTTCTCTTGGAAGAATTGGGTATAATAACTTCATAATTAACGCAACGGTTGGTACAGCCAATGCCAAGGTGGTTGCAAACCATTATTGATGCTAATAGAATGAATATCAACTTTTGATATATCAGGTTTTGCACATTAAGGGGGAGGGTTAGATATGGGCCAAGTTCTATTTCCGCGGATTTAAGTTGATAATAGCAAAGATATGGTCAAATTATTCAGTGTAAAAATCATTAAAAAAATTAGAATCAATTATTATTTTAATATTTAAGAAAACTATATGGTTTTTAAGTTTTTAGAAAAAGCTTTATAAAAAAACAATGTTGCCTATTCTTGAACGAAAAAAAAATGTCGTGGCTTCAGATGAGATATAAAATCTGCTGTATGTGGCAGCTTTGAATTTGCCAAAGACTGCATTATTTAAATGAGGTTTTCTTATGTTAATTTTTGTTTAGTTACAAATTGACCCCGTTGTGGCATCCTGCCATTTTTCTAGAAAACTAAACAGCTGACAAATTCTTTATCTGTGTGACCGGTAAAGAGCATTTAGCCATGTAATTAAACACTATGCCAACAACGATATAGCAGTGGCATTCACATTTTTTGACGTCAAGATAGCACGACAGACCAGAATTACAAGGGCTGTGCTCGAGATGTTATCATCGAATACACCATAAAGTACTAGTATAATACACCGCGCCTCTCTCCCCCCTTACACCCCCTCCAGCAATTAAGGTTGATAGTTGTAACGATAAATCGAGCCCGCAGACACAGCGTTGCCAGCTCGCTTTCATGTGTCCACTGCCACTGTATTTCTCTTTGGTACTCGTATTGTGCAAATATTTTCTTAGAGGAAAAAAAATGTATTTTTTTTTTTTTGGTGAAGGTGTTGTACGCTGACAAATGCCTTTAGTACTATGTCCATTATTTAGTTCTGTTATGGAATAAACTATTATTGTTATCACATGCGAACTTGTTTATTCCGAACATTCTACCCCAAAAATGTGTGTATATATTATTATATATATATAATGTATAGTTCTCGTACCATAAATTTCTTTGCAGTGTAAGCTGTGATAAATTCACGTTATAGAAACGTTTCGGTTTTAACCATTTAATAATGGTTGAGCGCAATTTGGCAAGTAAAAACTAATTAAAATTTTGAGTTTTTTACTCTTTTGAGTGTGACAAAGTTATCTGTTAATAAAATATGTCATTATTGTTGGGTAAAATAAATAATCAAGGAGGTATACGCTTATTGTCATTCCAGAACTTTTAAAGCAAATACTGGAAAAAACCCCAACCTGTTACTACATGTATTTTCACGCAAAACTAATTGTAATTCTAAAAATAATATTGACAGCGAATAGGGGAAAATAGTTCCATGGGTTTAAGGTAGCAAATAAAGTGGAAAATTTTATAAGTTGGTTTTAGTCATGTAACATTCAAAGTATTAATTGGCAGAATTGTAGCATATTTATGCCTCCAGCTGCTCCATAATGTCATAATGACACATGACTTTAATTAATAGGCTTATGGTAACATTAATTATTACACGTAGTGTAAACGTACACAGTGCACAGATCAGAGATTTCCAAGCTCTCATTCAGCCGCAGGCAACATTTAATTGCATTTTTTAAATTTTTCTTGTAAAAAACACAAATTATCTGCTTTATGGTTTGAACCACCACCAGGTTTGGAGTCAGAATCCTAGCTAAGCCATGAATTTGTGTTTCCAATTTTTAACACACACGTTTAAGAGAACCCTTTCGTTCCTACATTTATTAATGCTTCCAGGTGTTGCAAATAAAAAATAATTTGTTGCATTTGTACTTAATCTGAAACAGAACTGGTTTTGTTATCACAACCAATAAGCTGTATACTTTGTGTTCGGTGAAAGCGATGAGAACCAATCATAACATAGAGCAGTGGCACGGTTTGGCAACCAATCAGCTGCCCACAGGGAAGATCGTTTGGCACTGAGCCTCATAGTGTTCACAGTATCGGTTAATTATAACCCTCCTGTGCAACATGTAGACAACTGTCTCCATTTGTCACGAAAGGGTTAAGTTAGCAAGTGCACCGTCCTCCAAGGGCGTTAACAAGCGCAGGGAAACTTAGGTAATAGACGACGTCTCTTCTTCGGCAGTGCTGGACTCGTCGGCGAAGCTGGCGTCGGGGCTTCTGCGAGGCAACGCCAACCAGCTGGGGGACTTCAACGAGTGCCTGGAGGTGCACGACGGCGAGGACGTCAGGGGCCAGTACTGCCTCGCGTCGCTGGACGTCAGCGCCGGACCTGGGGCAGGGGAGGACCTGGTGCGCGCCGTCAGCATGATCCGCGGCGGAGACTTCCTCCTCAGCTCCCACCACGACGTGAGTATGGTCCATCCACGTTCACTTCCAAAACCACCAGGTCTAGAGTCGAGTTGAGAGATTTGGGACAGCACTTGATGACGAGGTCTTCAGAGCGCTGGAATGCCAAGGCGGGGAGGAATGGGGCATCCCCGAGAAAACCCGCCCACTAGCGGCACCGTCCGGCACGATTCCCACTCGCGAAAATCCGGGAGTGACCCGGCCGGGGATTGAACCCGGTTCGCTTTGGTGGGAGTCGAGCAGACTAACCGCTCAACCATTTCTGCCCCACGAAGTCTAGAAAATTACACCAAAGGGACAATGCACCACATCCGCGCGCACTCACTACAATAATATTTCGCATGAGAATTATTTCTTACTAGGCATTACCAAACACGTGTATTTTATATATGTTCTAATTCATGTTACGTAAAAATGAAATATTATAATTTATTTGTAAATATACTTATAAGTTCGTTTTAATAATAAGAACTCTAATGTTAACAGAAATGTTAAAACGCTTGTGATACATGACATATAGGAAATAACATACGTCATATATGGGGTGATTTTTCAAACGTTTGATTTAAAAAGTATGAAGATACCGCGAATATCTAATATCCCGCCCTCGTCATCATTCAAGAATCTAGTAGGATAACAACCATTCTACTGTTCCATCGCAATTTACTGTTTCGACACACTGTGTAAATATGTCCGTCGTTTGCGGAAATGTAATGGCACGATATTCTCCAGACCTCCCTGTCAAATTATGGATACGTTGATTTTTCAAAAACGGAGTTTACGTATATTTCACGCAATTTTCCGTGCATTTGCAAAACCTTTCCGTAAATACGCTGATTAGTTTTTTCCGTACTTCCGGTATTTTCTAAGTAAATTACAGAAAAATCTTAGATTTTGTTTATGGGCGATTTACAATGCATAAAAAAGTAATTTTAAAGAGTTAAAAACCAATTCTAGTGTACATGTATTATGTTAACTACTTTGGTTCATTTTCAAAAATTATTAATACTTTTGAAATTGGTGGTAAAAGCAATAAAACTAAGAATTAGACATGTAGTTATAAGTAGTAAGGAAATGATGAGTCGAGCGCAACAGGTTCCGGAGTAAGCGCCAGGCGCCAACTGCCTCAATATTGGATTTCCCTTTTTCCTCTCAAAACTTCTCTCTTTTCCTCAAAATTTCCCTTTTTACATAAAAATTTCCCGTTTATCCCTCAAAAAGCACCGACCCCTCATTTTCAAAAACGATCCCCTTATTTGCAAAAACGATCCTTTGGAAGGATTTTTGGGGATAGTTTTTTTACTTGCGACTTTGACCTTAACATTGAATAACCTTGAAACCAAATAATTCCAAAAAAATCCCCGAAAAATTGAACAAATCGAAAAAAATTTATAATCTAGGAAAACATTACATTGATGACTCCGACCACCATTCTGCATACCCGCCACTATGACATGACAACACCCAATCACCATATTGAATCCAAGTGACCTTGCACTTTATGTTGACCCCATAACCTTGTATAACCTTAAACCCAAAAAATTACCAAATTCTCCAAAGAAAAAAAAATTTCCAAAAATTTATAGATAAAATAATAAAAATATTACATTTCAAAATTTATTTAAAAACTTACATTTTCGGAGGTTCCCTCAGCAACACGCCTCAGCAGACGACTGACCCTCGCCAATGTTTGTCAAGGGTTAATTAGTCGGTTCCCCTCTGCACCCACCACCAATGTTTCTTTTTGGTTGATTACTTGTGCTCGCTTCACCCCTAAAAGTGTTTTTATTGGTTGATTACTCACGCTCTTTCGACCCAACACAATGTTTCTCATTGGTTAATTAGCTAACAGGCCTCCACCCCCCTCAACTTTACTAATTCTGTCGAATGCACTCCACCCACAGTATTCATTTTTTCGTGTCATTCGATTTCATTCTCACTACCTAGGGATGCTAGTTTTTTCATTATTCCTTCGCAATTCTCCTCCTCAGCAATCTTACTCCTAAGCAATCATAATCCTCAGCAATCTTTAATTCAATCTTCCGCAATCTTTCGCAATCTTCCTCCACAATCCACAGCAATCCTTCTCCTCCTCTTCCTCAGCAATCTTTCCTTCAATAATTCCAAATAATCCTTCACAATCCACAGCAATCCTCTGCAATCTTCACCAATCTGCACCACATGTACCACTATCAGCACCCCACACACCACAATCAGCACCACACACCACAATCACTCCAACTGACTCCTGCATGTGATGTCTCAATGCCTGCATGCTATTGACCAGCTGCAATCACATGGCAACGCTGTGATTGACTTGTCGGTGTCCGCACAGTGCCTTATTGGTGTAATATGATTTGTTTAATGTCAGCATGACACCAAATGGCTTCCATGTGGAAATATTATAGGCAGTTGGGGTCAGCTGTGAGGCTTAGTTTGACAGCAGCTAACATGAAAGATACATTGTCTCAGCTTGTGAAAGCAATTATAAAATACTATGGTGACAAAGGTTGCGGGTCCAGCAACAGTACCTACCGAAGTACTGCCATCGACTTCTTTGAGCATGACGCTGACAGTGCCAGCGACATCTTCGGATGAGTTACTTGCAGCAGTGCCATCATCGACTTCTTCAGGCATTCGGCTCTTAAGACCTCGCTGTTTAGAGCCGCCAAAATCCCTTCACTCATTCTTCAGGCATGACTCCGAAAGTACCATCGACTTCTTCGGATGGGTCACCTACAGCAGTGTCACCATCGACCTCTTCGGGAATGTCATCGAATTCATCGGATGGAGCACCTACAGCAGTCCCGACATCCATGACTTCGTCGTGGCTCTGACAAGATATTTTCCTACAGCCAAGGTGCAAGGAAGTACGAAAGAACTACTTGTGTGGAGGGTACTTCCTGTGCAATGCAACAATGTATAAAGATTGATGCGTGGCATAATTAGGAGTATTATATAGAGTGCAGGCCTCCCACCCTCCTCTCCTCTCCTCCCCCTAGCAAGCCCCGCGAAGTTTTTAAGTGCCGAGATATCAAGAGATTGGCAGGCGTATTTCACCTGAAGTCAGAAAACACGCACTGAGAAACAGCTGACAAGCTGAAAGTGGTGCCACGAATCCTCCTCCCCCCTAGCTAACCACGGGACAATGTGGACACACACCGCAGAAGAATAAGCTGACAGGGTAAGTTTTAGGGTGTAGACCATCCCCCCCCACCCAACCTTCAGGAACCATGGCACATTTTAGAAGTGCATTGTACTGCTTCCTCCCACCCACCCTCTCCCCCAACAAGAGAGACACTTGTACAACACTTAGGGAGGGACGCTAGAAAGGATATAAGCCTCTTTTCAGGGAGTGTGGGTATGTTGAATATTACCGCACAGATAGGTTAGTTCGAGAGACAATCAGTTTATTACCAGATAGAGAGAGGTCAGTATGTCAGGACAGTTGATTATCACTGCAGAGTTTGTCAGCCGTGCCAAGATAGTTAGGCCAGGGAGATCGGAACCCAGCCACGTCCGTCAGTCTAAGTAATAAGCAGCAAGTGATGCGGAGTAGTACCGCCACCCCGGGATGTGCAGGAATGGTGGCCATCTCGACATTAAGGGGTCAGCCAAATCGGAATGCGGGATGCAGGGCCGAATCAGAGACAGTTACCAGAATCACGTCGGGCGAGTAGTTTCACCATGTCGGGATGCGAGTTAGCCAGCCAGTTACCGCATAAGTCAGTCAGTTTCCAGTCAGTCAGTTGCAACGCACCGAGAAGGCGGAGTCGAGTGGTGAACTTCAACGGAAGTGCCATGTCAAGATAGTGGGATTGTCCAGTGCAACCTGTAGCTGCAAAGGACGGGTGGGGGCCCACACTGGGGTCCCTCGCCAGGATGTGGTACCCTACACCAAGAACGGGAGCGAGTGGTGAGCTTCACCGAGAAGCACCACGACGAGAGGAAGCCAGCTGCATGCAACAAGCCAACCAAAGAGGGCCTTTAACAGCGTCATCCAGCTCACCAGACCCATCAATGGCTGGAATGTATCCAGGCCATTCAACTCACCAGACCTCAACTGCCAGAACAACTACCATGCAACATGTGCAGATAAGTAACCTCGTCGTCACTCAGGGACCTGTCCTGTCACCTAATGCCCCTACAGCATTGGGAACGTAGCCAGAACATTGTACATTGTAACCAGCCCTTCAGACCTGAACTCGCAGGGCATTAAAGTATGTATGAAGTCCCGCAACAGTGCCGGGAATGTATAAGTAAATTCCCGCGTTAAATAAACCTGTTCCAAACTAAGAAGTCGTGATGAAGTCATTGTGTGATTTACCCTCAAATCCCAGGCACCCTATAGTCTGTGCCACTGAACATTAACCGTAGACCCTACGAACCATCTGTACACCACAGGTGGGGAGTAGCATAATGTGTTAAGATGTTAGGTGCAAACGTCTGTTCAAACTAGATGATAAGCTGAAGANCCACAGGTGGGGAGTAGCATAATGTGTTAAGATGTTAGGTGCAAACGTCTGTTCAAACTAGATGATAAGCTGAAGAGAGATATCAAGACCTGTAAAGGCAAAATTCCTACAGCTAAAAACGCCATGTACTAGCTATTGGCGATACCACATAAAATGGATTCTACCTAAAAAAAAACCAGCATTCAATGGCGTTTAAAAAAATTATGTAATTGGAAATAATTTTGTTAGTACGAAAGACATATGCACAAACCTNCAGCATTCAATGGCGTTTAAAAAAATTATGTAATTGGAAATAATTTTGTTAGTACGAAAGACATATGCACAAACCTTGACCACATTAAGCAATGGATAATCAATCAATTAACAGAAGAAGTCGAATGTCCCATAAAATATAATGTTTGGCTGGAGTGTACCTACGAAAATCATCAACCTTTGGATAACAAATCATCCGGCGGGCAGCGACTGTAAATAGTAGAATGATATGATTAGTCTGGGGCATCGGCGTCTGTCGTAGGAGCTAAGCGCCAGCCACCACCTTGTATACATGTGACCTTAACCTTGACCTTTGACCCCAAAATCCAAAAAATCCTAAGAAATAACAACAAATTCCAAAAAATATATAAATTATAATAAAACTTATTTAAAAGTTATTAAAAATGTATTAAATTTATTTTTTAATTTATTGAAAATAACTTACATTTCCGGATGCCCCCACATCCCCCTCCAACCATACTCATTCCGCCATCTTGGTAGGTGAAGTGCACCATATTGGTAGGTGCAGCCATCCGCAATCTTAGTAGGTACAGTCCGCCATCTTAGTAGGCGTCACAGCAACCGTTCGCATTCTGGGTTTTTTCGTTTGTCGTTTGTATATACATTACTGGAGTTAGTCTCTCACCTTCTTTCGACCACCATCTTGGTTTTTATTTACCAATATATTTAATTGACCAATTTCCCCACCCCTGATTCTCATTGGCTAATTTCCCACCTCCTTCCACTATATTTAATTGCTCCGCCAATGTTTCTCATTGGCTAATCACTCGGGATTCAATATTAGCCTAACTAGTGTGTAGATTCTTAAATTATTACTCTTTTCTACTCATTTAATATCTAGACAAGTTCACGTCGCATCGTATGAAATTCCGCAGAATTTTTTTTACTGTGAAGAACATATTTCAAATGTATTGGTTTCACGATCACTTATTGTCGGGAAAGTGTTCAAAGGTCTTCTAACTACAGTTCTACGGTAATTTAAACGCTTAATTTGCTGGAGTTTTTTAGTACAGATAATATTTTAAATTCCAAACTAATCGAAATATACAGATAATACATACTAAAATGACAAATCAGGTTCTATTGTTAAAGAAGATAACTATCTTCCAGCCGGTAAATGTTCATAATAGGTATAGGACTGTTTTAAAATTTCGTTTCATCGGCATATTCACAAGGCAGCGGTACATATGGAGCGTTCCTATTGGCTAAATAAATAACTGGAGCCGAAACGTGTACACTCTACAAATCTTGTTCAAACAGCAAAGTTGATGCCAAAGCTTACTTATTATTACTAAAATAGACCAAATATTTTTTTTCAAACGTTAATAAAGTTGAAGCAATCATTAAATAATAATTACAATGGCCGGTAGCTTCAAGCGCCGGTTTACCGATCAAGTATGAGAGGCCCTCGGGTTGGAATACCGAGCTTGGCGTGGATGTGAGTAAAGTTCATGAAGATGTGATTTTTGGTTCTGTATAAAGGTCCTTTATCATTAGGCTGAAGTTCGTTAAATTGGAAAATTTAATAAACCGGAATATATCAAGAATTGTACACATTTTGACGCTATTTGAATTGGCAACTGTTGTTACAGTGACATGTCCCCAGACGAGTTGGCAAATGGAGTCGGCCGTAATTCATGCTTAAAAAGTAAATTTCTGTTGTGTTTGCAACACCCACTTCGTCCACTTAATATGAATTTGCATATTGTAAACGCGAGTAACAGTTTAAGCGTCGGATGGTGTTTCTGCTAAATATTTCAGGTGATAATTATCCAACAGAGCGCAGTGTAATCGGAATATCAGGGAACTAATACAAGTGGTTAGCGGAAGCGCGGGTGCTGAAAGAGCAAAGCGACTAAATTACTTCATCTGGTATGCATTCAAGAGGCACTGCCAACTGTACGGAAGATACCGCGCATGTGTTTTAGTTTACCTAGTTAGAACCTCACTGCCTGTTCTCTGAGCGGAAAATACAAATATTTTTGGTGAATTATAAAGGGAATTATAAGTTTCACAGTACCATTGTGTGTGGTGTATGTTTGTATATATATATATATATGCGTGTGTGGCTCGAATGCTTCAAAATGAATACAAATGTTTATAACTTATAAAATTGTTACATGCGAGAAAAATTTAGAATTTTTTCGAGCTTCATAACTATTAAGGATTTGTGTNATGTCTATATTTAGATATGTTTGCAAACAGTATGTTACTATGGCATTCAGTGTATCCTTCCACTGAATACAAATATTGACATGGTCATACATTATTTTATATAAGCAAAATAATTGACTGAAACCCACAGTCTCGTATTTTGATGCGTTGAAACAAAAATATAATTTAAGGTATTAGATGACTTGGTATTTTCTGAAAGCAGCAACACTCAGATTTCAAATGGCATTATATATTTGACACACTCATAGTACGGGACACAATGACGTGAGTATGACAGGGGCGCTGTTATTCGGATATCGTGGGGAGGGGAGGGGCTGGGAGGAATGCAAAACACAGGATTACAACTTGTTGTTAAATAAAGTTTAGTTTTTTGTAATCCAGCGCGTTCTTTTTAATTCCCTTTCGTTCTTGCCTTGCTATCCATGAGCCTTTTAATTTCTCAAACGGATGTAAAAAGATACAGTAAAAACTAATGTCATTTTGCAGCTGAGTCCTCAAGCTTTAAAATTATACTTTTTTTGTTTAAACTTCCTTAGTAAATTCTGAGTATTATATGTTCTTACTAGGTTCATACTTACGGTGTTCGTAGATTTTATTCATACCAGTGTAGTATTAATATGTAGTTCACGTTAACTTGACGTTAGCCTATGTTGCTAACATAGGCTAGATATATATTCTGTACCATATAAGAAGGCNGTAGTTCACGTTAACTTGACGTTAGCCTATGTTGCTAACATAGGCTAGATATATATTCTGTACCATATAAGAAGGCCACCTTTTGACAGCTCGGTGAAAGTAGGGCCACTGTTTACATCTGAATACGTATCCTTCCGCCATCAGCTGGTCCATCAAGTCGAGGCTGAATTTTTTATCAACACGCTGTCAGCTAATCCACTTCTCATTGTACTATAATGCTAAACAAATTTTAAGATATTTTAAGACTGACATCTGTTAAAAAAATAAGGAGGTTATAAAAGTAAAAATATAAAATGTTGCAAATAATTAAATGTTTGCTAACTCTTTTTTAATTTCTCCGAGATAGTGAATTTGGGCTAACATTTGCGAGACGGTCTGTTGTATCTATTATCACACTTTGGACGTTATAGCCAATATATTCGAGTTGGAAATATGCGACGTGGAATAATGTTAGAATAGCTTAAAAACTATTCACGCGTGTCTAACTTCCTACGGGAACAAGGAGATGGGTTTCGAGAGAACAATATGGCGTATAATTTACGTAGACGAACGATTACCGGCCGAATATATATTACTTGTACCCCAAATCGTTGTACATGAAATATATGTTACTCTAAAAATTATACAGAGCTCGTGGGAAAATAAAACCATTTGTATATGCGTGTAAATATGTTATATTAAACAACAAAACTATAATATGTTTTTAGGTGTAGTTCGGGATATATATAACAGATAGCGTGGATGGGCGCGTTGTAACCGATGGCGCTCCTGTCCGTCGCAAGATGGCAGCACATGGATGGAGAGTCTGTAAACTTGAAAAAGGTTTCAATTTTTTCCTTGCATTTGGATACGGATCGTTTTATTGTGCATCTCATTTTGAACACCTATACATTACTATTTTATCACGAAGTTTCGTTTCTAAAACTAAAAACTGCTGTTTTATGACCACTTAAAATAAAATGTATTAATTAATCTACGAACTCTTTCTTATCCGCGTATTTTCTGCTTGTCTGATGTGCGCCGGCACTGCTCTCAGAATAGCCAACGTATTATTAATTTATGTTCGTTCGTGCATCAGCTGATATAGGATTTTGTAAATGGCGCGTTGTTTGTTTTCAATATGTTACGTTGCCACTCACTGACTGTCAGAATGTGGCTTTCTTATATGAAATTAACCATACCGCCTTACATATTGTTATATTTCCTGTGAATATAAAGCAAAAGGTGACCGATTTAAGCTAAGTATTATTAAAACTCTAAAGCGCAAGGAGGGTGTAAACACATGACACAACTTTTCCTAATTAGATTCTGACTTTGGTGCTGATATGGTAATTAATGTTTATGCTACGAAGAGGAGATAGAGGTAGGAACTGATTTTTTGGTGGTTGATTTCGAAAGAGCACAAGTTAACTGTGAATCAGTTTTAGAAACTATTAGTTTGTACGTTCGGAATAACTTATGCCTCAGTTCGGCCAGTGTTTGTTGTACTCAAGTTGGCAATCTCAATTCTAATAGTTTGGCAACTAAAACTTTTCGCCGCCAGGTAGCGCTGACGCTTGTGTACCGGATGTTCTCCGCTCTGCATGGAAACCAATGGAAGAATTGCACTTTCCATAAAATAAATTTAATCCATTAAAATATTCTTATTTGTGTTGGGTTAGAACACACCTAAATAATTAACTTTGTTCTTCTCACCAGAGTGGGAAATTAACAAAATATGTCAAAACGTTGCGAAATATTCAGTTGTAAAACTGAATATATCAAAATGTTTAATTACTGTTTATTTAGATAGTAAACACGTGAGTGAAAAAATTAACAATAAAATAAAATTAAATATAATAAATGTGACAACAGAATCAAAAATTTCCATACAGTGACAGCTATATTTATTTTGCTTTTTTCATAAAAAAATTTTCAATAAAATAAGAGTGTTTGAGAAAGCATCACACCAAGCACAATTGTATTGACAACCGCATTGCAGTGTATAAACAATAGCTACAAAACAAAGATAAAAGTTGTCACGGCCCAAAACACAACCATTTACACACAAATACAAATAATTTCTCAATTTACCGCTAGCTTTAAAGCGACTTCTTTGGAACAGCAGCGCACCTTGCGGCAGAAATTTTTCCTACGTTAAACTCTCCAATGAGAAATCTCGTTTTTTCTTGGGTTTGCCAACCTGAGTGTAATATACCTCTTTGGATAAGGGTGTGTTTGTATCGCGCGTTGTTGGGTTTGGGGGTGGTTTGCCAACCTGAATGTAATAAACCTCTTTGGAGAAGCGTATGTTTGTATCGCACGTTGTTGGGTTTGGGGGTGGTTTGCCAACCTGAGTGTAATAAACCTCTTTGGAGAAGCGTATGTTTGTATCGCACGTTGTTGGGTTTGGGGGTGGTTTGCCAACCTGAGTGTAATAAACCTCTTTGGAGAAGCATATGTTTGTATCGCACGTTGTTGGGTTTGGGGGTGGTTTGCCAACCTGAGTGTAATAAACCTCTTTGGAGAAGCATATGTTTGTGTCGCACGTTGTTGGGTTTGGGGGTGGTTTGCCAACCTGAGTGTAATAAACCTCTTTGGAGAAGCGTGTGTTTGTATCGCACGTTGTTGGGTTTGGGGTTGGTTTGCCAACCTGAGTGTAATAAACCTCTTTGGAGAAGCGTGTGTTTGTATCGCACGTTGTTCGGTTTGGGGTNTTGGTTTGCCAACCTGAGTGTAATAAACCTCTTTGGAGAAGCGTGTGTTTGTATCGCACGTTGTTCGGTTTGGGGTTGGTTTGCCAACCTGAGCGTAATAAACCTTTTTGGAGAAGCGTGTGTTTGTATCGCACGTTGTTCGGTTTGGGGGTGGTTTTCCAAACCTGAGTGTAATAAACCTCTTTGGAGAAGCGTGTGTTTGTATAGCTCGTTGTTGTGTTCCGGGGGGTGGCGTGCAGGCGGGCCACTTCGTGCCGCGCTACTCGACGCTGCAGTGGGCGCTGTGCGTGCCCGCCTCGTGCCGGCCGAGCGACGTGCAGCTGGGCGTCGCCCGCTCCCTCGCGCGCCTCAACGAGTCGTCGCACCTGCGGGTGGACGCCCGCGTCGAGCCCGACATGTGCTACAGCGAGGAGCGGCGCCCGCCCTGGCCGCCCGCCGCCACCGCCGTCCTGTGAGTCTCCAGCCCTCTGCTCTGGTTCGCGCCTGTCGTTCCCTCGCAGGCCTCTTCGCGGCCGACTGAGCACTTTCGAGGCCCTGGTTACTTTTTCTTTCTCTTCCAGCCGTTGTTTTATCCTTTAACCGCCTTTTGAAATATGTATTGCCATGCAAGTAATGAGCACTGCGTGTATATTACACCGCACTTGGAAGTTAATGACTAAGACTGAAATAAAATGCATTTATTGACTATTAATTCAAGTGAGAGGGCTTTCAAAAGTGCTCACTTCACCGTGAATAGCATATAGTAAACTTACTGTTATTTATTTTCGTGTCACATAACTTCGTATCATTTATTACATTTACCATCCTTGTATTTACTACATCTAACTTCGTACTATAATTCTTTATTATATTTAACTTCGTATAATATGCTACATTTAACTTCGTACCATTTAACTTCACAACATTTACTACATCTAACGTAATATTATTTATCATCATGTAGTTTAACTCCGTAACATATACCTTCCTGGTATTTCACTTCGTGCAATTTAACGTGACTCCTTTTAACTTCGTAGGATTAAATCTATGTTAATTTCACATCTGGCAATTTGATTTTATGTCGTTTACCTTCATAGCATTTAACTTTTCAAACTTTGTACCATTTAATTTCAAACACAAAAAAAATTGTAATTTAACTTCGTATTGCTAAAATCCATGTNCTTTTCAAACTTTGTACCATTTAATTTCAAACACAAAAAAAATTGTAATTTAACTTCGTATTGCTAAAATCCATGTCATTTATCTTCATATAATACATATTCCTTTTACTTGAAATTCTGCTCTTTCCATCGGGGTTGCGATTATGTAGTGATCAGACCACTCGTCGTCCAACACGGAGAGCAATGTTTCCCTCCCGGCATGATCGAACCCGGATTTCCATATGTGGAGAACGTGGTGGATGTTGCGCTATAGCCGNCTTTTCAAACTTTGTACCATTTAATTTCAAACACAAAAAAAATTGTAATTTAACTTCGTATTGCTAAAATCCATGTAATTTATCTTCATATAATACATATTCCTTTTACTTGAAATTCTGCTCTTCCCATCGGGGTTGCGATTATGTAGTGATCAGACCACTCGTCGTCCAACACGGAGAACAATGTTTCCCTCCCGGCATGATCGAACCCGGATTTCCATATGTGGAGAACGTGGTGGATGTTGCGCTTTAGCCGGTAGGTTTTTACTTGGGGTTTCGTATGTTATTGCTTTGTGGTGCCATTCCATCTGCACTCCGTTTCATCCCCTCGGCACTTAAGACCCCAGGTATTTAGTGGAGCCCAAATATCACCTAGTCTTATGAACTTTTCAGTTTTTAACATGTTATATAAGTTTTCATCATTTATTTTTAAATTTAAATGTTAGATTTTTATTAATTTATTTTTCATATCTCAGTACCTAATAATATTTACGTTAGAATAGTATGCATTATTTTGCTATATTTGTAAACATATATACTAAATAATATTTATGCATTTTAATTCTCTATTGTATAAATAAAAATTGTGTATCACATGTTACAACATATTAATTACAATTTCTTATTTTATTTTTTGCGCTATAATTAAAAAGTTNTTAGTGGAGCCCAAATATCACCTAGTCTTATGAACTTTTCAGTTTTTAACATGTTATATAAGTTTTCATCATTTATCTTTAAATTTAAATGTTAGATTTTTATTAATTTATTTTTCATATCTCAGTACCTAATAATATTTACGTTAGAATAGTATGCATTATTTTGCTATATTTGTAAACATATATACTAAATAATATTTATGCATTTTAATTCTCTATTGTATAAATTAAAATTGTGTATCACATGTTACAACATATTAATTACAATTTCTTATTTTATTTTTTGCGCTATAATTAAAAAGTAGCGTTTTCAGACAGTAACACATGAGAGAAAGCCCAATCAAAAATATTATTAATATATTCTACAAACCTGCATTGGCGACTGCGTTGAACTTCGTTGCACGATTTATCCGTTACACGAATAGAAGCGCAAGTACAGCTAACACCTCGTCCACAGCGGGGTCATTACAGACTGAACAAGAGTTCAGAGAAACAGATACATGGAAGGAATCGGCCATGGCCTGTATTTAGAAGCCATTCTGGCATTTGACTGGAGAGGCTTCGGTTAAACACGAAAGACTGAATTCAGGATAACTGAACTGTGAATTCAACCCGGATCCTCCCGAACGCAAGTCCATTGGGCCATCACTGAATCAACCCGCTCAGTTTAAAATGATTGTTTCGCGGCTCGAGATTTCGTTGCTGCTCGNTCCATTGGGCCATCACTGAATCAACCCGCTCAGTTTAAAATGATTGTTTCGCGGCTCGAGATTTCGTTGCTGCTCGGTCGCACGTCTGCAATGTTGAAAGTCAGTCCACAATTCTGCGCTTAGAAATAAAAGGGGGGGGGGTAGATAAAACATGGCGTCGGTTGCGCATGCCAGTTGCGCAGTAACCAGTCCCCTCCCCCCAACATTGAAATGCTTTTTACAATGTCCCTATCAAAACAACGTGGATTCGATTGCAGGTTGTAACACTATGCAAATACACTGACATGCCAAAAGTAATAGGATTGCAGTATGTGGAAGAAATAGTCGGTGGCGCCACCGTGCCGTTACGTCTTGGAAGTTACCAGACCTGTTTTAGTTGTGCTCTGACATCGCGTGGGTGAGTGTGTGCTGGCCATGACATTGCATGTACTTCCACAACGATGGGACATGGCAGCAGGATGATGCACCGTGTCATCGGGGCCAAGTTGTCCAGAATTGGTTCGAGTAGCATCCCGGAGAGTTTCAACGATTGCTGTGGCCACTTCGCACGTCCGATGTGAGCCCTATCGAGCATTTCTGGAACATGGCGAGGAAGTCCATTCGCACCCACGGTCCTGAACCTACAGATAGCAGAGAGCTGTGGATAGCTATCCTGGCGGCATGGGTTAACATCTCTCCACAAGTGTTTCGTCCACTTGTGGAATCGATGCCACGACGAGTTGCTGCACTTCGCCGGGCTGGAGGAGGGCCTACATGATACCAAACCCGTATCCCATGACTTTTGGCATGTCAGTGTATGTTCTTGAAAATATTCGTACTCTCCCTCTAACCGTTTTACAAAGCACCTAAAATTTATTTAAGTCATTCAGAATATTCTACATGAAGCACGTGTCTATTGAAAAACAGAACAAAGGTAAATATATGTATTNACAAGTGTTTCGTCCACTTGTGGAATCGATGCCACGACGAGTTGCTGCACTTCGCCGGGCTGGAGGAGGGCCTACACGATACCAAACCCGTATCCCATGACTTTTGGCATGTCAGTGTATGTTCTTGAAAATATTCGTACTCTCCCTCTAACCGTTTTACAAAGCACCTAAAATGTATTTAAGTCATTCAGAATATTCTACATGAAGCACGTGTCTATTGAAAAACAGAACAAAGGTAAATATATGTATTNTTATTTAAGTCATTCAGAATATTCTACATGAAGCACGTGTCTATTGAAAAACAGAACAAAGGTAAATATATGTATTCATCAGTGTTTGCACGTGTGTTTTTTCAAAGTTCTTTTAGCGATAAATCAGTCGTCAGTGTGGGGAACATGCAGAGAAGACGAAAATGTGTCTTCTATGTATGCAGTCTTTCGGTGAAGGGGCATGTCAGTGTGCCCTTCACGCCCTTACAACTGCGCATTAGACCCGCACAAAACTCAAGTTAGGCAGGTGTTGGCTCAGAAGTTATTGACGTTCCCTTTCTACGAACCTCGGTCGGGATGGTTTCGCTGAGACTGTGGTGTACAGTAGGCTCCTGAATGTGTCAATTCAAACGATGTACCGATACTCTCAGTTCTACGAGTGAATTGAATTGCAAAAATGGCTATATATCAGTATACGGTTCACTAGACAATGAAACAACACAGATAATGACACAGCTAGTCAAGACCAGCGATTCTTGCTCACTTCCCATAGCAGATTACCTTCTACAGCACCTCTCAAGCAACATGCTAATAGTCATTCATACTTGCCAATATTGGCATATCCCTTGCTTCGCTCCTAAATTAATATTTATATTTCAATACAGCATTGGCACCATCGCAGACCCACGCGCCAAAATGAGAAGTCTAACATCTACGGACGGGCTTTATACTGTGCAAAGATAGATGGACTAAAGTGGCTCGTAAAATTTCACAAGCTTTGATAAATATTTCTTTGTAAAACTCTTCTACTACACGGAAGTATGAAACTTGTACTGAAGTGATTCGTGATACAAGCAGGAAATGGCAGCTCTTCTGGTACATCGTTCACTCAGCTGTTCCGTANTGATTCGTGATACAAGCAGGAAATGGCAGCTCTTCTGGTACATCGTTCACTCAGCTGTTCCGTACATCGGAACACTCCATGAAATCACTTAAATGATTCGAGTCAAGTGGATTGAATCAGTAAAATTAATCGATTGTCCTATCGCTAATGCGGAGACATGTGTTCGCCCGTTCCCACCCCCTCTCCTTCCTACCCAGGGGCTTTGTTTTCCACTTCTCATTTTAAAAAAACCCTCATTTCACCCATTCTTCAGTCTGGCCTTTACAGAGCGCTCTGGCCGTGTACGAGGGTTATTTGGAAAGTAAGGTCCGATTTCGTATAAAACATAAACCATTACAAATTTTTTCAAAAAACCTTTTTTATTTAATTGCTTACATGTTTCTCTATTTTTCTACATAGTTTCCATATTTGTTTAAATATTTGTCATAACGTTCTACAAGCTTTTGTATGGCAAAGTCATAGACGTCTGCCGCCTGTGAGGATAACCAGTCTGTAACTGCTTCTTTCACGTCTCGTCCCCTGTGACAATCTTCTATAAAAATTGATCACCTTCCTTATGATATCGGTCCAAAAAATCAACAGCACAAGCCATTCTTTTCATTTGGTGTTCCTCAGTAAGCAGTCTGGGAACCCAACGTGCGCACAATTTGTGAAATTACAAATTTTCAGAGACAATTTTGTGCAAAGTTGTTCTACCTGCATTCGGAAATTCCAATGCTAAAGTTGAAATTGTGAATCGCCGGTCTTCACGAATCTTTTCGTCCACGGATTTGACCAAATATTCTGTGATCACTGATGGTCGGCCTGATCGCGGTCATCATGGACATTTTCCCGTTCGTCCTTGAAAGCTCTCACCCACTTAGGCACTTTGCCGTCACTCATCGCACTGGGGCCATACACTTGACTTATCTGTCGATAAACTTCCGCTGCTGAAACGTTCCTTGCTGTCAAAATCCGAATCACTGACCGCATTTCACAGTCGGCGGGGTGATCAATTGTTTTAAACATTTTGAACTGTCACTTTAAACAGCACACTGCAACAATACCAATGCAAATGGCGTCGTTTGGCGAGCAAGGCATGCCGGTAGTCGGTGCACATGCGCGTTAAAATGTTCGCGCGACATTCGATTAGCTACGGCGATTCGGACCTTACTTTCTGAATAACCCTCATGGTATTCCTAATCGCATTCGGTAGGTCGAAGGTTTGACCCTGGCTGTAAGCACATTTAAAAAAAGAGATAGGGTCCTCCATAGTTGCCGTCTCTGAGGCGTATCACTCAAGCAGCGAAGAGGCCGGACCTGTGATGGTTTGTGCCCAGTACCCGGCAAGATATCTAACAGTTTGGAGCTCACTACGAACAGAACGTCTTTCCGGCGTGACTATACGACGGAATACACGAACCAAAAGCAGCAATGTAGGCCTAAAAGGAAATTAAAGTTTATGTTGAGTCTGTGTAAGGCAGGAAAAGATACGTCATACTCTTTGCAACATGTAAAGTAAACTATGTGGCTTAGATTTTCCAACGCTTTCGTTAAACCGGAGAAAGTTTTTATCTATTTTTCCAAACAGTCCTGCTACAGAGTAGCTAAGTGTGCCGAAGTAAAATGACGCCGTGGTTCTTTTGATGCAAGTGAACTCGATCGCTCATTGGCCGCACGAAGCTCTGGAAATAGACCACGAGTCTGAGTGGCAATTTTACGCTATGGGATGTTTCCTATTGGCCGGAACACCGTCTCGCAAGCTTGTCGCCAGCAGTTGATTGGTGAACGACATTCCGCCATATTGCTGGTGGGTGAAGCTATTTTGTTGGCGTGGTGTGTGGCTGGAGTTTGCAGTTCGCGTCACCCTTCACCTCCGTATTCTTAAATACTCTGTGGTATTGCCTTGTTCGCAGGTTTGTCTTCGGCGCTGTAGTCGCGTTGGTACTCGTAGCTACGCTAAGGGACAAAGGTTGCGATCGCCTTTCTGCTGATAAAGGTAGAGTATTTATCCAACACTAGGTTTTAAGGCTGTTGTTGATGTTTTTCTAGAGTTTAAGGATATTCTATGGTTTCGTGACATTATATCAATGATAACTTAATAAAAATACCAAACCGTTTGAAAAATACTATTCCTTGAGGGGGGGGGGAGGTGTTAGCATGAATATGAGGATTTTAACTAAAAATCTTTAATAGTGAGAATTTCCAAATGTAATTTTCACAAGAAATTTGGTTTTAGTTAAAGCGTTGTTTGAAGTCCAAAAAGGGGCGTGTTAAAATTCCTTGACACCTTTTTCACTTCCGGCGATGGTTTAACTTGATTATGGGACTTAAATATTTTGAAAAAGTCACTATTGAAATACAGGCAAACTGCATAGCAAATTTCCAAGAAAAAATTATTCATTACATTTTGGTTACACGAGAAGTTATTTTGGGCTGTGTCCTATACACGCAAGAGTAAGAATTAGAAAATGTGTAAAATATTTCCTTTTATAATATTTTTACTGTTTCACTTGACCAGCTTAGGATAAAGTGATGAGGGCAACGATAGTTTTGCATTAAGTGAAATAAAATTTCACGCAAGTAGGGCTTTCAAAAGGGCTAGGAGTACCTTGAACAGTCTAGTGCAGTTCATTCGCGATTACTTCAAACTTTTCTGAAATCCTGCTAAAGTTCCACTTTCATGATATTCCTCTGCCCCGTGTAAACCAATTTTAACCAAGTCTAGGGAATCACACCAAAAGGAAAACGCACCGCATTAGTGCGCACTCAATTTAGTAACATTTTGCATAATAACTGTTTCCTACTAGGCATCACCAACCCATCTATTTTCTCTCTGTTTTTATTCATGTTAATTGTAAATGGCATATGAATATAAAGATAATATAAATAAAAGGTAAATTAAACCGAAAATACGGTATTTTTATATTAACACAAGTATAAAACTCGTTTTGCACACATACGCCCAGGCAGAAATCTAACAATTGATTAAACTTGGTTTCACTTTATACGGTGTCGACACGAACATACGCGTCTTACACGGATGATGCTACGTTATGTAAAATAAAGAGATATTGCGTCAGCCAACAAATCATAACAACACAGTACGCGAATGCATTCTCGTCGTCGGAGCGTACACCGTAGGCAGTAGAATAAAGATGCTTATTTTTTAATTAATTTTTTCTTTCCATCAAACAGAGGTAAAATAAACAAGGAATAAAAGCAAGTGTGGGAGAAACTAGTTTTGAAAAACTGACTTCGACAAGTAATTCCATGGTATGGTGGCTGCGTCTATCGGCGTCACACACCACAGTGGGAAGGAGGAAGTTTGATGGGTGGNCATTCTCCCTGCGCAGGACCGTGCCGGAGCTGTTGTCGGCGGCCGACGGAGACGTGCGCTGCCTGCACGGCCTGCGCGCCCTGGGCACCGCGGCGCTCTACCTCGCGCACCGCGTCATCGTCGTCGGCCACACGCCCTACCTCAACCGCGACGACTTCGCGCAGGTAACCCTCAGCCGTGCTCACCGCCGGCAACCTACTCTCGCCAACCCCGCCCTAAGTTCGAGTCCACCTTCTCGCACGTGGGGGGTCGTGCCGGGCGGTCCCCCTTGTTATGAGCCTTACTCACTCGTAACACTCTTAGGGTAGTTTAAGGCTAGGGAAAACAGGGCAAGCCCAGATATTTAAAGGATTGTAGAAATCATTAATAAAGTCTTTACTTGATCAATAGTTAGTAGAGCATACAATGATATTTAAAGAAAAAGTCCAACGGAAATGCGAGGCTAGGGTGAGTTCCTCTCTGTAAATGTGATCTTCCTTCCTTGAGTCCTTCCCTCTCACTTCCATTTTACTTTTACTTTAAATATCGTTGTATACTCTACCAACTATTAATCAAGTAAAGACTTTATTAATGATTTCTACAATCCTTTAAATATCTGAGCTTACCCTGTTTTTCCCTAGCTTTAAACTACCTTAAGAGTGTTGTGAGTGAGTAAGGCTCGTAACACGCTGGTCGGCGGGTTTTCTCTGTTTCTTCTGGCGCTGCTCCGTGCTCGCCTCGCTTCGCCCTCGTCGGCTCTCAAGACCTCGCTGTTGAGAGCCGACCAACTAACTCCTCTCCACATCCAAGATAACGGGTGGTAGGCAGCTGCTCGAAACTCGTGAATCTGAACAATCCGCTCGGCAGAGTATGAATAAGAAACAGCTTTCCTCAAGCCCTTCGCGAGAAACTGCCCAATGGTATAAATGAAACTAAGCCCGCGATCACGTGATGCTGTTCATTTGGCGTCTCGGATACTCAGGTGCTGCTGCTGATAGACATGGTGTCCGAGATCATCTTGGTTCCGGGATATTGAAGGAAAATACACTTGTCGCAGGAACTCTGAAGAAACGTACAGCTGTAATAACATTAAATGTAGAACCTCGTAATAGTCAGCTGTAGCTTCGTTTTATTTATTCTGATTCTTGAACAAGGCCATCAAGCAGTTGTTCGCGAGGAGAATGAGGAAAGCTGTTTTTATTTGTACGAAGCCGATCAGATGCTTCAGATTCCAGAGTTTTCAGCAGTCGCATACTTTTTTTATACTACCCAACAGTTTCGCAACTAAAAATTGTTGGCCGCCTTGTAGCACTACGTTCTTGGATTGTGAACCGGGTTTTTCTCTTTTATGTGTAAGCAAAGGGGACAATTGAAGCGTTCATCAAATGAAATATCATTTTGTAGAATCTTCCGATTAATATTGTGTTTGAACGTACTTAGAGAATAAACATTGGTTTTCACACATATATTGGATGTATAACGAAACATGTATACATGGTTTTTAATCTTGCTGTAAAACTGGATTTTTGCATAACATTGTATTACACAATTCATTTATTTCAATATAACAGAATAATAACAAAATTTCTTTCGACGGTAGCTGTAATTATTTCGCCTTAAATTCGTAACTTTTGTAAGTAACACAGGCGAATCCCAAACCCAAAATCTATGGTATTTTTATGTTCACGATGGTTAAGGTGTACGAAGTTTGTTTACTTGCTTTGCAGTCTCCATCTTTGTTTTCAATAAATCGCGAAATAAGCGCACGGTTGTTGTTCCATTGCCTTGTACTCTCAATAGCGTATTCAATAACGGAATACCAACGCACGAGCTTCTAGAAGTCGCATTAGTGCAGGAAATGGAACGCATCCTGAGGTTTTTCTTCTCAGGTTGGACACAAAATGAGATTCCTTATGGAAGAGTCTGGAACAAGGAAATGTTCCGTTAGGTGTGCTGATCTTCCAAAAGGGCCACTTTTAAGCTGGCAGTAATTATATACTTTTGTGCGTTAGAGTTCGCATTTGGCTCTAATTGTGGCCCTGCCGAAATATTAAGAATAAACTTAACTTTGTACAAATTATTCACGTCTCCATCGCTGTTTGCTAGAGTGAACAATGATAATACAACTGTGTTAGGTGTTGAGGTTTTTTGAACGTGTTTCTTTTAATGGAACGAGTTACATATTTAAGAGCCAAAAGAATATGACTGTGTTAAAAAAGAATTTTTAGATTCTGCTGACCCAATTTAAGTAATTGTGTAATTCAACGTTCTGATATATCCAATTTCTGGACAGAATATTACACAATATGTGGAAATGTTTCGAAATTTCGTTAATTTCGTTAATTTCGCACTCTAGTTCGAAGAACATCGTTTATTATTTAAGTAGGTTGTAACACAATGCAAATCGAAAGATTTAAAATACTAAATAATATTTATTTTATAAAATTGGCAGTAACATTTTTGTTTACATTCGACTTTAATAAAATCCCGTACACAAGAAACACCAGTGCTACCTTATGGTGAAAAATTTTAGTTTCTAAACTATTAGCTTTGAGCTTCCCACCTAAGAATAAAATATGCAATTTTATATGCACGAAGGAGATGTATATTGCAGGTCGGTTGTATGTATTTTCTGTAAGCACATACACTGTAGAATTGTCCTGTATTTCAACAACGAATTCTTTGGAAACCAGTAGCCGAGATTATTTTTGTAGCGTTACACTTCATTTAGAACAAAGTTTACGAAACTTGAATGTGTAATGTGTAAAATTTACATTTGGTTTTAAACAACAATTACTGTAAACCTCAGACCATTTTTAATGTTTGACAGAATAGTGTGTTGTAAAGATACACTATTTCATCTGTAATGTTACAGGAAAATCTTTGGCAACTAGTTCCCAAATAATTTTTTTGAATATCTATAATTTTTTTTGCGTGTATGTATCCGAACAACAAAGTTTATAAGAACGGGGCTAGAGTTCATATTGCGCCTCACAAGGCTTATAATCGTTGCCATCATCATCAACATCATTATCATTACCATATTCGTTACCTTCTTCATCATCGTCATCATCATCTATGTCACCATTATCTTAGTCTTCACTACCGCAATCATAAGTCACAGATTGAAATTAATGTTTTCCTGCTGTTGCCACCAGAGGGGACGGTGATTCTGTACTGTCCAAGCAAAGCTTAGCAGTTTTCTTTGCTTATGCCGTACTGACGGCATTTCATATCTCGAGAGTGGCAAGCAAATGTTATGATTTCCTACTTACTCGAAGATGTACCTCTGGCCAAAGTGTTATTTCAAGTGTGTTTCGACGTTATAGATGACATGGGACTGTCCATTTTGAATTCGTAGATATTGCACTTTTTATGTTTTAGTTGTATCGTTTCGGCTACCCTAAAGAATTATATGAAATGAAAAAGATTATCTGGGCACCTCACAAAAACACCAAACCATTGCGATTTTTTATTTCTTTCTAGCTTTCACTATCAGAAATGTAACCACAAAAATTGCCTATTAATAACATAACGAGACGGTAGTGAGTAGCGATTGCCGCTTTAAGTATAACTTAGTAAACAATAAGTTATAGTTCATTATAATTAAAGAAAAATTTTTGAACATAATTTTGTTCCGTTATAAAACACAATTTTTTTTTTTTCACTTCGCAATAAAATACTTTCTACACTAGTTAGTATTCTGTAATGATGTAATACTTTACATTCTCGTTCTCGCGTCTCAGTTAGTGGTTGCGCCTTCATTACAGAGTAAACCCTATGTCAGGTGGGCACACAAAGCCACGACAACGCAATTTTCTTGATTCAATAGCAAAGGATTTTATTCGGCTCGAGATAAATGAGCTTGGGTACTTTAGTACGATTTGGAAATTCTTCTTTGATGATGCGATTGCACACCACATGTTCAGGTACTAAAAACATTTTTAGTAATGTATGTGTTAGTTAGTTGCAGCCGATAATATATGTTTCAGTTCACTATGATTTTCGATATTATTTTGTTTAATAATTACTATTGTGATTTACGAAACTGATGCTATAACTATTCTGGTTTGTTCTGCCTAAATTTTCTTGTTATTTCGCTAAAGTATTTTGCCATTTAATTAGTTACCAAATAGTAGACATAAATGTGACTTTTTTAAAGAAATATTTAGATAAATGGTGACTAATAAGCACATTTTCCTGAAAAAAAATGGGAACGTTTGTGAAAGTAGGTGACTGAAATAATTCTCGACACATCCAAACACAAGAGAGAAAACTGCTTTTGTTGTTTTCTAAAGGCGGTGCTTTAAACAAGACTCTGCTAAAGAAAGGAACAAATAGTAAAGATAAGGATTATTTGCTTTAAACCGGAAACCATTTCAGCGGAAACTTTTAACGACTAACAAACAGTGGGCAATGTACAAAGATGTGATGCAAGAACAACAAACACTCATCAAAAATATAGTGTGTCNGTGATGCAAGAACAACAAACACTCATCAAAAATATAGTGTGTCGAAATTTCCAAGTACGCTTTGGAACACTTGTTAGTGATAGGCTGTTTCCCAATCTCAAATCGCGTTAATGATTTTAGACAAGGTTTTACACAAACGTAACACAAGACTGAATTATTTAATTTCTGAACCATAATATGCATTGTCTGTGTAGCCATGGCATAAACTTATAACAAAAAAAAAAAAAACTTTTTTTTTTTTTTTTAGAAAATGTAGTTTTATTAATCTTACGTCAGTAAGTTACATTGATGAAATACGCTTGTTTAAACAGTTTGCTCTCATTTTTATTTATTTCCTTCCAATGATATTAAGTCGTGTATATTTCATCTTTTTTTTACACTTTTTTGAGTATTGATGATATTCTGATGTGATTAGCATCAAATTCGTATAATGATTATTTAAATAAAGACAGTTGTGTGATAAGCTGCTTGTCATGACAAAAAGAAAGAACCAACAGTGTAGAAGTTTCTACGCCGACGCCATAAGGGATATTGGGGAGAATGTTTCCACAACGACAAACTACATGGAACGCTAGACGGGAGAATTCAGGAATAACATACGTGGCTTTCCCCATGACTCAAGAGTCAGGATTCATCTAATACGCAAGGATTATTTTAAATTAATCATTGTANTATACGTGGCTTTCCCCATGACTCAAGAGTCAGGATTCATCTAATACGCAAGGATTATTTTAAATTAATCATTGTAATGCTAATATATATATTTTACTGGTCTACGAATAAGTTATGGATGGCCTCGCAGACAATGAAACAGTACCGTGTTCCACGGCTAGTTAAAAATTAGCAGTCAGGTTTTTTTAAAATTCCTTTCCCACAACTACGAATATTTCAACGTATTAACCGATTAACTTATCATCAGTTACGTTGACCTCCCATTATGTAAACAAATAAATGTATGTTTTAACGTTATTTAAAAATGTTATCCTTCTGTCTGTACCCAGTGAAACTTTTTTTCCTTTTCATCCGTAAAATATAGAAAACGAAGTGTCGTAATAATTACATACTTTTATTTCTAACAGTTTCGCAGTTCCACATAATCCGCGCATGAATAAAAGTAACTAGGTTGATCACATTTTAATTTTAACGAATGGCGGAAGTATACACATCGGTAAGAAAGAAGGAACCTAGCAGGGCTTTAAGACCCGTTCTACAATGCATGCATCTATAATAAAACTGTCCCGGACACGAAAATGTATCGAGCGGACGAATCGAGATTATTATAAGATATTCTGCAATTCCAGTAAAATAACGACCTGCCACATACGAAATATAAAAAAAACACTTCTGCTACAAATTAACGACACAAGCTATATAAAATACGCTCCTCATTTCCAATTTTTATCTAATGTATAATTTTCATAAACAATACTGCCAAATAATGCCCATGTGTTTATTTAAACAAAAATAATAACAGCCACCTCAAATCCATGGCCTTGTTTTCTTGTAAAGCACAATAGTCACGAATTAGAATATCATAGAAACAAATAACTGATCCCTATTGGCTAACACAGATTCACGGACACTGAATATTTGGGAGTTGACCAGCTTATTGCGTTCATTCACAGGCATCCGTGTAGGCATACGTTCTATTGGAGACTGAAAGCGGAATGTTTTCCGTTATCCGTATCTCTGTTATTTTAGAATGGGCAGAACACGTAAAATCTGTCTATAGGTTATTCACGGTAAAGTAAGCACTTTTTGAGGCCCTCCCATCGGCATTAACCATTAATAAGTATATTTATTTGCAGCCTCAGACGTTAATTTTTGAGAGTGGTGAAATGCATGCACTGTGTTCGTTAGTCACACGTCAATGTTTGTATTAAAAGGTTGTGTAAAGGCAGAAATCGGCTAAAAGGAAAAATTGTGCGGGGGTCTTAAAAAGTGCTCACTTTACCGTGAATAGCCTATAGCTACTATTCAGTGTCTGTGGTCTGTAGAAGTGGCGGATGTAATTTGTGTGGCAGGTGGCAGCCCAGCCGTGGACCATGGTGTTCCGTGCGTCCATCGTGTACACGGATACCTTCCTCTTCCTGAGCGGGCTGCTGGCGGCGTACAGTCTGAGCAAGGAGCTGGCGAGGACGGGGAGCGTCGACTGGAGGCGGCGCCTGCTCGCGCGATACATCAGGTACTGTCGACGCCACTAACGTGGTTGCCGGGGTTTAAGTGGGGCGGGGAGTGCGTCCAACTAGGGGAGAGGCAGCTGCGCGCGCAGCCTGATGCCGTGCTACAAACATTAGTCTCCGTATAATCAGTTGCGCGTTTGCCGGTGCGCGGCCAATATTTCTGTGGGCAGATTGTATACAGCCGGGCCGTTACTAATATCAGCTGCCGACAGCCGGGCCGTGCCGGCGGCCCAAGCGCACGCGTCTAGGTAGGCGAGCCGCCAGCTCTTGTGGGAATCACGTTAACGTTACACCTCTATCCCTCCCAGCGGCTATAGCTCGGCAGGCAAAAATGACACCATCATTCTTCGTGTACAAAACATATCCCCTTGCCATTATTCACGATGATGAAATTATGCTGTAACCACAATGGTGCGACAGATGCGACGCGGATGGGCACGACGCGACAACAAATATTCGCGTTATTGAGAACTCTAGATTTTACCGCCTCTCGATCGATTTATTTTAATATTATTTATAAATGGTTTCTTGCCACTACATACTAACCTCTTTCACGATGGCTACTAATGTTTCAATTTTCTCCTTATTTTTGCTATCCTGTCAAAAAATTAGTTCCATGTCCGCTGGTACTTTGAGCGTTAAAATATCGCTGTAATTACAGTTAGGCATAAAAAATGTGTTGATTTGCTCATTAACACGGTAAATAATAGGGCATACAAAACTTTAGCATTAAAAATATGGCGTGTTAGACAAATTTACTGATCTGTTGTGCCCGCGACGTGAATGAATTAGAAATATTTTGTATTGGGAAGTCTTGTCGTGCGGGTGATTTTTGTCGCGTTGACGTCACAGAACTCTCGATCATGATTGGCTGGAAAATTATTTTATTTGCGTCGCGCCTATTACGTTGCGTCTGTCGAGCTATTGTGATCCCAGCATTAGGCAGAATATACGGTTGTTTCAAGTCGCCAGGGGCGTATCCGATTTTGTGAATGATGAAGGTCTTGATATAAATAAAAGAGCTAAATTTAATGTCTTAATTGATTTACTAAGTTATAAAAATACACACAGGCATCATTAAAAACATATAACTGCCTATCTTTACTGTTTCACTTATTATCCTATCAGTGAGCGCAATATTTAATGCCAATCTCAGTTCTAATGAAAGTCCTTATCACTGTCTTTATACTAGCTGCAGCCATTTAATACTCGCGTATTATTATTTACACATATACACCCAAAAGGTTTACTGTCTTACATCAACACTATTCCAAATTTCTGCCACTCGTGTATTCAGTACCACTTTCGCACTGTCTGGCCAGTCGGTCTCTATATACACCTGATGCTCTCAGACTACACTCGCTCGTCGCTGTTGTCGCTCGTCGCTCCGATGGCTCTACACACCTGGCGCTAATGGCCGTCCAAGAATCCGGAAGCTGTCGACACACAGGTATGCCGCGGCTTATATAGCTCAGTTGGCCTTGGCCGAGAAGGGAAAGTTCTTCACACCCCGAGTCGTGCTGACGACGAAGGGTGGGTGGTAATGACCAGAAAATTCGCGCAGCAACTATCCCAAGACATTCGATCTTCCAAGTGTCGGAGTGGTACCAGTCCCGATGGCCTTATCACGGTACCCGTCGGTGTCACGCAGCGGTCTGTTTGCAACTCGGCACGTGCTTCTCCGGTTACCGGTGATGCCAGTGGAGCTCTGCGCTTCGCACTCCCAAGGGCGAGGGTAAGGAAAAGTACGCGGGAAGCCTGCGCGTAACACTCTGTATTTAAGACTCTTAAAAAATAAACACAAAAGGGTGGCTGCAACGAAAGATTTTTTTTTTCGTAACAGTATAATACTGTTATCGCATCTTGCACGAAACCAGAATTGTGTATGTGTGACTATAAACTGAGGAAAAGCCTTATTTGTACGACTGAGAGATTCATATTTCATATTCGACGAGCATTTTCTTTGACATACTGTCATGATCAAAGATGATGAAACGTAAACAACCATATTTTTCAGCGAAACACGACTGAGAAAAAACGTTTTTTTAATCATTCGGAGATTACAATTAGTGAATTTTGGTTGTGTTCTTTAGGTTTTCCAGCAAACTTAATGTATTACTTTATTTTATTTTGTTCTGCTGCTATTCTTTAGACGTAGACCTGACTTACTTGTAAGTAACATCGGGTCCAATTACCAGTCATATCTCATAGTAATGTAATAAATTTCTTGTCACTAAATTTTGCTCCATGTTGTGGAGTAGAAATATACGTAATGTGTTGTGGTATAGGTTCATTTATTATAGGCAGTTCCGAATGATTGAGCACTTCTCACATTGCCATGGATCAGATGACTTTATTTATGCGTCGATAACGTGTAACAGCAATGCAAAGATGGGAATAATAAGCTCATTCTTACAATTATGTTCACAAAACATAGAGAAAATAAATAAAATTAATTCAATGTCTAAAATGTAAATACGACGTTAAGACGTGAAACTTTAGTATTTCACTGCTGCCAGTTTTAATGAAATCTTGCTAGTCAGTGCTAGTTAAAATATATACAGTTAGAGGCATGGACTTTGTCTTAGGATGATTTTAAAAGTGGTCAATTAACCGGGAAACAGCTATAGCTATAGTTGTAATTGCCAAGTTTTGATGGTGATGGTGTGATTCTTTTCTTTCAGCATATTGTAGATTCTTCCGTTACTTGTGTAAATGAAAACTAGCACAGACCTATAGGTTACTAGGTATGGTTCGATTAAGTGTCGCACCTAAATTGTTAGAAACATGTCATCCCAATATTTGCCCTAGTATATATAAAACCATGCTCAGTGGCTACTAGATCAAATATTGAACGTCTAATTACGTCTTAAGCTATGGATCTGTAGTCTTGCAAATCGCTAACAACATTGATCGCTTTGGTTATTCTGTACTCACATTGCAATTATGGGCAGAGAATCTTCCTTGAAATGTCCATTTCCAAAGTGCTGAGTCAAAAACCAGACAACTTTATGTTGTTTCTAACATACAGTTCTCGACTAGGTTGACGCCAGCTATGGTGTCCTTGCTGATGTTCAACGCCTTTGTATGGGAGCATCTTGGAGACGGGCCGATGTGGAACAGACTGGTCACGAGAAACGCCAACCTCTGCAAGCAGTTCCTCTGGAGGAACATGCTCTATCTGCAAAATTTTTTCCCATTCCAAGAAATGGTACGTAAATGATGTTTAATTAAATACCTCGTACTTCCGTTCAAAATTGTGAACGTAATACTGAAAAGTGGCTTACGTTTTAACTATGTTAAATTACACCGAATATAACAATAAAATTACTATTTAGTGATCTCCAAGAATTGCGTTCTCAGCACTGTTTATATTAAGTATAATAATTTCATAAACTATATTTAAGAAAATGTCAGTAAAATGGCTCTAGTTGGTTATTGTTTTTTGTTTTATACTTGACTTATGCTTCGTGAACAGCACATTTATTACTTGTGATTACAGATTCTTAAGAGTTGGCCTTGGTTCGCATTTAGGTTCATGCATTTCTGATTGCAGTTGTATTTTTCATCAACTTTCCTCTCCCCCAAAAGTGGCATTTAGTTATGTGCCCGCATAACTGACTCGTATTCGGAAGGTCGTGAGTTAGATCCTTAGCAACTGCACAGGGCAAATGCATGTTATTTTGAACATCATAATAATAAAGGGGAAGTTTAAAGAGCCGTCTTCTGCAATTCGTTTAAGTTCGTAGCAGTGAATTTTATGCAACTGGGCTGTTAGATGGAATCTATGAGTAACAAATTTCTAATGAACTTCCATACGTTAAATGATATGTTTCGTGAAGTAAAATAATGCTTTCAACTGCCAACCTGGATGTTACACACACTTTCAAATTCATTGTGACACCAATTTACTCAGTCAATAACTACACTGAGGAACTGATATAGTGGCACACGCTGAGAAACACCACTCTAATATGCTATTCGCGGTAAAGTGAGCCTTTTTTAAAGGCTCTGTCAAAATTTTCTTTTTAGCCAATTTTTATCTTTCAGGCACTTTTTAACATAAACATAGTCATGTGACTAATAAACTCAGTGTATACATTTCACCACTCTCAACAGCTTACGTCTGAGGTTAAAATAAGATATATTTATTATTGCTTAGTGTTTGTTTGGTGGGTCATTTAAAAGCGTTCACTTTACCTTGGAAGCGTGTTTGTGTTTTTACACAAGGCCATGAAAGTTATAATGAATATATAAATACATATACATGCTTCTGCAATAACTAACCAATAAAAAATGTATGTTTATAGGAAAGGCATTCATTTCGTGATACGTCAGTGCAGACTGACCACGTGTTCACATCCGCCATGTTGCCTGCATGAATGCACGGTGAATCTCGGTTCACGAATAAGAACGTATACGTATCGAAATGAAAGTAGGTACACTTTATGGCACGGTTCAACGTCATCGCGTACGTCAGGGCTGTTTAAGTACGCGATGAGTATGAACTGTTCAATAAGGAATACCCACTTTCATCCTACTCTTATTTTGATATGTACATGTTCGTAATGTACAGTTTTTTAACCGTGAGCCGAGTCCAAGTAGTGGAAGAATAGTTTGGAGAGGGGGAGGGGGGGGATCGTGAAACCCGAGCATTGCCGAGAGGGAGAAGCCTAGTAACGATTGCGTACACTTCAATATCGTTTTTAAACATTTGTTTGGCGCATCGGTTAGGTATACTACCTGCCGGGATCGGTATTGAAACTTAACGACAGGCTGGCCGGGAAGCTTAGAATATACCTCCAGGTCTCTCTCGCCGAGATAGGCCAACTCCATCATGTTGTCACCCTTATGGCGTTCGCCCGGAAAGCGAGAGTTAGCTTTCCTTCTATTGTAGATATTTCCAAGTTCGTCACTGGAGATGTATTTAGTACGTAGTTAGGATACAGTACCCGCTGGGTATAAATAATACAGTTGAAGAAATGAAGGCACGATATTTTTCGTCCTCTTGTTTGGAGCTACATAAGTTTCCCGTCTCTCAAAACCAGGCAGCTGACCGAGGTTACCGCCGTCACGTTCTACTGGCACGTGTGTTAGGCTGTCTAAGGCCCTTTCCACACGAGCGGTCATGGAACCGCATCGTCATGGACACGACATCGCTGACTGTACGCTTGTGTGCAGCCGCCCATGTTGTTATATGCAAGTCTCCATACGAGGCACCGGCGAGTCGCTTTCGTCACGACACGAAGGCTGCATGACGAGAGGCGTATAGCAATGTCAGTCGCTAGGCGTTCGAGACAGGGGACACAAGTGCGAGTGGTACATATAACATGACTGATAGTATTGTAATAAAATTTGTGCAAATCAGTGAAAAACACCCGTGTTTGTGTGACCGTACAACAACAGAATATTCGAGGAAGGATATAACAGAAAAAAAAACATGGAGCGAGATAGGTCTGCAAATGAATTGACCCGGTATGTACCAATAGAAACATAGAATAGGCATTTAGTTATCAGGTATTATAATTATGAATATGTAAAACAAAAACCCGTGCATAAATACACTGAAGAGCCAAAAAAACTGGCACACCTGCTTAATATCGTGTAATATCGTGTAGGGCCCCCGCGAGCACGTAGAAGTGCCGCAAGACGACGTGGCATGGACTCGACTAATGTCTGAAGGTATGCAGGAGGCAATTCACCCCATGAATCCTGCAGGGCGGTCCACACACCCATAGGAGTGTGAGGCGGTGGAGATCTCATCTGAACAGCACGTTGCAAGGCATCCCAGATATGCTCAATAATGTTCATGTCTGGTGATTTAGGTGGCCAATGGAAGTGTCTGACGTCAGATGAGTGTTCCTGGAGCCACTTGGTAGCAACTCTCGACGTGTGGGGTGTTGCATGTTATCGCTACCTCGGAGATGCTATGTCCCATCTCTCGTGCGCCGACTATAATACCTGTTCAAACTCACTTAAATCTCGACAACCTGCCATTGTAGCAGCAGTAACCGATCTAGCTGCCGACCGCATCGCGTTACTCTGATGGTTCCATACCTCTGTTATTTGCATACGCACACCTATACCAGTTTTTTTTGACGTGACAACGTCTTATAATTCGATAGAGCCGGCTGCACGCACGAAAAAACATGACTCATGCGGCGTTACCTCGCTCTGAGGCGTTCCATGTAAGGCTTGAAGTGCAAGCGAGAGCGCGGAACGAGCGAAAAAACATTCATCAAATTCATGAAAGACATGTTTAATGTCGATTGTGCATCAGACGTTAATAACTCAACAACACTAGGAGGCACCACCATCGATTTGACTTTTTCAAGACACATTAAACTCGAAACACTCCCTTTCATTTCCTACTTTTCCTATCATCGTCCTATTCTCAACAGAATAACACAGATTGTAAGAAATTAAATATTACACATGTTTAAAAGTTGTAAAACAATTGCTCAACGCACATTTATACTTGTAAAAACTATTAAATTGAAAAAAAAAAATTGACATAATTGTATTTATGCGTACAAATAAATCTCACTTGATCAATTTCATTGTGATTTCCAATTACCTCCTTCTCTATATACATACAAATCTATTAAACAAATGAAATTAAAATTTTCTTTTGAAAAATGCTACCATTCCATCAGTATTTTCTTAAGACGTTGTCACGTTCAACTATCGTCAGTAAACCGACTTTACAGACAACCAATTTTTTTTTTTTGGCTCTTCAGTGTATAAGTAATACAATGCACTGTCTTTACTACAAATAACACGTGGTGTTATTTAAGCACATGTTTTTACAAATGAAAAGGTCGTACTAGGAAAGTGCACATGTCTCGTGTAACTCTTTCGAGAAACAACATTAGTGTTTGATTAAGGCCTGAAAATACATTGTACTAAAAATGTAAATAATATTACAGTAATGACAACTACCCAAGCTGTGGTTAAGACGAAGGTGTTGACACTGTTCTGTGGCGATTGAGGCGCCAGCACTTATTACTAGTTCGCCGTGATCGGGCGTAAGGATATTTCGACACTGTTGTCTAAATGTCCAGTTTACTAAGGAAACGACACAGGGCGATTGAGTAGTTCAAGAAAAATCTCTAGTTTTATTATTCTTTGAACAAGTTATAATTCACACACGAGCTCTAGAGACAACTCCTTCCCGTTTATACAAAGGGGGGTGTAGGGGGGTAGTACTCTTCACACACGCTAGATGACTGTACTTATCTGGTTTGCTGGGCGGGTAGTTGGTCCTGCAGTTGAGGTCTGGTGAGCTGGAACTGGCAGGACTCTGCGTCTGATGGCGGCTGGCTGCCGCGGTCGTTTCTCCCGGACTCACCCTGCTCCCTCGGAGTCTCGTCGGCTGACTGCCCGGGTTTTCTCGGATGCTTCCCGCCGTACGTCCCGTTTGTCGGCCTCTGTTATTGGTCTGTTGCACGCGGCTGGCTCCTCCTTTAGCGGACGCCCTTCGGTAGGGCTCGTCCCTCACTCCCGTTCTCGATGTAGGGCAGGAACAGACAGTTCCCGGCCCCACCACGTCCCGGCGAAGGTTCCACACCGGTGTGTGTGGACCCCACCTGCCCTTCGAGGCGCAGNTCTCCCTGAGTAATAAAACACGTGTCTGGGGCTCGGGCTGCCCAGCGTGGTTCTTCGGTTCTGGTATGGGCGTTTCATTGTCTCGTTCTGCACGTGCTTACTTGGCGGGTGGTCTTTGGATCAGCGCACGCACGTGGTCCTTCCCTTGTCTCCGGATATGGCTGCCCTTCTACTCGTACATCCGCTAAAAGCTTTCTTGGTTTATTGCAGCGAAGCCCGGGGCCGTGGGACCTCGGCGTCTCTTGGGCAGCTGCACAGTGCAGCTGTGTCCGCGCCCTGGTGCCTTCCGTTGCCTCCGGATGCCGTCTGCACGTGCAGGACAGGGGCACGTGCAGAAAGCTTGGGTGGCCCGCCTTTGCAGCTGTAAGACGCGGCCGCGCATTCCTGGTGGTTTCCTTTTTTTTTGGCACGTCCGCCAGCCCCTGAATCCTTCTTGCGGGTTTTGCCTGCGAGCTTCTCCGAGCATGTGTTCTGACGGCAAAAGTATAGAGACGCGGTAAGCGTCAGTAATGTAAATGTAATAAAATTAAACAATGAAGCATTCATTGGTGACGAATCATCAGAGTTTGACCTGGCACTCTTTTAGACCAACTAACAATATAATATTCTCTTTTAATATTCGAACATTATAGTGACAACTAACAATTTTTAAACGAGAATATTGAAAAAATTTATTTGTAAAAACACATTGTTGTCACGATTATGGTAATAATTTCCCACCAGCATGGAGAGCAGCCTTACTTAAAGTGACAGGAGCCTTCCAGTATTCCACTGTCATGAAAATTTCTTACATAACTTTAGTTACCATAAATGCAGTAATTCCACTGCCATGGTAGTGCATTTCGTGGTTGAACAATGTAATTGGCCAGTTATTCACGTACAATGTGAGATGGTGATCTGATGTCTATGTTGATGTTTCCCGCAACAATTGTCATGTTTCTTGACGGTAAAGATTGGTTCTCTTCGGTAGTATGAACTGTGCAGTATGCACCGTCCCTTCTTCGTGTGAAATTATGAAGTGCACAAGAACATTTAATTTTTTTTAATTATGGTGTCATATTTCTGACACCGGATGGGTGCTAGGAAAAAATTTTAATGTTTGCGTCATCATCCCAAATGGGCATTCTACAGTTTCATTCTACATTATGGAAATTCAGTTCCGCCTTCGTCACGAGGAAGTTGGCATGTGCAGTTGGAATACTCGTATTGGCACTTTCCAACAAACACGTTCAATCGTCGACGCACGAAATATACCACAATCGCTGTTTCTGCACAGTAAATACACAATCGATCGTCGCGAATTAGCCATCTGCATAACAACATCCTGACAATATAACTGAATGATATTTATTGTAGTTATAGTTCGCAGACCCAGAATTTGGTAATTTCTGGGTTGGGATGTGCGTGCCCTCAACAACACCTACACAGTTCGGTCGGTGCCACAGCTCATAATATCTATAGTCAATTCGCGGTTTATTCACACTCTTTGAATCAAACCTTTGAAAAATCACCCCATGTATGATGTGTTTGGTTGTTTCCTAAGTATGCCACGTATAACAAGCGTTTTATACTCGTGTTAACGTAAGAGTTTCTTATTTTTGCTTAAATTGATCATTTGCTTACATTTTACATTTAAATTAAAATATCTAATCTATAATTGAAATGAATACAACAGGGAGAAAATAGGTATATTGGTAATGCCAAGTAATAAGTAGTTCTTATGAAAAATATTATTACACTGAATGCGCACGAACGCAGTGCACTGTCCCTTTGGTGTAATATTCTAGAATTGGTTAAGCTTTGTTTGTATGAGGCGGAAGAACATCCTGGAAGTAGAACTTTAGCAGAGCTTCAGAAAAGTGTGAAGTAATCGTGAATGGACTATAGCCGCGATATTTTTCCAGCCTTCTGTGTCAGGTAATCCCATGCAGGTTGTTCTTAAAGAATCCCAAACTGCTTTGGTAGTTTCCTCTACAATTGCTGCTACAGTTAATGTTCCTCGTGCAAAATGTATACCGATTGAAGTAAATTTGCAACCTGTGGGCAAGTACCTGAAACATAAAACCATCATCTTGTACATATGCAGCAACGTTTACGAATAATAAAACATTGCTTTGATCCTTTTACTAGAAAACTTCGCCACGTGTGAAACCGTTGGCGAGAACACACAAATAACGTAATATTTGTCATTGTTTTTCATTGACATTGTTGATTTAGTAATAACCGAGTGTTTATTTATTTTGCCACCAGCCAATTTAAATGTATTTTGAGTATATGAAGAGATGTATTTTGTTCTAGATCAAATTATTTTTGCATAATACATTCGTCTACGGACTTTTATTTGACAGTTCTCGAAGCGTAGGACACTATGAATTTTTTATTTTAACAATTGGCTTTACGCGTACCGTCGATTAATCGAATAATTTATATTTCACGCTATATAAGGTGGTTGAATTTTACGATTGTGATTTAGTTATCAGCCAACACACATCATAATTATTATTTATTTCTGGCTTAAATTGAAAGTGGATAACAATGAAATAATATTCCACATTACAAGTGATGGGTTCGTTTTACGTTGCCAACAGTTATGTTGTTCTAGTCTGCACATTATCCCAGTTATTTCCTAAACATCAACTATTTCCTGTTCACTAATATAAATACTGTCACTTGAGTATTCCAACGTAATTATAATATATTCATTATAAATTATATGTAATATTGTAGCTAATTGAGAAGGAAAAGGGCGAAGGGGGAGGGGCCTGACCTAAAAACACCCAACCCCCCTCCCCAATTGGCTACGTTCCTGGGTTATTGTATACTCGTAACATTTTAAATGTTGACTCTCGTTTACACAGCAGACTATACAACTGGACCTAAAGAAAGGTTTTATATTTTCAGTCAATTACTGGCCGAATATAAATTACTTATACTGCAAATCGTTGTACACGAAATATATGTTACTTTAAAAATTATTCAGAGCTCGTGGAAAAATATAACTATTGGCATCTGTTTGTAAATTCGTTATATATCGCGCAGGAAAGCGGTTCATTTCTGGCTGGTAATACTTCGGAAAAGATCCGACAGATAGCGCGCACAGCACGTCATGGCAAAGTTAGAGCAACCTTTTTTTTTGTAAACAGATAGCGTATTTTTTAAAAGTTAATATTTCTTATATTACGGGCCGGAAATATATTTCAAATTCGTGTCGTTTCGTCAAATTATTAGAAAAAATAATTCAACAATATTATGCAATATTTCTGTATGCTTTGGGAATTAATATCAAGGACGTGTTGAAAGCGAGGTTGGAGAGGAATGGTATGACGTGAAAAACTTTCTGAAGTTAGCACAACTTCAGAAAACTTTTCCACGTCGTATCGTTCTATTGTGCATTTCATTTTGAACACCTATACATTACTATATTATCACGAAGTTTAGTTTTTAACATTNACTATATTATCACGAAGTTTAGTTTTTAACATTAACAACCATTGTTTGTAACCTCGTAAAATAAAATGTATTAATAAATCTAGGAACTCTTTATTATCGCGTATTTTCTGCTAGTCTAATGTGAGTCGGCAGTGCACTCAGAATAGCCAACGTAATTTTAACTTATGTACGTTCGTGCATCAGCTGATACAGGATTTTGTAAATGGCATTTTGTTTGTTTCGTATACGTCAAATTGCCACTCACTAACTGTTAGAATCTGGCCTTCTTATATGAGATGGAATATACCTTAAAGACATCGTGCAATTTGTTCTACCTACGACCTGTGCAGCTCTCTCACCAACAAACATATGACATTTCGCTTTGTGAAAGAAGCGAGGACAATGTACAACTCATTGAAACCCAATTCAACAAACCAACAGACGAAACAGAGAAAGAGGCAGCAAATCCAGACACGTTTGCAAAAGTAGGAAAACAAAGAAACAACAAACGTTGATCAGATGGTGCTGACGAGGCGTTCACGCAGTATTTTAACAAGAAGAAGAACGAAAATCCAAACCAAGATGATTACCGTAGAATGTCTCTTCTCAGTTTGCGGCCTGATGTTTCTGCATTATCTGATACTAATTCAACGCAGTTCAAAATTAAAACAATGTTGTTGCTTGAGATTTGCTAACACAACAAAGGTGCGAAACAACAGGTCTCTCACAACAAAAATCGTTCACGCCGTCAATGACACGGGGTATTGGCTTTTACAACTACACCTTCACCTGTATCCACGTCAATCTGTTGGTTCATCAGCACCTTCACCTGTTGATTACTCTACCCGTGAACAAAGGCCAAACTACACAACAGATACACCCAATGCAAGTTGCACAGACATGGCCGTATCTTTGCAACAGTTTGGTAGCACGCGTCCCTTCTAAAAGTAGCTAATGTATTTCAGATACATTTTCTTGTTACCTAATTCTGTTTGTAACATTTTATTGTTCGTCATTCTTGAGAACAGTGATATTTTGAAATAATGAACGTGAAAGACATGAAAACCTGGAGATATTAATACATTTATAAACCTGTGTGTAGTAATGCATTATCATTTTTATATGTGTGTGTGAATATTCATTTGTGATTTCTACGTTATAGTAATCATAAGGCAATGCAAGTGATAAAACTGTGAGTAATGTAGAACTCTTGCTTATTTGCTGTATCAATTTAAAACCTGTTGTGAACATTGTCCCTGTTATAATTCCTCACTGAATATATTTGTGATTTACCTCAGAGTCGTCAAAATTCTTTCTGCTGGACTCACACATTCCCACATATTGATGTCTTTTTTTTTTNTGTGATTTACCTCAGAGTCGTCAAAATTCTTTCTGTTGGACTCACACATTCCCACATATTGATGTCTTTTTTTTTTTAATATGAGGACTTACAGTTTCAAGAAGTTCTTGAAATGTTTTTTTTTTTTTAATTCTGTAAAACGTTTTGAAATTTTACTTCATCTTCGGACAGTTCTCTTGCAGCGATAAATAAACCTTCTGTTGACATTTCGTTCGATGTAAGGATGCACNTACTTCATCTTCGGACAGTTCTCTTGCAGCGATAAATAAACCTTCTGTTGACATTTCGTTCGATGTAAGGATGCACCCAACACGGCCGTCGCGTTCTTCTGCGTCGACGAATGCAGTAGTGCACAACTGCATCTTCGTCACCAGACGACTTTCTTCCGACTGAAGAGCCTGCAGCCGGTGTTTTACACACTTGCAATACGCTTCAAGTCTACCAAGCGTATACTCCTCGTCACTGCCTGACGAATCTAGTACGCGTCTACGACGATACGCCTCGTGTGGAAAGGGCCTTAGAAAGATAAGGAGCGACGGCTAGCTTAATGTACTTCACTCGATTCACGCTGCCGCCACGCGCGGATAAAATGTCTTATTCTTCGTTCCTTGTATTCATTACATTCGATGGTAGTACCCTCCAGCCGTCGCCTTAATATGAAAGTTACCTGATTCACCGTCACATATACGACGCAGCTTAACCTACTGCCGTTTCATACTGTAGTATCGACACTCTGTACCTGGAATTGTTGTAACGTATGATAATATGCTATTTCTACTCACTTATAATTATTTTATTTTATTTCTACTGAAAATTTATTGTTTGTATTTATTATGTGCATGGCAAATCTATTGGCAGAACTATTTGTTATTTAGTTACTCCATGAGCTCGTAATGTTTTGAAAATGTTTGTTTATTTTATTGTTTAAATCTTTAATTGCAGTTTTAGAGTTGAAAATGAATACAGATTGAAATACTTTCAGAATTTTAAAATTAATTTAATGTTTTAATGAAGCTTTTTAAGATAGCAGTGTTAAACAGCTTGCTAAAGAAACATATTTAAATGTAAACAATGATCAATAGTTGGCAGCATAGTACAATATGTAATATTTAGCAAGGGAATTTTTGGAAGTACTACTTCGCCTATTGTGCTATGGCAAATTCAAACTGGACTGTTTTGAAGAATTATCTCTGTTCTTGGAACTTTTAAGAACCAAGTGAGACTCTTTTGTTTATGGGACATTGAATAATATTTTCCGTAGTTTGAAAAGACTAACTTACGCTGTGAAATGTCAACTGTAATTATTAAATATATTCTGAGTTGAGTGTTTTGAAATTGAAATGCATGTGTTGTTATGTCTGAACATTGATTGCTTATGTTTATTCAACTAACTTTCAAATGCAATAATTAAACGCTCCTCAATAATTTAACTGCTTTATTGGTTGGTAGTTGGCTCAGTGGTGGTATATGTTTATTATAATTATTATAATAACTATAGTGTTGATTATTACTGATATCTTGTTAATGTGGTCATTCTACTACAAATAATCTCACACACCCCAATACTCAGCACGTATGATGATTTCAGTGGCAACCCACGAGGTGCATTAATTTACATTTCATTGTTTAAGTCAAGGGTGCTCAACCTTTTTAACAGTCGGGCCAAACGAACGATTCAGACATTTTTGGCGGGCCACTGACGGTTNTGGTTGGTAGTTGGCTCAGTGGTGGTATATGTTTATTATAATTATTATAATAACTATAGTGTTGATTATTACTGATCTCTTGTTAATGTGGTCATTCTACTACAAATAATCTCACACACCCCAATACTCAGCACGTATGATGATTTCAGTGGCAACCCACGAGGTGCATTAATTTACATTTCATTGTTTAAGTCAAGGGTGCTCAACCTTTTTAACAGTCGGGCCAAACGAACGATTCAGACATTTTTGGCGGGCCACTGACGGTTGTTATTTAAGTTATTTTTAAGACTTGTGCAAGAAAAAACCCAATATTAAGAAATGAAATTGTTGTTTATTAAAATAATAAAACAATACACTTTTGCTTCTTCATTCTAATGTTATGTATCTTAAATCAAAATCGAACTAAATAAAAACTAAGGTTAATACAATTAATGTGATTTCTGACATTGCTTCTGTTGTAATAATTTTCTTATATTAGGCGTCAAATCAGATGTTGAAAGTAACAACAAGTCACTAATATGTTGCTCTGTTAGTGATGTGCGGTATTTATTTTTAACATAATTAAGGTTTGAGAAAACCTTTTCACAGACATATGTTGATCCAAAACTACTTAAGAATTGTAAGGCCAGGTCTGTTATGATAGGAAAATCTTCTGTTGGTACCAATTTCCAGAAATTTGCAAAATCTTCTGAAGAATTTTGTGGTTTTGAGGATACTTTTTCGGCAAAAAGGTTTTTTAGCGCAAAATGACTTTGCAGTTCAGTGAGTTCTAACTGAACATTGGCAGGATAAGTAATTATTTCAGTCAAACTGATTATGAAGGGATTCACAAAAATTTGTATATTTTGTTTTTTACTCTCAAAGTCTTGAAATCTTCTCTCAAACGATTGTAATAAGGAGCTAATTTTAGATTCGTATTTAGAACAATTGATGGTGTCAATATTGAGTTTCTCTTTCAAATCTTTAAGTGTGGGAAAATGGTCAATATTTTCTGTGCTTAAGTTAATTAAAAACAGATTTAATTTAGCTTTAAATCCGCTTATCAAACTAAACATAGTCGGAAATGAACAATCTTTGCCTTGTAATTTGAGATTCAAAATATTGAGATAATTCGTAACGTCAACAAGAAATGCAAGATCACTCAACCAAGATGTATTCTTCAGTAAATCAGTTTCCAAAGGTAACACCCCTTTTTCCTCCAAAAATTCCACGACCTGCTCTCTCAAGTTGAAAAATGTTTTTAACATGTTGCCCCTTGAAAGCCATCGCACAGCGCAGTACAGTTGAAGCTCTCCATATTCACTGATTTCTTCTTCAAATAAAACTCTGAATTCACGTCTATTAAGAGCTTTTGCACGTATGTAATTTATGCAACGTACCACTGGATCCATAATATCATCCAATTTCATGTCCTTTGCACACAAAGCTTCCTGGTGGATAATGCAATGATACGAAAATAGTGTGCGACCCAAGAAATTCTGCAACAAAGCTACGCAACCTTTGTTTTTCCCGATCATTGCAGGTGCTCCATCAGTGCAAATACATATCATTTTGTCCCATGATAAGCCCTTTTTCTCAATACATTCCCTAATTTTCAATAAAATGTCTTTTCCTTGGGTTGTAGTTTCTAGCTGACAGAGTTCAAGTAAATCTTGCAATATATTCCAATGTTTATCAATACACCGCACAAAAATAGCCAACTGAGACCTACTCGTTAAATCGCAAGTTTCATCTAACGCCAATGAAAAGTATTTGCACTTTGTTACGATTTCTTGAATCTGACTGCTGATATCAACTGCCATCTCCTCCACCCTTCTCGTAACAGTGTGTCGTGAGAGTGAGACACTGTCGGCTTTAGCTTTGACGTTTTTATCATTACAGTTTTGTGCAAAGATTGTCAAAGCCTCTTTAATAATTTCTCCATCAGTAAAACATTTCTTCTTTTTCGCTAAAAGCAAAGAAATCTCGTAAGATGTTTTGACCATGGATTCAAGCTCGTCGTGCCTTTCAACGAAAATATTCTGTTGGTTGAATAGTTCCTTTTTCTTTTTCTTTAAAAAATCTTCTCTGATAGCACTACCAACAGGGTACTCTTTTTCAAAATTATTATGATTTTGCTTATAATGCCTTTCTAGGTTATATTTTTTTGCAACAGCTACTGTAGCGGAGCAAAGTAAACACATGGGTTTATGCGCCTTGCTTTCAATAAAACAATATTTATTTTCCCATTCATCATGAAAAACACGGTAGGTCTCGGTCGATTTCGACGTACTTGGTTTGCTGTGAGACATACTGAAACAAACAACATTTGTTTATTTTCCTTTCTGAATAGGTACCTAATATGAATATCTACTTAAATTAGCTCATAATGAATAACATACCTTTGAACACCAATGTCTTCACTTATTTAAACAAAAACGATCAAATGTTTGATTCAGTTCTTCATCAACAAAATCACAACTTAAAAACATTATGTACTGTAAGCAGTGACGCGCGCTCTCGATTGTTTTTCGAAACACAGTGCGGGAACAGGTGAGCGCGAGGAAGCGCGGGCGGGAGGCTCAAAACAATACTTCGCTCCCGAGCTTACGCACACAAAAACAATGTACACGTGCATCTACACTCGCACTAAGACCAACCCGCCTTTGTTAGATAAAACGTCTTCCTAATCCTATACTACCACGTACAAAACACTTTTTCAACTTGGCGGGAATTTTCTGAATTGCTTGCGCGGGCCATTCAAAATTCGTCCGCGGGCCACATCGTGGCCCGCGGGCATAGGGTTGAGCAGCCCTGGTTTAAGTGATTGTTAGTCAGAGAAATAAATTTAAAGCAATTCTTTGTAATTTACTGGTAATTTACTTTTTATTTAAGGGAATACATTTCACTGATTTAACTGCAATTTTCGGTGAATAAAACGCAGACAAAAGACGACTTCCATCTTCTGCGCATTTCTCAACATTGGCTCGCGAAATACCCTAGCTGTCAAAATCACGTTTTCAGACAGTGATGTGCTATTTTTTTAAGTTTGGTTGTACAAAAATACCGCGCTTTTACCAGAAAATCGGTACTTTGCGTAAGTTGATTTTATCGTAGTTGCTTTACAACATGGTCAGAAGGAACGTACTAACATCTCAAAGCCTTTATTTAAATAAACATTCTGCTAAGCTTAGCCTAATCCACGTGGTTTTGGCAGTTCTATGAAAGAAAAAGAGGTACAATGTACGACAGAGATACTTATTGCGCAGCTGGCATCCACACTCTGCCCAATGTACCTACTACTGGGTAAAAGCGATACACACACACACTTTCTCTCTCTCTCTCTCTCTCTCTCTCAACTCCTAGCCATAAACTGCCAGTTTATTCCACTGATTTGCCAGTTCGTAGCGGCAGTGGCGAAATTTCTCCAAGTTAGGAGGCGGCATGCTTTTAGGTGCCCCTCTAAAGACACGTATACTTCTATAAATATATTTTTATGTTATCAAAACTTTAATTACATGCTGTATAACAGATAGAGAAAAATCTATAACCCAGAAATCAAGAGGTATAGAATTCGCTAAAGACTGTATACAATATAGGTATCAACGTCTCTCGGTGAACAAAAAAAGTTTGGGCGTCTATATTTAATCACATTCTGGCGCCTCTTATTAAATGTAGGGGGGGGACAACGTACACCCTGCCCTCACTAGTTGTTACGCCACTGGGCAGCAGCTTCTCAAGCGACTTCCAGCGACTAGTATTTCCCTGGCAGATGTCAGTTGGTCCCGTAGAGTAAATACGGCGTAGAGCGATCTCGCTTGTTGCGCAGAACTAGTCTCCGTGTTCCAACATTGGACTGCTCCTCCGCCAGTATAACTATAATGAACTACGTGGATAAGATTTGAGGTCAAACGTTATTCATGAAATGCTAATATGGTTCCTCTGACCAATTACTAATGCAATTAGATTAAATTCAAATGGGTAAAGTTTGTTTATTCATTTAAAGAGCTGGTCTTCTGGAAATTAATATGTAAATATACAAGTCCGTCAGTGTTGACCACGTGACTTCGACAGCTGTGTTTGTTTGGGGCAGGCGAATGTTGCAGGGATGCGCGGAAGACGAGTGATCTGGGTCAGCTCACCTCTAGCCTGCGAGTGATTCAGGTAGAGAGCATATACCGTATACCGTATAGCTCATAGTGCTCCAAACAAAGCAGGCAAGGGGTGTGTAACATCTGGTTATGTACCATGGGACAGGTCCCTCTCTTACAATTCATCGATCTGGATATGTGGTATCCAAATGAACCCGCGTGGTGGAGAGTGACGGTGGGCATGCTCACCTCCCTTCTGCTGCACACATCACAACTGCACTGTCTTCTCTGCTTTCGGATGTATCATCGTCTGAGCATGCGGGTGGGGAGTCTTACGTGTGTGTCCATCTGCAACATGGAGGGGTGTGTGGTGACTCCACGTGTGACGGTGGGCAATACGCGCGCTTGTTTTCTGCGCAGTGCGGGCCGCACACGCATCAGCTGGCGCTCGACATGCAGCTGTTTCTCGTCTCGCCGCCGCTGGTCCAGCTGCTGCAGACGAGG
>NQII01000859.1:295125-319754 GCA_002778355.1 Clitarchus hookeri | reverse complement strand
GCTGGGGTTTGGGAACTGGCTGGCGCGGGCTGCTAGCGTGTAACACTTCCCGAAGCCCTGCTTGAGATCCGCTTGTGTACACGTTGTGTGCTCTTCCGTCTTACGTGAAAGTGACACTGCCCCGGGTCTCGTTACTTCATCCACGCGTCGGTCAGCTGCAACTGTGATACTATTTGGGAAANCGGGTCTCGTTACTTCATCCACGCGTCGGTCAGCTGCAACTGTGATACTATTTGGGAAATAAACATTATACAAATCTGGTAATTTTTACACGTCAATGCATAAGAAAAAACGGAAAGAGAAAGAAATAATTTAAGTTATCGCAAATGGTTACTTAACACTTTTCATTCGACGTTAAGATATGGAACTACTTTCCAGCCATCGTTACCAACATTACTGGGCGCATGTTCACCCGTTAAAATATATGCTGGCAGGGCAGTGACGTTTTTATGAGGTTGATTTCAAAAGCGTTCGCTTCATCGTGAACAGCCGTTAAAGATTTTCTTGTAACTTATATCGAGGAGATGTTGTATATTTGACACTCGTTATTTTAGAAAACCTACAAATGTGTTTCTGTAGCTCGGTGTTCATAATGATCTTGAAGTCTACAACACCTGCTCGTTTAAATTTTACATTAGTTTTACGCATTCAAAACTTAAAATATTGTGATATTTTCTGTAATTTGTTTGTAGTGCTACAAGAATTGTCTTCGCCAACTTGTTTCCAAAGAATAAAATACAGTGTACTTATAGCCAAAACTCGTCGGACACCCCTCTGTTCTTAGTGGATTTTCCAAGTAAGACGCTGTACAAGTAGTTTAAAAAAAACACAGACAACGTGCATTATGGGATAAAGTACAACGGAACGAACACTTTAACACATTGACTACCACCATACTTGTCGTAAAATGTGTTTTTTTTTTTGCCAAGGACTTTTATTGAATTTATCGCTCTGGTTTAGTAAAATAAAGAAAATGAGTATATTTTATAAAACAATCTATGGAAGATGTTACAGAGTCACATGAATAAATATGATGCACATGACCAGAATCAAAATACAGCTGTGCATCTTATTGATGCGCATGCCAGTCAAAGTGTTAGAGAGGGAGCCCAATTCAGAAATGCGTGTTTTGCCCGCTACGGAGAGTCTAAGTATTACAGCGCTTCGGACATAGGGTGTACAGTTAACTACAAATTCAATCATTAAAACACCTCCACTCAACCCAAAAAGAACAAGACGTGTTGGATTACAAAAGGGATTCGAAATTTCAACTACCAACTTCATGACAAAGCGTGCATCGGCGGTGCAGAGATCGGCGTAAACGTCTGGTTGTTTTCTAAGTATTACAGCCATGTGGCAAGATTTTCATCAGGTGTTACTGTAGACTTGCATACCGTATTGCTCATAGTGCTCCAAACAAAGTAGGCAAGGGGTATAAAAACTGGTAACCACGGTACAGGCCCCTCTCTTACAATTCATCGATTTGGTTATGTGGTATCCAAATGAACCCGAACATTCCTGTCAGTGTGTGCTAGAGCTCCGTCATGTTTCAGCCGATCTCTCTACTGCTAGTGCACGATAATTCACAGCCCTTCTGTAATCCATGATGAAATGCTTTTGCTAGGCTGGTGGAGGTGTCTTGAAGATTAAATTTGTAGCCAATCACACGTCTTATGTCCTAGGCACGGCCGTACAAGACAGGTCTGGAAACTAGCGTGAAAATTTGACGCCTCTGTTGACCCATTTAGTTCATGAACCCAACCACAGAGCGCTGCTACCAAAGCAGGTTTGTTTGACATGGCAAGCATAGGGAGGGGAATTACAATTTTTTTCTTAAAACGGGAGAATGACGTTAATATCTCTATGGTGTTATCCTTGTACCAGCAATTCTAACAGCACTAGTTTGGTACAGCGCTTCTGTGGCCACTTCATGAACTAAATTTATCACTAAGGGCGTAAACTCGCTAACACTGTTAGATAGACGAATTTTCAGACCTGTCTTCTACGGCCGTGGTCCTAAGTGCTGTAACATTTTAACGCCTCCTATCGGCCAAACCATGCATTTCCGAATATGAGTTCAGTTTAGTTAAATGTTCAGTTCATTGTGCTTTATCACATACTGCGCATTTTCGGTGTTTTTTTTTTAACATCCCGAATAATCTAAAGCACAAAAAACTTTTGAACAATATGTGCGTATGTGCTTTAATAACGAGTCAACGGAGAAATCCCTGTGTGTTATAAAAAGACGTGTTTTTATGGGCCCATTGATTCAATCATTCCATGATGAGACAGTTATCAGCAGTTATAAATGCCTCGGCCCACTGTTAGCGATTAAGTTGTCCAGTGTGGTGGAAGCACTGGCCACTAGCATCGCTCTGGCTTGACTAAGGCGTTAACTATTAGGGAACAACAAACTCGGAAGATTATTGAGCGAACCAATCGTCAAACAGCCATGTCGCTGAGTGCAGACGAATTTTGTAGCAGTTCGGACAGAGAGGCCAGTGATAGTTTTCTTCGCCGCCTAAGGAAGGCTGCACTTGGTTTTCAAGGTCGTGCAGTTGCGAGGAAACCACTGGTGACAATCACCAGTGCCCAATGTCATGTGGAGTTATGCAGACAACACCGTCATTGGATTGTATGGAAAGGCGCGTCACAGTACATGATTTAGCACTTGGATGGATAAGTGTAGACCTGGCAGATGCCTGTAAAATGATATTTACCTGAATTTATTGTGTAAACGGTGGAGATTTTTGGTCGTTGTGTAATTATCTGGGACTATTTCTCTTAGAATGTGCTTTGGACATTATTTTTACTCGATGGGTTAGTAAATTATGGCATGTACCAAAATATTTTGGACAATAACAGGTTTCCCACATTGTCTTAATAATTTGGAATAGGCCCTTTCCTGTATCTGTAATCAACATGGTAGCTAAATTGACCTACTGAAAGCCTCGATTTCAGTCCAATATTATAACATCTTTGGGGTGAGCTGGAACGTCATTTGCATGCCACGCCCACGTTATCGACAGTCAGTCGTTTTGTATTCACCACGCTACAAGGAGATTGGAAAGAAAATTCCATCAGAAGTGTACCAGAACTTTGTGGAAAGCCTATTATGGCAGGTTAACGTTGTAATAACAGCAGAGGGAGATCTGGCATACTATTATTTACTCAGTGGCGCCTTTAGGCCAAATGACAATGGATGTCCACTGAATTTTGGCCTACTAGTGTATACATGCTCAATATAAAACCACACATAATCTACATGATAAGTGTATGACAATTCTACAATTATACATGTTACCGTAAAGTTAGTTATATTACTAAACTTCTTGATCATGTCTGGTTTAAGGGGCTTGCATCCATTATCGTGTATGGACATTATGTGGATAAATCATTGTTTATTGGTCGCAATGTAATGCTAATTTTCCGCGTCTAGCTGCAAATATCTCTAAGAGTCACCGTCGTATCTGTCGTTTGTTACAGAGTGGAGCAGCTGTACAAGACGGCCGACAATCTGTACAGCATCTCAACGCATAGAGCGACTCCTTATTTGTTCGGGATCACCCTGGGATGCATCCTGCACAGCAGCGGCAAGAAAATACACATTCCACAGGTAAGCGCGCGGAGGCACGCGCAAGTGAACGAACGTTTCCAAAATCGCTGCCATTTTCTCGTCAGCCATGGTTGGTTTAATTATTTCTTCTATGTGTTCTCGTTTTATGCGAGTCTAAATCGGAGTATTGCTTACTATCCAAGAATTACCAGGGAATTCGAGCCCGGAACACTATAGCCCGAAAGCGCCATAAAGATTTAAAACATGTACATCATCATCAGTCATGAAGAGGCGTTGCTAAGAACTCTCGGGTTCATTAAGCAATAAAAAACAAGTGAGGAAACCATTTTTTTGTATCTTTTATATTTAACATATTTAAATTTTTGTCAAATAAGTCTGCAGTTGAAGCATGCTGGGTGTGTCGCAGTAGCTACGTTAAATTTACAACCTTAAATTCGCCATCTTTATAAGCACGTTTAACTTTTATGAAATAGAGCCATGGCGTAAGTACTAGGATCCAGTGGCAAAAGTCCCCGCAGTCCGAACCTCACAAGAACAGTCAGCTAACTGCATGATCATTTTGAAATAGTGTTGTTATAAATGAAATGTTAAAAACGTAAATTTCTCTTTAAAGCACTAGGCGCATGTGTGAGGGTGTATAATACAGGCGTTGTGTTAACAGGAAAAGAAAATTCTCATGTTTAATTTTACATTATTTATATAGAATATAATTTGTACCGAAAGGACACTTATCCATTGTATTATACACTGAAGAGGCAAAGAAACTGGTATAGGCGTGCGTATGCAAATAACAGAGGTATGGAACCAATCAGAGTAACGCGATGCGGTCGGCAGCTAGATCGGTTACTGCTGCTATAATGACAGGTTATCAAGATTTAAGTGAGTTTGAACCGTGGTGTTATAGTCGGCGCACGAGAGATGGGACATAGCATCTCCGATGTAGCGATAACATTTGGATTTTCGCATACGACCATTTTACGAGTGTACCGTGAATATCGGGAATCCGGTAAAACATCACATCTTCTACATCGCTGCGGCCGGAAAAAGATCGCGAAAGAACGGGACGAACGACAACTGACGAGAATCATTAAACGTGACAGACATGCAACCCTTTCTCAAATTGGTGCAGATTGGATTTGTGGAATGCCCTGCAGGATTCATGTTGTGAATTGCCTCCTGCATACCTTCAGACATTAGTCGAGTTCACGCCACGTCGTCTTGCGGCACTTCTGTGTGCTTGGGGGGCCCTACACGATATTAGGCAGGTGTACCAGTTTTTTTGGCTCTTCAGTGTATATTCTATAGTGGTATTTTTTTTTTTTACTCAGGATACAAATTATATCCCTCTAACATTTCTCACTTTAAATACCGAGTCTTAAGAAGAATTTTTCTGTAGTAGATATATTTAAAGTCCTGTAATACACATAAATTCATAATATTAGTGTTGCGGCAAGATTTTGAGGTTAGATGCCGATTTCAATCAAACAAAAACAAAATTTATTTATGCGCTGTGCACGATCTGTACACGTTCATGCAATTTAATATCGCCAGTCGTAGCATATATCTTACCGAAACACACAATGCATCACCAAGTTTTAACTTAAAATTTCTACTTGAAGACGATACAGGCGCTAGGGCAATCGTTATAAAAGGCGTTTTAAAATTAAAAACCTTGCTTACAAAAAACATCTCCAGCATGTAATATCACGTTGTATCAAGATTTTTAAAATAAGAAATAGAAATTGTATCGCGAATTATGAGCCCAACGAAAAAGTACCTATATATTTAAATAAGGCCACTGTAAGTTTTAGTAGTAAAACCTTTCAAGACTAAGAGTAAAAGAAAAAAAAAATCACAATCCTGGCATTGCGCAATCACTTTATAATTAAATCAGATGTAAATGTTTTAAAAAATCTCATGTAATATTTTTGTAAATTTTAGTGGACTCTATCAAATTAAAAGTGTGTATCATAACAAAAAAACAGCATTTAAAATCTTAGGGTGCAAATTAGTGTAGCCTTGTCTGTTTTTAACTAAGTTAATTTCTGAGGCGTGGTCTCGGCAATAAACATTTATATATTGTACGACCTTTGTTCCTGTGAAAATAAATGGGTCTCAGGCTGACAACCAGGAGGTGGCATTTTGGAGTCCAACCTGATTTCGGTCCATCCTTGGGGCCGCGGTGGTGTAGTCGTCAGACTACTCGCTCCCCACCAGGTGAAACAGGTTCGATTCCTGTCGGGGTCGACCCCGGATTTTTGCAAGTGGGAATCGTGCCGGACGATGCCGCTGGCTGGCGGGTTTTCTCGGGGATCTCCCGTTTACCTCACCGTTGCATTCTGGCGCTGCTCCATACTCACCTCGTTTCACCTTCATCGGCTCTCAAGACCTCGATGTTAAGAGCCGCCCAGATCTGGCCCTCCACTCTCCACTCGGCCCATCCCTACGTCAGACCCCTTCTTCAAAAATAACATGTAATGAGTTAGGAATTATTAGTAGGCGCTGTATCATACATTTTTCAAATGTCTGCTTAGCTTTGTTTTTTCTTCCATTGTATGCCCAAATGCCGCGTGTATATCATAACATTGCCTCAGAATACTTGAGAATACGGAGGTTGAACGGCCGCTTATTCCGCGAACTCCAGCCACGCACGCCAGCAAAATGACGTCACTAGCCAGCAAAATGGCCGGGAAGTCGTTCGCCAATCAACCGCTGGTCCCTCGTACGCCCCCGGAAGACCGTGCTTTCACGAGACCAGGAAATTAAGTTCCCATAACTCGTTCGGTGAGTTTGCAAATGTAGTTGCAGCCCGACAGACTTGGGCCAAATTACTGAGCCAGCGGTGGGCTTTCGTGTTTATGCTTGAGCTGGTCTCCGGGCCACGTGTTTGTAGCCGTCAACCACTGTTGCTATCTTAGTAAATTTAGGCCTACTTGTAGGTGTCATCGGCGAGGGAGCGGAGCTCCCCGCCAGTCTCCCGACAGGCGTGCTGTAGTGTCGTGATGTCTGTAGAACACGTGATAGTGTTGTCTGCAAGTGGCTAGTTAAACTCGGGTGTAGTGCCTCGGCGAGTCCCTACAACCCGAGTCTCTGCTCATCGACAACCCAGCTTGCTCATCATCAGCAAGCCAGGGTCCAGCATCTCTCTTATTCTCCGGTCATTCCATCGTGTTGCGTTTGTGAATAAAAGTTGCAAGTTATTAGTACATTTTACTGGCGCCCCATGTGCCAGGACTGTTGCCAGCCCTGGTCAAAGTTAGGGCTAGCCAGTATAGTTGGCGTACCTACATCAGCCTCCCAAAGGGCATCATCTGTAAGTCGTCTTTAATAACTTAAACCGCCCTTGGACCAAAATGTTTATGTAGATTTTTTTTTTAATTTTTAAATTTTTTTTTATTTAATTTTAAATTTAAAAATTTTAAAATATTATATTTTGTTTTTTTAATTGTTACTCCGTTTTTGTAAAAGTTTTGAATTTTTTTTTTAATTAAAAACTAACTTAAAACTAGCGCCCCTGACTCAGTCCTGGCCGACCATGTATGCATCTCGGCCTGGATTCCTGTCGACAGAGTGGAGTAAAACAGCCTGCCAGTGCACCCACGTGAGCTACCTTGATAAGGCATTAAGTATGGGCTGCGTGGGAGGACGCTGTGTGTGTGTGTGTGCGCGCGCGCTTGGGGCTGTGCATGTCAGTGCAGTGTGGTGGAGTGATAGGGAAGTGAGCTGAAATCACCTATAACATAGTAGTTTTGTTGAAATTCGCCGTTTAGAGCCCGGAAATTTACTTGCCAGTCGGTAGCCGTACCAATAGAGAACGTTTCGCAACGCGCCGTAGCCAATCAGACTCAAGTCCCGTTTACAGAGCCACCCGCAGCCAATCAGGGAATGAGTACCCCAACATCAGAGGAACCACCACGACAATTCGTGTCCGTGTGGTTATCTACTCTGTGACATTGCCACAGAACAAAATTATTAGCATAGGAGCGTCGTTCACGAGAAACTGTGGAATTGTTAGAATCGCAACTATAATAACGAATTTTTACTCAAACGTCTATAACAACGAATAGAAGCAATTTCAATGAGCAACAACTTAAATATGACACTTTTAATAAGATGTGAAGTCAAAGAACTAATTTTTGTAATTCGTTGCCAACATTCATCCTTTCCTAGGTTGTTCGCAAATAACTTTTGACACTCCTGCTTAGGATCTAAGTTCATTTACATTTTTATCCTTCCGCCATACCTAAATTTAGCATTGCTTTATGAATTTTATTCACGTGCCTATCAAATTAAATTTTAGAAATATTAATGTCACTAATATGCCAATTCTTATTCTTATTGTGCATAAGACCAACAGAAATGAAATTAAATACAGTGTCCGCCAATTTAAAACTTAGACTTTTAAAAGAGAGTCAAAGATGTATCCACGTCTACATCGCTGCCAACTTTACAAGCAGCATCACAGTAGCAGTGTCAATTAAAATACTGTATGTAGCTAGGAGCAAAGTTTTTTTTTTTCAAACACCGAGGGGAGAGGGATTTTTCTAGGGCTTATTTCAAAAGTGCTCAATGAACATTAGAGTCTGTGAACAGTTATGATCGTGGTTATTGCACATGTGCTTGTGAAAACGAGCTACTTATTCACCGAACATCCTAGGTTAGTTTAAAACTACAAAATCACCCATTCGACTACTATTGTGGGTTATTTTAAAGTGTAAAAACATTTATTTACTACTATCCTAGGTAAATTTAGGTGGTCTGGTTAGGTTCAACTTGACGCTATTCCCCACATGTGGAGTACTAGGGTCCTCAGTTAATTTTAAATGGCACAGACTATAAGGTGCCTTGAAGGTTGAGGGTATATCAAACAATTACTTCCTCACGTTTTGGGTTTTTAATGGGTTTCTTTGACGGGGAATTTATCCATACATTCCCGGAACTTTTCCGGGAGTTTATACATACTTTTCCGCCACCTTGTGCCGAGAAATTACTCATACTTTAACGCCTTGCGAGTTCTTGGCCTGAAGCGCTGATTACAAATTTCTGGCTACATTTCCGACGCTGTGGGGGCATTAGGTGACAGGACACGTCCCTGAGTGACGACGTTGTTACTTATCTGTACTGGTTGCGGGGTAGTAGTTCCGGCAGTAGATGATATCTGATGAGTTGGATGGACCCTGTTACAGGCCCTCTGACTGGCTGTGGTTGGCTAGTTGCACTCAGCTGACTTCCTCTCGACATGGCGCTCCTCGTTGAAGCTCACCACTTGACTCTGCCTTATCGGTGCATAATTGTAACTGACTGAATGGTGACTGGTGACTGACTGACTTGACTGACTCGCATCCCGGTGTGGTTTGATGCTACTCGTCTGGCGTAACTCTGGTAATGGTTTAACTGATTCTGCCGGGCCCGAACCTCGGCGTCGGCTCACCGAATCACTCTCTCGGCGTGGAGATATGACTGACTCCTTAATGTTGTGATTCTCCTGACTGTCTCTGCGAACTCACGTGGTCAGGGGTTCGATCTCCCCGGCCTCGGTAATGGCTGCACTCATGTCCGCTCTTGGCTCGCGATTCTATCTGACTGGTTGACGTAACTGATTCTCTCGATGTGGTGATAAAAACTGACCCTTCTCTCGTAAATTCGCTTATATACTCTCTTGACTCCCTCCCTAAGTTACTACACATGTCTCCCTTGTTGGGGGAGGGAGGTGGGAGGAAGGCACAGTACAAAGAACACTTCATACACGTGTCATGGTTCATGTTGGTGGAAGGAGGGGTGACCTGCACCCCAAAACTTACCCTGTCAGCTCTCCTTCCGCGGCGCATGTCCCAGTTGCCTCTCGGTTTGGCTAAGGGGGGAAGGAGTGCTCGAGGCACAATGTCCAAGCTTGTCAGCCGTTTTCTCTGTGCCTATCGCCCTTCAGCATGTGTATTAACGTCTCTCATGGCGGAAATCGCCAGCGTATCTTGTCATTCTTCGGCGTGTACAAATTTCACGGGGCTTGCTAGGGTGGTGGGGGAGAGGTCCCACGCTGCAGCGACCCGTGTAACTGAGTATCCGTCCTCTGGGTTGACCTGTCCTGGCTGTCCACGTGTCCTGCGACGCATGTCAACTTGTTGGCGCTCACGGGGAGAATAATATGGTGGGGGAGGGGGATTGTGACAGCGATGTTCTCTACTTACTATATGTGGCATGCGTAAACTACTATCCTAGGTAAATTTAGGTGGTCCTGTTAGGTTCGGGTACGACACTGAAGAAAAACTTGTAATGTTTACTGAAAAATTGTTTATAACTTTACAAAGGTTTGTAACTGCACAAAAATGTATATTGTAAAATTATTCTTTTGTAAAACTATAAGAGCCATTTTTGTAACAGATATAAAGAAATGTTTCTACTGTACTGACGCGCATCAACGATCTCAAGCAAAATGGCGGCAGGCAAACAACTCTTGCCTGAATAACTTCACTAATATATTGAAGTTATTTAGTAATATATTTAGTAGAAAAATTAATGTATAGTTCTTATGTCAATTTGGTCTTGTGGTTAAGGATATGGGGTTAATAACCCAAGTGGCGTGGGCTTTAGTCCCGGTGCTGGCAATGTGTAGTATTTTTGAAGAATTTTATTTTAAAATAATTTTATGTTCACTTCTCAGTAATACACGCCTTATCATTTGTAATATTACAAATTTATAGTTGGCAGATTTGACAAGGAAACTTTTTGTAGTTATACAAAGGCTTTTCTTGGAAACTGGGTTTCCAAGGATATTATTTTAAAAGTACAAAAAATATTTACAGAGTACGTTGACAAATGACAGATGAAATAACGCATGTATAGTAATGATGCCGGGGTGACCCCTCGGAGTTTTTTGTGGCCAGCTAAAGATCAGTTACACATTATTATCACTCCCTAACCAATTCCCTCTCTGGGAATTACGGCATTATAAGTTGTTTCTTTTGCTGATCATAGTGTCATCTACATTGTGACTTTTCCATCCTTTGTCTCCCTCGGGCCACGCAACTTTTCTTTTTATTTTACCTTGTTGCAAACACGCTCCTGTTCTGTCCTTTCTGTTTCGTTTTATTGCTTTGCACACAATCGCCCCCTTGGTTAATTATTATTGTATACAACTGACCACCATACTCTACTGACAAATTTCACGAAAGGGAGAGTGTAGCGCGATTGATCCTGCCATACACCCTGACTCTCCTAGCGTCAGATCTGTGCTGTATCCTGTTGCCTCCTAGTTCACACTTCCACCACTAGAATGCAGTTCGGCAGGTGACACCACCGGACGTGTTTGATATGGGTCTCTTGCCTGCTCGCTTGTGAGTGGTCAGGATGCATTCAGCTTCCCAAGACTAAACTGTGGTTACTGGCGCTCCTGCTGCATGCAGTGAGAATGTACAGAAGTGGGCAAGCAGCAGCTTACCTTGCAACAGTTCACCACACGCCGCTAGCGTAGGCTGCATAATAACTATCTCGTCGGAGGACAGCGAACTTTTAATTTAATTTATTGCGTGCGCCTTCGTTCCACCTCTTCACAGTTGAGCAGCAAATGTATAAACTAACTATACAAACTGTGTAATTATTACGTCCACTCGATGGCACGCAGGTCGGTGATATTAGATGTCATTGTGTTTTTTTTCTTTCGGGACGAGTATTTTTTAATGTGTCTGCTTGGTTAACTTCATTAATATTTCTTTGGTAACTTGCATGTAAGAACAGGCAATTGTTTTTGTACGAGTAGGAGATTAAGTGGTGCCGAGTTCCGGAAGCGGCTTCTAAAAAACAGAACGATGAGTTTGAAGTATTAAAAAAAAAAGTGGCTAAAATTAACAGTATCCTGGCCCAGGGCTCCAGTTGTCTTCTACTCGGCCGAATGATGTGTACAGTCGATTAGGGTTTGGACCCGAGCCCTAGCTCAGCTATTGAGAGAGAATGTCGAACTTAGAGCAGGGGAATTCTGTAACCGTAAGCCATGTACATCTGCACGCATCAATCTCAAATTGTACAGCAGTTAGACGCCATGACAAAAACAAATCGGCTCATTCATCACCTTTCAGTTCACTGTTACTTTCAAACTGATATTTCAGGCTGGTATGTCCACGCATACACAAAAATGCTGATCACAAACCCGGGAGATCGGCCTCAAACTGCACAGGAATGTTAACACTTTACCTCGAATTTACGGTCACGGCCACACTGGAAGGTAAAAGAGGGAAGAGAAAGGACAGAGTGGCCTTCTGTAGTTCACACGCGTATTTCCGAGGTCGAGGTGGTGTAGCGGCTAATCTGAAGTGTGTGTTCTTTTCATAGATAAGCACTTTTTGCTCACATTTACTGGTTCACTTTATTTAAAACTCAGCGCAGCACATTGCAAGCGCAAGGTAGGCGAGCCAACTAAAACCTCTCCTCTCGACTACGAGTTTCCAGGATGCGCACTTTCCTCGGTCGGGTAGTAAGCTCGGGGGTTGCGTGTGTGCAGGTTGTGGCGGCCGGGGGCTGGGTCGCCGCCGCCTACGCGGCGCGCCTGTCGCTGTGGTCGCTGAGCGACGCCGCCTCGCCGCGGTACCGCTACGACGTCGACGAGGCGGCCGCCTACGCCGCACTGTCGCCCGTCTGCTGGGCGCTGGCGCTCGCCTGGCTCGTGCTCGCCTGCCACGCCGGCCGCGCAGGTCTGCCAACCTCGCACCCTCATCTAACACTACGCTAACACCAACTTACGGGGCTTATTATGTTCACTTTATGCCATATTTGTTATATATATATATATATATATAGAATCGTAGCTGTGTTCTCACTAGAGATAAGAATGGCTCTTGAGTGAGTGAAGAGATTCGGACGTATCGTAACATCGAGGTCTTGAGTGCCGGTGAGAGTGAAGTGAGGCGAGTATGAAGCAGCGCTGGAATGAAGGGGGCCGGGGAAAACGGGAGATCCCCGAGTAAACCCGCCGATCAGTGGCATCGTCCGAGCGCGACCCCACCGGGGATCGAACCCGGTCCGCCTATGTGGGAGGCGAGTAGTCTTACCACCACGCAACCACGGCCCCAATAATGGTTCGTCGTTGATAAGTCTTAATGCAGTGCTATAGCCCATTCACGGTTACTTCCAACTTTTATAAAGCATTGCTAATGTTCTGCGTCCACAATATTCCTCCGTCTCATTCAAACAAACCCTAACTAAGTCTAGTAACTTACACTAAAGGGACAACGCACCACCAGGGCCATAACCACAAGGGTAGGGGGGGAGTATAGCGCCTCCCCCCCTGGAAATTACTTCTCCTCTTACTCATATCAATCAAATTAAATAAAAATCGTCTTTGTATTATTAAAAAAATTTCTTCTGAAATGTTGTTGTATATTTATGAACCCACCACTGTGGATGGTCTTTATTCCCTAATAATCGTAAACCAAATTCATAATACTATTAACAAACTATTTATTGTATACAATTTTTTATCATTTAGACTTGTAATCAAATAAAATTTAAGTTTCTTCTCATTAATGATAGGATACAACAAAAAATGTAGGCCTACGAAATAAGTTTTGTACGTCGTTTTGTTAGTGTGCCAACCGTTTTTAAAAACAATATTTGATTATATAAAGCACCATAACATAACCCATTTAAGTGTAGATATAACCGCGACAGCAATGGAATTACAGGATGAAAAAAGCTATTAGAAATAAAATATTAATTTTAAAATTAAAAGTAATTTTTTTTATTTCAAAATATGTCATAACATATAATTTTCCAAAATGTGAGAAGACAAAACATATATATTTCAAATTATTTTTAGGCTGCATCTTTTTTAACAAAAAAAGTTGTGTGGCTGAGACATATGTTTTTCTGTAGTTATCATTTTACATTTTGTCATCTTCGGAACTTTCAAACTACCGAATACAGTTTAGAAAGATTCACAATTTGTGTTTTGCGGACTCGGCATTTTCAAAAATGTATACACATGAATATATTAAAATTAAAATATACTTGTAACATTATTAATAACTATTTTACAATTATCAAAGTCACACTCTATTTCCCCTCTATGAGAAAATTTAATTCAAGTCAATGACAGCAATCAAGTCTAGTAAATGAAACTGCCCTAGCGAAGCACCATTACTATATGAAGACGGTAGTTGAAGTCATTCAGTTCCTTGTTTTCTGTGAACTTGCTTTACGAGGCATTTCCGCAATTTAAAAAGAACGTGGGCGAGGTTTGTTCATGAAACTTTGTGAGTATACAACGCAGGAAAGACAAAGAGCTGGCTGAGTGCTCCTTACATTTTCCAAAAATTGCTACATACACTTCTCCTGAAATTAAAAATAAGTTAATTGAAATAATGGCATCAGTCGTCAGTGAGAGTGTGGCAGATAAATATAAAAAAATGCAGACGTACCGAGGTACTCATAGATGGTAGATGAGACTGGGGTCAAGAATAACAGAGAAAAAAAATTGAAATTGCCATCCGGTATTTTAAGGATCGAAAAGTTAGAGAATCTCTACCGGACGTTATTACAACCGAGAAATTAGATGCGAAGACTCTCGCAGATGCAACCCTGATAAACTCTGAAAGACAATCAGCTGGATGAAAATCGTCTTCTCAGCCAGTGCTATGATGGTGCGAGTGTATTGTGCGGGGTGAGAGGTGGTGTATCTGCACACATACACAAACAATACTGGGCAGGAAGATACCATATGCGCATTGCTGCAATCATCGTCAGGACGATTTCCGATGTTACTGCGGTTCGGCATTTTTTTTTTAAACCAGTGCATTATGCTGCACGAGTTCTTTCACCATTATTAATATTAAATATAAATGAATTTTTATAGTTTATCGATAAAACGTAATTGACATACATATTGAACAAAAATACAAGACACGTTTATGTTAACACAAATACATATTTGTGTCATTTAAGAAACAGCCAAACAAACACGCTACACATGGGATGATTTTTCAAAGGTTTGATTCTAACAGTTTTAAGAAACCGTGAATAGACTATACCAAATATACTATATCAAAATTCTTGAAAAGGCTATGGTAAATAAGGATTGTACAGAATGGGGTAGAATTCAATCGACAAACTTCGTGGGAAATATAAAGGACACTATACAAAAAAAATGAATATTAAGGGACATAACGTTTTGAAAATTAAGATTTTAAAAAATATTTTTGCAAAATATTGGAAACTAAATGAAATTAAAACTACGATTCTCTGAACATCGTTTTATGTTATAGGGATATTCAACCTTAGAGCAAACTCTCTTTATAACCTCCCCCCGTAATGAAAATAACAGGTTTGGCCACAACCTTTTTGCAGGTAACTTTTTTACAGTCAGTAATAATGAACTTTTGATGCTAGTTTAATGAGCAGTATAAGCAAATTAATAAAAATGATCCTCTTGTTGCAATTGCCCAGGACCAGCAGTTTTTTTGTAAATGCACAAAAAGCTTCAGCTGCAGCGATATAGTGCCTGCAAGTTAGGCAATACCACGTACACGTATGTATGTTTTGTTGCTGTGTCCACTGCAAAGACGATAGTGGAGGACATTGTTAATGCTTACTGTAAACAGCATGCATCATACATTAATAAGCTTACAATACTGAAGCTGCTTGTTTGTTTCTGGCAACAGTCAGTATGTGATTCCCTGGAAGCCCTGGAAGAAGAGTTGGTTTTGCGTACGCTTCTGGAACTGTGCCACCAACCGTCGAAATTTCGTGTGGGTTTTACACGAAAACGAAGGATTCTGGGCATTTGCAACTAGAGAAGCATTTTTCTTAATAAAGCCATACTGCTCAACAAACCAACATTAAACGTTCACAATTCCCGACGGTAAGAATTTTTCTGCAAGAGGGTGACTACTCCTGTTATTTTCATTACGAGGAGAGAAATTAATGAGAGTCTGCTCTTAGGTCGAAGATCCCGATAGAATAACGCAACGTTCAGATAATTATAGTTTAATCTGTCTTCTTTTCCAATATTTTGCAAAGATACAGTTTTAAATCTTCTATTTTAGAGGGCTTGTATCTCCCTTAATATTCCGTTCAGGTAGAGAGTCTCCTTCATATTTTCCATTTTATTTTGCATAAGAAATCACCCCAAGAAGTTTGTCAATTGAATTCCTCCCCCCTTTACCATCTTCATACTGTATACACAGATAGTAAACGTACATATGAAAATTTTCTGTAATATTCCAAACGTATGCACATATATGCCAATTATTTCCTTATATTTCACCTTAATCGATGCCTATTTGCTCTCGTAGATTTTAATTAAGTTAGGCGATTTTGTAATCGTTTATCACAAAATACTTACATAATCACTCATGGTTTGATTTTAAAAATCGATGTTCATTGCACTAGATCATGTTGAAGAAATTTTTTTAACTGGATGTCCATATGTCATATGTGTATACATGTGTATGTAGTTGTGTATATGTATATATATAGTATATTTATATCTCAAAAAATCAATTGTGTAAGTTTACTCTTCGGCTTATTTTTACTTTATGTATATTGCTTTTATATATTTCAAACATGCTACTTTCTAATTTTACGGTAGACTCCATGTTTTGTTTTTTCAAGAAGTAAGCTTTAAGTTTTATTTTTATTTAAATTAGTTAAGTGTAAGAGAAGGTGATAATGTCTTAACTTTACCACAAAAAGTAAAGAAGTATTATTATTATTTTTATAACAAATAGAGCTTTTAAAGTCAACACTTACACGTAGAACTATAACACAGTATTAAATTAATGTGAATAGACGGGTAGTGCTATACCTGTTTCAGTAAAGTATTAATAGAGATAAAGTCAAAAGTTCTAGTCTACATAATTACACCTTCATGTCATGATCATCTTCATCCCCGAGTTCCACAAAATTACATTCCTTCGCACCTTCTCCAGCAATGTCACATTCGCTATCAATGATGCCCTTGTAAAAGTTTAGAGCCTTATTTTCACGCCATTGAATGCAGATGTGCTTTTTCAACAGTGAATCAACGTCCTTGAGTTTTGTAACTTTTACTTTTATCCTAATAAGGTAATGGCTCTGAGATGTAGTTCATATTCTTGTTCTTCTTGAGAATTGGTCTATATTGTACATTATCTATGTGGTAGTTTACTTCCCCTTTCACCAGTATTTTTACATTTCCATGCACACATTCCTTCTTTTTAGAAGCAGTCTTTTTGAAGGAACAAACTTGAAATGAAGTTGGCCTGTACCTCGTAACAAATGCTCAATTGTATTCTTCCATTTGAGTACAGGAACATCATCCCAATACTCTTGACAGTACCAAATGAGTCCTTTTATTCCAATGGTTACAGGATAGTACCATTCTTTGAGGTAAGAAGAATTATAAAAAAATTTTTAAAAAATCTAGGAACATATAACATAAATCTCATTCTCACCCCACCACCCTAACCAATCAATACTAAAAATTGCGAGAAAATCAAAATAATAATTCTAAAAACCGAGGAACATATAAAGTTCCTCCACCCTCCACCCTACACCCCAAAACCCTAACAAATTCCCCCCTCCTCCTTAATATTCAAAACTCATTACCATCACCCGACCTTAGCATTACCACTCAACTGCAACTTAATCACTATACAATCTCGTCACCCCACCTAACCCCCTCTCTCACTACCTCCTTCCCTACCCTCCTTCAAACCTATCCGGAGGGGGGGGGGTGTAAAAATGAATGGCCAACTAGAGGGAAGATGAGCATTATATGCTGAACATTCTGCAAGTCAGACAACAGTTTTACCAACATGCCCAGGGCAGATTTTTATTTTGTACTGGGCATCTGTCACACGATATTTTAATTCTTGGTGATACCCATCAGGTCTACATCTGTTATATGATTGTATAAAATTTATGCAGTCTCATTTGAACCTTTCACTCTTTGATATTCTGGCCATGTGTTTATTGTCACGGTTTACTTATTTTGTGGAACCTTGGAGATTCCATGTCAAACTGTACAGTATTAATACAGCTGACGACTGTAGTAAGCCCATTTATCGGGAACCTTGGGAAGCATGAGGGTATTCTGACAAACAAATTACATCTTTAGAACATCTGGTTCTTCTTCCGGTCTGACTAAATCATATAAAGTCTTAGCCTTCATTCTTGTGGACTCTCGTTTCTGTCATTAATGCTACTTCTTCAGTCTCATTCGCTGTACTTACTTACCAATGCCTTACTAGAGATGCAAGTTGAACATGCCTCAGTAGCAAGTATTTTAAAACTAATATTGAAGTCATAATAAAATTTATTCCTAAATAGGCAGTTTGTCACCTTCGTGTTTGGGCTGCCTTCATGCTCTACACTGTAGGCATTCTATAACATCTTAATGGAGCTACCACTAGGCAAATAATTCCTTGCAGATTAATTTTGACTGTAGCGAGACTCTTCAACAAAGTATAGACTTTTAATGTACTATTTTACAGCAACTTTCTTACCTTCAAATTTCCGAGCCACCTTGAATCCACCCCTTTTCTCCTTTGGACTCTGTCCTTTAAGATAATTTTTTATAACAGTAATAACCTGGTATCTTGAAATTCCTAGCATGCAAATNATCCACCCCTTTTCTCCTTTGGACTCTGTCCTTTAAGATAATTTTTTATAACAGTAATAACCTGGTATCTTGAAATTCCTAGCATGCAAATAAATGCAGAAGAACATGTCTGTATGAGTTCTAGCAATCTTTTATTTACAAAATAAGCCACTATTGCCTTCTTATTCATCGCTCTTTTGCCATCCTTTGCTCTTTTCGGAGTCGTCTGGCCAGTGTTCTTTAGGATTAAATTATCATGGAAAATATTATCTTCGTTTATGTAGAAAGCTGCATGAAGTTTTCTAATATCCTATATGTACAAAGAAGCAGATTTATAATTTTCCTTTTGTAGAGTGGTGACGTGCAGATCTTTTTTGGAAGTAACTTCGGTCTACATTATGAAACACAGAAATGTTCCAGGAACATTAATAATTAGGAATTTCACTAAGAAACATTTACAAACCTAAAAAAAACATTTCTTTATTATAGTAACGAAGCCAGCGAACCCATTTTTACTGAATTAATATTTCCTTTGTACAAGTATCTTTGTGTACTCATTTCTTACGCATTTTGTCGACGTCCAAGACTGATTCGACTCAATTCTCTTCTAGACGATTTTCATTTCAACACACTGGAAAATGTATATTATATTACAGCTGTTGCACGCAGATAACTGGAAATTTTTTTAATGAAAACTATGCTACCAAATGAAAATTGAATTACTATAATCATTAACGTAAAAATTGTGAGGAAATAACTGAAAATAATGGTTTTCGCTTCATATCCTATGTATTAAATGATGATTTATAATAATGCAGTAGTTTTTTGGCAGCAGTAAAGATGACAATTATATACAAAGTTTTAGAACAAACAGAAACTTGNGTAGTTTTTTGGCAGCAGTAAAGATGACAATTATATACGAAGTTTTAGAACAAACAGAAACTTTTTTTTTATCACGAAGCAGCATTACCAGATAAATACGTTGAGACACGTGGTATTCTTCGTTATATTTGTTGGTTTCGTTGTACGTAATACAGGTAGATAGGCTCCAGTGAATTAACAGCCTAAATACGGGTACGATGCCCAACAACCCGCATACACATGGCGCCCCCGCCGCTGACCCAGTGATTTGAGTATGTGTCGGGGTGCATTTGTTTGGCAAACACCTCGTGGGTTATGGGAGTCTAGGCTCCCGGTCTCACGACACCAAGGCCATTCGGTGGCATATGAGGGTTCGGCGGCGTCTCCAGTGTCCTTGAAGGAAACTTTGCATGTTAAATGAAGGTGTTGGCTCTCGGGTACTGTAATGGGACCGCGCATTAGCACAACGCTGGCTATTAGCATTCAAGCCTCTGTGAGAGGCCCATACTGGCCCTGCCCAGGACCTACTTTTCCACCAGTTTTTTAGGTATCCTTCTGCCAAATGCACAACAAACATTGCCATGGATCTAACTACTCTATTCGTTTGCCGAACAAGTCAAACACTGAAATTATTAGGAATGTAAATATATTACTTATACGTCATTTATTGTTCTTGAGCGCGTAAGAAAATTAATACGTTATCACAAAATTACAAAATCAATTTGCCGGTAAAGTACGAAACTATTGGACTTGTTTCTCCGTCAGCTTTTCTGAGAACATCTAAGTCAGCACGTCCGTTAAAAGATATGCAGTTACAAAAAGAGCATTTTTTCATATTATTTCAAAAAACACTAACCGATATCGGAACAGCTATAATGCTCTGCGTAGTAGAGGAGATCTCGACAAAAACAACCGCTTTGCCCTCCATCTGGACGCGTTGAGCGATGAAACAGCTCCAGCATTGTCCCGGACAGACAGTCGGTGAGTGGGTAGTGCCCCAGCCANCTGGACGCGTTGAGCGATGAAACAGCTCCAGCATTGTCCCGGACAGACAGTCGGTGAGTGGGTAGTGCCCCAGCCAGACCACTGAATGCGTGGGTCTCAGTGTGAAGTGGAAGCATTATTATATCAGACAAAGGCATTGTTGTCTGGGCTACAGAAAACTGGAGCTGGGAGCTTCTGTGCTAGCAAAACACGTTGCTTTTCTCTAAATAACCATTACCATAAACATACCTGTAAAATTTTAACTGAGGACTTTTATGAATGGTTGAACGAAATATAGACTGCCGCAGATTGTAAATAGATATACAATTTAAATTTTAAGTTGAAATTTTTGAATTGGTTAATAAGACTAGAAGATCCTATATATATTTATTAGTTCATTAATTCATTTATTTTGGTTTCTTTATTTTGGATGAACTATTTGGTTTTGTTGGGGCGATGTGGAAAAATATATAACTTTGGTTTCCATTATTTTTTTATAAACTATTCATTCTTGTTATAAGATATAAGATACCTTAGTGATAACAGGGTAATTCTTTTTGATAGTTTATATCGACAAAAGAGATTGTGACCTCGATGTTGGGTTAGGATTCTAGTTATTTGTAGATGCTTAATTATTAGGTCTGTTNTCGACAAAAGAGATTGTGACCTCGATGTTGGGTTAGGATTCTAGTTATTTGTAGATGCTTAATTATTAGGTCTGTTTGACCTTTAAATTCACACATGATCTGAGTTCAAACCGGCCTGAACCAGATAATAAGTAATAAAAAAACTGTTCTACAATCTACAAAATAAAATTGGATGTTTTCGCTTGTCAGCGATAATATTTCACTTTAAAATGAGACATTTTTACAAATAGTTATTTGAGTTTTTGTTTATGTAAGNATCGACAAAAGAGATTGTGACCTCGATGTTGGGTTAGGATTCTAGTTATTTGTAGATGCTTAATTATTAGGTCTGTTCGACCTTTAAATTCACACATGATCTGAGTTCAAACCGGCCTGAACCAGATAATAAGTAATAAAAAAACTGTTCTACAATCTACAAAATAAAATTGGATGTTTTCGCTTATCAGCGATAATATTTCACTTTAAAATGAGACATTTTTACATATAGTTATTTGAGTTTTTGTTTATGTAACTTGCCAGCTTGCTAGAGGTATGATTATCCTCTTTTTGTTTTTCTTTGCGAAAGTCGCCTTAGTAAACAGTCGTGACGGATACAGAAGAATTATGGTGTTAAAGTTTACTCGTTTTCGCAAGTATTTCCCTGTTAACTAATTACTAAATAAACAAATTAACAATCAAAGGAAAGCCCAAGTGTAGTCAAATTTATTTATATTTTCGTGACCGGAAATGTACCGCTATAAAAGTGGCATTGCATTGACTTGCGTAGGAGCGAGACTGAATTCTGGTTGGCTACGCATAAGTTCTCGCATAAGGAAGTTCAGATTTCGTTTACTTGCTATGTACCTGGCAATGGTTATGGATATTTTTATGCGTGGTTTACATCTCTCACTAGTTATTTCGTTATGTAGTACTAGCGAACCTACCCGGCTTCGCCCGGGTACAATTGAGTTTTACAGTGCTACACTAATAAATCAATTGGGAAAAGACAATTCATTTATGTGAAAACAGAATTATAAAATTATACTATGTTGGCCTAGGGTTTTAACTGATTACGGCAACCCAAAAGGAAGGAAATATTTTTTAACCGATAGTCAAGAAGTAGGGTATTGTTTTTGGAGTGTATCTGTGCAACTATCACGTAGTTACCACATTTCCGCTTTCCAGCGTCGATGTATGAAAATCAAAACGTGAGTTTCATCACGTTGTAGCTTCAGAAATAAGCGTACTTTGGTAAAACTTTTTGCGCTTGACTGAGGGACCTTAATCGAGCACCAAAGTTAAGCAACGTTCCCAGCGGAACACATTTGGATGGGTGACCGTTTAATGGCATAACATCTGAGCGCTTCCGGGCTTCGGAGGGCACGTTAAATATTCGGTCCCGGTTGTTATCAATTGATAGCAGTCGTTAAGCCATTTCAGAGGTCCTTGGGCGGCCTGATAAACTCTGACACCAGAGGAAAAAAAGATTTCGGTCACGTTCCCAGCCTTTGCAGGATTACATTTTGTGGTTATTCCACACGAACCGTACAATTTTCCGGTATAAAAAGTATCATATTTCCTATTTCAGGACCTAAAGTACCTACATATCAGATTTCATCAAAATCCGTTTAGCCGTTATGGAGCTGAGTAGTAACGAACACACACACACACAACACAGACTTTCGCATTTATAATATTAGTAGGATTGCCTTAGCTACGCAAGCGCAGTTAAAAATTAACAAGCCAACTCTGACAGTGACATCCGCAATTCGGCAACGAGTGATGCCAATTCACAATGTCCTATCTAAGTATAGTCAATCATAGATATAAGCGTACATCAAAATAAACTCATGTTACAATTAAAATTTAAAAAAATAACAACTATATTTAAGGCATATTACTAAATAATTTCCCAAACAAAATTACGATTAAATATGCATTTTTATTCATTTTTATTTCAAACTGTGTGTACATACAACATGTTTTTTTTTCAAATGGTTGAATTTAACCGGTAAGACCGCTTTTATGTTCACAAAATTTAAAGAGTTTTTTAAGAGATTTTAATTTAATAAACTAGGTTTACTTCTTGTGCAGTGTAATTCTTTTATCCTAAAGCAGGATACTTCTGTACTTTCCATTATACAATTTTTATGATTATTTTATGTTTCATGACTTATATTAAAAGTGGCCTTTTTTTGCAAGATAAACTGATGTAAATGCCTTAAATTATTAATTTATGCCATTAGTATGCTAAAATACGTCGTCGCAGATATTACGTATTTACTTATTAGTAAACTGTTAAGTTATGTTATGTTCTCTTCTATAAAATTTTGTTTGTAATATGAGTATCTATAGGGACGTTCATTAACAAGAGGTGATGTTATAGTTTGTGCATGTGCTCAGGCAGTCTTTGGTTTAAGTTTCATGCCTCAATTTTTTACTAAATTGGTGCCAACATATAAAACTTTTGTGACGCTGTATTTTTTTATTCATAAGTTGGAAAATTTGCCCAATTTTTAACTTCAAAGGCGTTTAACAAATAATGAGGTTCGACCGATAACATGTAAAATTACCACCAAATAGTAAAATTTTTTCTTAGAGTTTTTAATATTGAAGTTAAGATATATTCAAACTGTTTGAGGGAGAGTTTTATTGGCCTATTATCGTCCGGGAAAAGAGATAGAGAGAGTGATAATGCAATTTTAACCAGTGGCGTACGTGTACACAAACCCATTTTTGGGAGGGGAGCAATCACAAGTGCAGGGAAATAATTTTTCGGGGTTGGGGAGGATTTCTATCAAAATTTAACTTGCTAAAGGCCACTTATGAAATGAGGGGTCCAGTGGTTCCTCACCTGGAACATTTTTTACTTTAACGGTTAAAACTGAACGGTAACTAGGCTTATTTCATGACAAAATCATGCGTATCCCTGTGACACTAATTAATTTTTGGAACCAAAATGTGTAAATATGACTACATAATTGGCATCCTTCAAAACTTTATTTGGTTGGCACAGCTTTTAAAATTATCAAAATACAAATTTCGCTTACACAGATGTTTTTTCATGCAAGTTACTTTCCAATCCGACAATATCATACTACACAAAAATTCTGTTCATCGGCTCTCTGAACGGGGAGTGGGGTGATCGCTGCTACGGTATTGTAACAGGTATTTTACATGTTGTTTGTTGTTAATTTGTCCATTGCAGTCAGCTTCTTCTCATAAACTCGTCAAGAAATTAATAAATATCCTATTTTGTAAATAAGTGACCTTAGTTTAGATTACATTTAGTTACATCTACGCACTGCAGTAAAAATGCTGACTACTTGCACGCCATCTGTTGCAGGATTCGTGAACTCCTTTCTGAGTTGGCGAGTGCTGGCACCTATCAGCCGGATATCGTACTCCGTGTACCTCACGCAGTTCACTTTGTTCTTTTACAACGCGGGAAAAATTCGAACCGCAAAGGAATTCAGCATTTCCGAAAGTGTAAGTTTTTATATTTATATCGAACATGTGTTTTAATGAACATATAGACGTATATACGTACTTTTCATAACCTGTCATTGCCCTCTTTTTTTTCCTGTACAGTATAATAATATATTTCAAATATAAACTTACATTAATTTCCTCTTTAATGTACTTGTCTTAATAGATTCATAGTACAATATGGTGAATAAAACTGAATTTACAACAAAAACTTGGCCCAAACGTGGAAACAAACGTCCAGCTAAAATAACCAATATGTATATATATATATATATAAAACTATCCAGTCAATAAATGTAAGAAATTATCCCCAAAAAAAACGGCATGCACTCAAATGTTAACAATAGTAAAACCTCGGTGTGTTTGTCATACGTTCCAACGATCATTAAATTATCTTCAATCTCCCAGCGTATTGAGCAGTGTCGACACATTGCACCCGTTCCATATATCCTGATTTCAGATTTCCAAAGTTTTTACGAAATCATTCCAGTTGACTGCTGCGATAGTTTCTTACTGTACACAATGG
>NQII01000859.1:252013-291930 GCA_002778355.1 Clitarchus hookeri | reverse complement strand
TCACGTTTAATGATTCTCGTCAGTCGTCGTTTGTCCCGTTCTTTCACGATCTTTTTCCGGCCGCAGCGATGTCGAAGATGTGATGTTTTACCGGATTCCCGATATTCACGGCACACTCGTGAAATGGTCGTACGCGAACATCCTAATGTTATCGCTACATCGGAGATGCTATGTCCCATCTCTCGTGCGCCGACTATAACACCACGTTCAAACTCACTTAAATCTTGATAACCTGTCATTGTAGCAGCAGTAACCGATCTAGCTGCCGACCGCATCGCGTTACTCTGATTGATTCCATACTTCTGTTATTTGCATACGCTCGCCTATACCAGTTTTTTTGGCTCTTCAGTGTACCTTAGTTTTTGTTTAATTGATAATTTACTTATACTCCATTTATAAATTATAATATTTCATTTATATTTGATGTGAATAAAAACCGATAGAAAAGAGGTATGTTTATAATGCCTAGTATAAAAAAATAGTTCTTATGCAAATGTTATTACACTGAGTGCGCACAAATGCGGTGCGTTGTATCTGGTGTAATTATTTAGACTCGGTTAGGCTTAGTTTGTATGAGGTGGAGGAATATCGTGGAAGTAAAAATTTAACAGGGCTTCAGAAAAGTTGAAATTAACCGCGAATGGACTCTACACTAACGCGCAGGCTCCAAGTTAAATTGGCAGCGAATTAATAAAAAAACAGATCTAAGACCTTATGTTGTATTGAGAGTGAAATATGTAAGTTTGTGGTTACTGAAGTATAAGACGTTTTATTTTATACACAGGAGCACGAATATGTATATTGATAATACATTTGCTTTCCTATGAAGTCCTTGGTTTCACTTGGATGTCGTACGAATAAAGTGAGACAGTCCACGGCATTGCTAATTTTACATGTTGCGGAAGGATACAAAATATTGAGGAAAAGCAGGTCACAAGCACGGTTTTCAACAGGGCTCGTTTACCCGCGACGAGACTAACATCGTGTCTGATCACGCAGCAGCTTGCCTGATTCGCTTCTTAAGGCAATGAGTTCGATGCCGGCTGACTTCACTTGTGGTGGTTTTTCACAAACTGTTTTCAATTCCCCCCGCAGAATGGCGGTGCATTAATTCAGTTGTCACGATGGGACCACATGATCGTAGACAATGCAATGCTATTTATGAAACGATATTCCACAGTCCTTGTCTTTGTCTGTTGTTCACGTATTATCGCTCTTGTAATCTTTAATAACAGCAATGGTAATCTTAGATTATTATAAAATTTTATTTTACATTTGTAAATGTCAAACAAAAAATATGTCTGTATTCTTTGCACATTGGACTAATAATTCCAGCAAACTAGCTGTGATGCAAAACAAAACGCATTTCAACCCTAGCAGGTAAGAGTTAAAAATAAAAGTATGAATCTGCTGTACTTGGTTAAAATAAACAATAAATATAATTTGTATTGTAATTATTTCATACGTATGCAAAGGTATGAAATCTCAACAGTGCATTACGTGAATAGCTGTTAAGATATTTTTCTATCACTATTTTGGCTGCCTTAATGAAATTTGGTTTTACACGCTATATTTCTTTTACATTTTAACCAAAAACTTTTCAGCTTGTAGACATTACTTTCCTTATCAAATCCAGAAATTAAGAATATCACTTTTTTTTCAACATATATGCATTACATTTTTAAAACACGTTTTTTACTGTTTTCTAAACACAAAAACTAGTGACAATAACTTACATAAGTGAGATTAGTTTACATTGGGAAAATTCTTCGTGTTGCCCAAAAATATGTATATGACATACAAGGAACGTTTTTACACGTTTTAAAATAGTGAATTTAGGAAATTTTCACACTTTTTAATCCATTGCTCTCCCCAGACTTTTGTGAAGTAACTTTTACTTAGTTTATCTTAAAAAGAATTAACCGTATGGAATAAAGAAGAGAGGAAACAAAGGTGTAAGTAAACATTATTTAGAACTTTTCTTGTTTGTTTGCAAAGAATTTACTTATTCCATTTGTGTGGTGTTTGAAAAAGAGAAAGCGGTTATTTTGACTCGTGATTATAAAAAAAAAATTGCCAGATTTATTTTTATTTCTTGGAAAATGTACCACGAGTAATTTCAACAAGTTGAACACTATTAACACAAATATAAAATTATGGATTATTTCCCTGTATAATCCTTTTAATACCATGCATTCATACGATTTCATTCGTACAGGCAAATGCTAACTTGTCCACTTTAACCAAAGTGTCAAAATATTGCTGCAGCGATAAAAAGGTAAATGTGGTTTTGTCTGTACCAGATTGATGCAGGCGAGATGTTTGCAACACTGGCTGTGTCGGTGGCGTTGACGCTGCTGTTCGATCTTCCGTTGCAAGAGCTGAAGAACGTCCTCTTGGAAAAAAGTGAGTGCAAAGCAATGCCCCGCTGGTATACGATAGTCGATAAATGTTTTTTCTTTTTTTTTTTACTCTGTGACTTAAGATGCAAAAGCGAACTAACATTGTAGCGAGGCTAAATTTCACCTATACGATAATCACGCAAAATTGTTCATGAAAATCGGCCCTGTTCGACTTTTGTACCCGAACTATATTGCTTAAGGTGAAATTACTGCCAGCTTTCTTTATTTTTTTCCAATGTTCGCTTTCCTCAGTCTACGTTTGGGTTTTTGTATTTCATTTTTATATTTCTACCCTCATTTGGGAAGGTCTCCAACTACCTGCTATAAACAACACTTGTAAAAATCACGATCACACGTGCGTAACTGCATGTGCACGAAAATTCTAGCTTTAAAAACTTGCCGCGGTTCTCATTTGCTCTGTAATTCACTGTTTATTCAGCACATACTCGCATATCCTTTAGTTTATCCTCCCCACTAGCTATGCAAAATTGATCGTGCATTGTCGAGAATTGTCGTCTTCAATCAGATACTCATCTTGCTGAGAGATTGTGCGGGTACCACGCAAAGGAGCTACAAAACAAATTTCGCGAGGTTTGAAATAGTACGCTCCCCTCACTGCCATTTCGACTTAGAACTGAGGTATGACTCATTTGATTCACACGCAGGTAGTTCGTGTGTGGCTATGTTGGTCTCCGTTATGCCCCTTTGATAGCATACAAATATTAACGTTAAGGTGGTCGTCTAGTGAAGGATGCGTTTGTGCGAGGCAAAAATCGACGAAGCACTACGGGCGACGCCAACCGGCGTATGTGAAGCGGTGTCACCTCTACGCGCATGTCACTCAATTGGCGTGTGCCGTCTTTCCGTCGGCGACTGGCCTGAACGTGACTTCAAGCGGTGAACAGATTTGGGCGGCTGTTAACATTGAGGTTTTGAGAGCCGAGACTTCAAGCTGTGAGCAAATTTGGGTGGCTGTTAACATCGAGGTCTTGAGAGCCAAGACTTCAAGCGCTGAATAGATTTGGGCGGCTGTTAACATTGATGTCTTGAGAGCCGAGACTTCAAGCGGTCACCCTACAATTTTATTGGACGCGACTCTGTAGCAAAGTCGAATGCATGCGTCTATCGTAGTTTCGCATGTATCCGGTTCATATATTTTGAGATGTAACAGTCTGAAGAGGTCGTTTTTAGCTATGTTGGAGGGCGAGAAAATAATTTTTTCAAAGTGTGTAACGTCTTAGAAGTACCATTCCGTCACCGCCTGGAATGTATTTTCTTTTCGCAAGTAAACGTTTTGGGAGCACGTTTAACAGTTTCGTCAGAAACTCGTTTTGCAATCTTGCTGCAACGCATTTCAAGCACCAGGCATAAGGCGACCGCCTTAGACAACGGAGTTTAATTTCTAATATAATAAACGTAGTTACGGAAAAAATAAGTTACAAAATCGTGTTTTTGTGTGTGTTTCAGGTAGTTGGTAAATGATTGTTTACGGTTTTAAAAATATAAACAACTCACCTTTAAGTTTGGGAAGTAATATACACCCTACGAACAAACTGACATTCTAAGTGTTATTGACAAACGATTTTCTAAAGAAGATCAATTTGGTACAGTTCCTCCTTAAAAAAATTTATACAAAACTGAGAGAGAAGGGAAGCCCAGTAAATTTAAATATAATACTAATTATCAATTCAAAACAGAATAATGGAAAATCGATATAAAATTGGGCCAGAGATTATGTGGGTTGGTTATTTTTTGCAGAATAACTTCTAATTTATCCTGTTTAGATCAGGTGAAATGTTGAGTATAAATCTCAATAACATTTTTTAATGTAATGGTTGTATATTAAATTTTAACTGAACACTAATAATGACACATCGAGTTAACACAGTCCAGTAAACAGAATATGTTTTTAATGTGTTATTTTTTCCATCTATTTCTCTGTTGCAGGACCTGTAAAAGGAAAATTAAAGAAGACAAATTCAAACAATAATATAGAGTGAAAAATGATTCTGATATGCAGAACAAAACAACAAACTATCATATTAAGTCTGACCTTGATAAGAAAAAATTTTATGTTTTAAAACTATTTAATAAATTTTTTTGAAGTTTTTGTTTAATTAATGACGTGAGAATTTACCATCAAAACTGTGTAATACTCCTTACAAAAACCTTACACAACATGTATCTCTCTAGTGAACAATAAGTTCGCATGAGTATTATGGTGGGCCAAACCGTCAAATGGGTCAAGCGCATAGTCTTGAAAAAAGTTGAAGATTTGTAAATACCAAATCTGGGTGCAACTGTTTAATTTTGTGTTTTATTAATATGAAAAAGCTACCAAGAAAAGCAAAATATCATTGTTGAACGCTCTCGTGCGCCACGTGCAACTGATTAAGTGCACACTAAAGTGCTTTTTACAATAGTACGACAGTGCGACAGCGACAGCGACAATGCGACGAAAGAGGCTAACCAATCTGACGCGAACCAGCAGACGACGACAACGCGACAGTGTGCGATAGAACTTGTTCCAACGCACCTGCGACGTTCGCATGCGACAAGGGAGAAGAAGAATAAAATAACTTATATTTGTAAACAAAGATGTAGGCGTGCGTGTGAAGAGGATTTGAATATAATCATATTGTGTGTTATTTAAACAGCCCATACTACAACTTGGAAACATTTAGAGGAGTACATACAACCTATGTTAATTATTTTTCTTCAAGTTGCCAATTTTTTAAATAGAAAATTGAAGCATTTTTTTTTATATTTATTTAGTTTAGATCCACATGTATTATAACAAAACCTATCCTAACTAATAACACAATTTAAATAAATAAACGAAATTTAAAAGCTTGCCCCATTATACCGGGTTCGTTCATTTTAGTTTCCACTTACGACGATAGATAGCAGTATTGCGTATATACGCAACAATAACGTCGCGCTATTGTAAAATCGACGGACAACAGGTACAGTGCGACGGTCGCAGAGTGTCGTGTCGCCGTCAAACTGTCGTAAAATTGTAAAAAGGCCTTAACTCGAAGATTGAGAGCAAACAGCAATTTGTTCAGCATTCGAGTAAGACCTTGGTTATCACCGCGGGACATCGTGACTCATGCCGCAAGACCACCGCTACAGCCATTCCAAGTGGTGCACTGCGAGCGGCTACCAACTGGCCAAACCATCACTGCAAACCAACCATCACTGTAAACCAACCATCACTGTAAACCAACCATCACTACAAACCAACCATCACTATAAACCAACCATCACTGCAAACCAACCATCACTGGAAACCAACCATCACTGGAAACCAACCATCACTGCAAACCAACCATCACTGCAAACCAACCATCACTGCAAAACAACCATCACTGCAAACCTGTACTCGCAGCAGTTGGAACGTGTGCAACAGGCACTGAAGCATAAGGAGCCAGCAATAGTTAGAGACCTGAAGAATTTGCGGATTCATTTTGGGACAAGCTAGAATTCAAAACACGTGTGTTTATATAACTTTAGCCATTGGTCCACACGTTGTTTGATACCTCCTGGAGAACGCTGGTCCAATCGTCGCCTTCCACTGTGACAGCAGACAACCAATGTGCAGTTAATATCGGCATATCTGCACATAAGACTGTAGAGTCTAGCCTGCAGGTCATTGAACTAGCGAATTTTTCCGGTCTCTAGCAATGGTTAATTGCAAGGGTCCACTGCTCCTTCACGACGACAGGCGGTATGTGCCACGGGGGAAGGGGGGCATTGTGTCATCCACCATACACCCCTGAGCTTGTGCTAAACAGACTTATAGTCTATTTACGGTTTTTCACAATTTTTGAATAAGAAAAAAAATCACACCATGTATGACATGTTTGGTGGTTTCGTAATTATGTTATGTATCACAAGCGTTTTATGCTTTTGTCAACTTTAAAGTAACTTATTTTTGGTTGAATTGATTTTTTTTTATATTTTATCCATAAATGATAATATTTCGTTAGTAATTAATATCGATCGAAACAGCGAGGAAATAAGTGTGTTGGTAATGCCTAGTAAGAAATAGTTCTTATGCAATATAATATTTCAGTGAGTGCGCACGAATGTGGTGAGTTATATTTTTAGTGCCATTTTCTAGACTCAGATAAGATTTTTCTTTCGTGAGGTGGAGGTATTTCCTGGAAGTAGAACTTTATCAGGCCTTCGGAAAAGTTGTAAGTAACCGTGAATGGATTATATCACATCTCTTCCTTTCCCTGGACAACCATCTTTGTGGAAAGTCCTTCGCAAATATGGTGGACTGGCAGCAGGCACTCACGGACTTCCTAGCGTCCAAGACCCCTCGATGTTTACCACTAGGGTATTGCGCAGCTTGAGGCACGTTGACAAAGTTTCTGGATGCCGTTGGGAATTACTTTTGAGGACTAACGGTAGGTTGTTGTATACTTTTTTTTACTGATACCATAAAACGGCAAGAACTTCTTTGGTTATCTTGTAGTTTTTCCTGTTCATTACATCCCACTCTCTCTCATATAACTTGACAAGATCATGACAGTCAGTGAGTGGCAACTTGGCGTATGTAAACAAACCACGTGTAATTTACAAAATCCTGTATCAGCTGATGCACGAACGAACAAAAAATAATATTACTTTAGCTATTCCGAGTGCACTGCCAACGCACATCAGACAAGCAGAAAATACACGATTTCTTATGGTGTATTCTAGTTCCTACATTAATTAATACATTTTATTTTACGTGGTCACAAAACACTGGTTGTTAGTGTTACAAACTAAACTTCGTGATAAAGTAGTAATGTATAGGTGTTCAAAATTAAATGCACAATAAAACGAACCGTATCCAAATGAAACGCAACTTTAAACAGTGGCAGTTCTTTTCACGTCGTATGCCCACTCTCCATCCATGCTTTCCATACGTGCTTGATATTAATTCCAAAAGACTACGGAAATATCGAATAGTGTTGTTGAATTTTTTTTTTTTTTTTTTTATAATTTGATGAAATATATTTTTAATCCGTGTCGTTTCTAGCCAGTAATATAAGAAAAGCCAACTTTTAAAATTACGAGATCAAGAGGTAGGCTAACGTACTGCTGCCTGTTGAGTAACTCGCTCGACTCACAACATTCCCTGCCATGCCATGGGCGCAATCTGTCCGCTGTCTCCCGAAGCACTGCCAGCCCTTGTGTAAAATAACAAATTTACGAACAGATACCAATGGTTTTATTTTTCCGCGAGCTCTGCATGATTTTTAAAGTAACATGTGTTTCCGTGTACAGCGATTTTGATTACTAGTAACTTATATTGGGCTGGTAATCGTTATGTCTACGTCCATTACACGTCATGTTTTTCTCCCGCAAACCCATTTCCTTATTTTTTTTCGTGTTGTAACTATATTGTATTAATAAAACGAAGGAAGTGGAACGCGCGTGGGTAGTTTTTAAGCAATTCTTAAGTTATTCCACATCACATATTTCCAACTTGCACTGTTTAGTATCAGTAATGGCAGAATTACTTCTTTGCAATAGTCGTTGATGAGTTGTTGGCGAATGAAATTGCGTTGTCAAACAAGTTCCCCGAATTACTTTTATTTCCAGTTATATTAGCTGTAACGTCCAAAGTGTGATAAGAACTACAATTAGCGTATCGCAAATGTTAATCCTAATTCGCTGTCTCGGATAAATTAAAAAAAGAGTTAACAAATATTAAATTTCTTTGCAATGTTTTATATATTTACTTATATAACCTACAAATTTTTTAGTCAGATGTCAGTCAAAAAATATCTTAAAATTTGTTTAGAATTACAGTACAATGGCAAGTGGATTAGCTGACAGTATGTTGATAAAATATACAGCTTCCACTTGACGTACCAGCTGATGGCGAAAGGATACATAAACGAAAAGTAAACATTTGGTGCTACTTTCGTCGAACTGTCAAAATCTTGTCAAGTTACTTGAGACAGAGAGTACAATTTCGTTGCCATAATGTTTTTCTTACTCGACAGCAGAATCAGTTTATTCCTATAGACCTAAAGCTTTGCCAGAAATCGTTACCAAGGGATAGCGAAAAAAAAAAGGTTAAAACAAATCAGTACATATTACACATTTATATTGTTAATAAATATTTTTTTTTTTTACTTTTTATTTAACTTTAAGTTTAAATGTTGGCACAAAACCTCGATTTAAATTTCTTATAATAATGTTACAGATATTGTATTTTATAAAATATCAGTCGTAGTCATATGTGATTTACGTAAAATTATATCATTAAAATCAGCAACAAAAGCTTTGTGTGCTCAATTTCAGGCCTGTACTTTTTTTTATGTTGACGCGCTTACTTTTACAGTATAATTGCAGTCGCTGTTTCGCCCGCGTACTTCCTTTTCTATTTGACACCGATTTTCAATTTGTGTGAAACTTGAACACGCTGAATTTAACTATTGACTTTTCCTCCTCCTTCTGAAGTTTCTCTTCTCCCTGAAAACAAATTAAGCATTTATTTTTAATTTCACACAGCCGTAAGCCACGCCTAGAAATTATTTTGGGAGTATAATTAAACTTTATCTACTGCAGAAGATATTTTAGAATCCGATTGATAAACTAATTAAATAATGTTATACGGTTTTTATAAAACGGGCGAAAAAAATTATTTTGGCTTTGCCAGTGATTGAGGACAAGAGATTTAAACTCTTACTGCTATAGAGGGAAATGTTTTCTTAAAGCAATAAATTATTTGCACTTACAAAAATGTTTAATGATTTACACATTATTTTTAACGTATTGTCGACTTTTATTATGCTCCATACACAAAATCTGATCGTGTTTCATAAAGTTATTTTAAAAGATGGTTTATTAGCAATATTATCTCACAGTGATATTTTGTTGTTTATCAAAGATGTTATCTATGTATAACGTAGACGTGTCCATTTACCCGTGAAAGAAAAATGAACAATTTTTAAGTAAAATCACGTTGGTTTTCAACTATTAAAAACCTTTGGTTAGTTGGGTACTGTTTCAGTATAACAAGTATTTTTTTAAGACCTTCAGTATACGTGGGTTAAACCAGCACGCTTGCGATTTAAAATAAAAAGAGATAATTGTAAAGCACTCAGAGTTTGTTTGAAAATTCGATACCACCATATAGAGAAATTTAGAAGTGTATAAAGTTATTAAAAAAACTCAATGATGAAGTTTGTCGACGAACTGTTTTGAAAGTTGAAAACATTTAAACAAACCTGGAAGTAATATTTTTTGAAGAGCATTCAGTGGCGACTCGAATGTTAGAGTCAGAAGCAGACCAGCGGAATACGTCAGCATGAACTGCGATAGCAAAATTTGTAACTGAAACAAACGGGAGCCAAGACATAAATTTCACAGTTGATTTAAAACATAAACACTTATTTTATGTACAGTGACAGCACAAAGGAGTATAAAATAAACCACTGTAAAGAAAAACTTGCGTGAAATAATACATTTCTTACGCATAGCTAATTAGCTGAGTTTTTGAGATGTTAAAGATGGTGACGAGTGGTGGATTATTCCAAGGCAGGCTTGTGTTTGTTGAGATTTGTTTAGGGTCTTTTTTTTGTTTGTTTGTTTAACGGCAACAGTATATTTGTAATACATACAACGTTTAATAAAACGTTCTCCACTCGCTCACTTACACGACTAATTTGACTGCACGGGCGAGGAAAACCTCACGAAATGGCACAAAAAGAGGAGTAAATCTCCTCACAACCAAAGTAATATTGTCTGTTCTTACCTTTGATGTGCAAACTGCTAACTACACTACTCGTTCCTTTATTTTCTAACATTTTTTCTTATTTGTCTTTCCGTTTATTTGCGTTTCCGTCTGTTTTATGCGTGTGTGTGTGTGTGAAACCAATTGTCATATACTTTTATCTAATGTGGTGTAATGGTCGACTTTTGTATATGTTAGTGTGTTTCGTGTGTATTTGACTCGTTTTTCACGCCTAATACAAGGGCATTTAACATTTTGGTGGTCAAACTTACTTTATGTGTATACAGGATGAGTCACCTGAGATGCTGACCTCGAATATGTCCGGAAACGTTGAAGATTTCGCTAGCCTGTTGTCACCCAGATGAATTGTAATAAATACCTCACTAAACGACGTGTAGCGTCGTGTCATAGCAATGCTAATTACATATATATCGATATAAAAGTGTTTTTTTTCTCAAAGGGAACTATAGCAATTTCGGCTGCTGGCAACGTCGATCTAAAAGAGACAAATTCCACCACTCTCCGAAATCGGATAAGTAGTTTCGGTGAAAGTACAGTATGTAGAACGTAGGATTTCTCTGGTTGCGCGCCGTTTCATGCGAACGTTCGTAATATCATAAGGAATTGTCTCCAGCGTGATGCAGCTAAGTGCACAGAGTAACAACTTTGCAAAAGTGGAATAAAAGATCACTTAAAACCGGTACTGGTCACACTTGGCTACATCAGGGTGGACCGGCGCACCAATTGGAAGGCAAAGGACGTGGCATCTAGGGATGGTGCACCAGTTAACGATGGTAATAGTTCTGCTTTTTATTCTGTCAGAGCCTTACATCACAGATTGTCACAAATTGCATGCCAATGTTAAAACAGGAAATGACGGTATCACGTGTTTGCAGTAATAGCTTCCCATGAACACCCATTTAACATATGTTTCGTTCCAAGGTGCATTTATACATCGTACATTGACACCAACGACAAAATAAAGGAAAACACAAAGGACAGTGGTGATAAACACTGTGCTAGTCATGCTTTATGTCAGCAAGTGCTCGAAATGCGCACCGTCGACAGCAATACACATTTGTGCAAAGACACCTGGACAGACTGAAGAGTGCCCTGCGATATCGTCACACATATCGCTACAATTCGGTGTTTAAAATGGTCCGATGTTGTCGGAATTTGCGCATAGACTTTATCTTTAAGCTTTCGTCAGAAGAAAACGTCCGTTGGTGTCAAATCAGGTGACCGTGCAGGCCACCTGATAACGCCTTCTTTCCCTATCTAGCGACCAGGAAACAGCTGGGTGAGCGTTTGTCTAGCCACACGCGAGTAGTGAGCGGGGCATCCATCGTGCTGGCACCACATACATGTGCGTATTGCAAGTGGTACATTCTCTAAAGGAGCCGGTAGCACTTCGGTAAGGAAGTGATTGCATCTGTTACCTGCTACGGTTCCCCCGAGGAGGTAACGACCAATTACATGGTCTCCAGTGATCCCACGCCACACATTCACGCACCACTGCCGCTGATGTACCACCTGCCGCTGATGTACCACATGCTGCAGCCAGTGCGGATTGTCAGCAGCCCAATAATGCAAATTTCTGATATTCACATGTCCATGATTGGTGAATGTTGCTTCGTTGGCAAACAGAATTCTTTGAAGAAGGAACCTATTCCCATGATATCGCATCAGAAGTGAGAGACAGAATTCCATGCGTCATCCGTAATCCCGCTGGTCAAGCTGCGGGTGAAGTGACGCATGATACGGTTTACTGAGGTATTTATTACAATTCATCTGGGTGAAAACAGGATAAATAAATCTTCAACTTTTCCAGACATATTCGAGGTTAACATCTTAGGTGACTCACCCTGATACTTATAGATATCATCCTACGAAAAATATTTTTGTTCTATTTATTTTTGTTTCAAATTATTTTCTCCTTGTGTTGTGGAATGCTTTTTGGTTGTACACGTCCAAATTGTGTTGCCAACCTAAGAAAAGGAAAATATTATATTGAATGTTGCCGTATCGCCATAAAGCAGGGGTGATAACAAGCAACAAGCTGTTCATGCTCTGTCATTCCGGTCGACCGGCAGCCATAATGGATCCAGGTACCTTGATCTTTGACCTATCCTGGTGACTTTTGACCTTGACCCCTGTGACCTTTGACCTTGAAACCCAAAAAATTCCAAAGAAATTTAAAATTTAGAAAAAATTATTTCAAATTATTAAAAAATTCCTTTTTTAAAAAACTTAAATTTCCGAAAGTTACCCACGCTATCTTCCAACCATACTCATTCCACAATCTTGGTAGGTGCAGTCCACCATCTTAGTAGCAATCACAGTCACCGTCCGTTATCGTGGTAGCTGCAGCCATATTGGTTGTTGCAACTGTCAGCCATCATGGCCGGTGCAGTTCACCATATTGGCAGGTGCAGCCGTCCACCATCTTGGTCAGTGCAGTACGCCATCTTCGTAGATATCACACACGCCGTCCGCCATCTTGTTTTTTTTGTTTTTCATTTGTTTATACATTACTGTCTCTCGCCTTCGCTCGACCGCCATATTCGTTTGTTTTATTTGTCAGTTATATAAACAATACTGGAGTTTGTCTATCACTTATGTTCGACCGCCATCTTAGTTGTTCGTCAATAATTTGTTTTGCATTGCTGGTGCTGTCCCCACCACCGAGCCCAGCAGATGACTGACCCCTATTCGCTCACCCCTTTCCATTTATTTAATAGGCCAATTTCCCCACTCCTTACAATATATTTAGTTTCTCAGCCAACGTTTCTCATTGGCTAATTACTCGGGTGATTTCGGAAACCTTCCTTCGACCAATTAGTCGGTTCCTCTCCACCCCACCAATATATTTAATTTTTCCTCCTATGTTCCTCATTGGATAATTTCCCCACCCATTCCAATATATTTATTTTCTCCGTCAATGTTTCTCATTGACAAATTTCTCGTACGTTTTTGGAAACCTTCGTTCGACCAATTAGAAGCGTTCGCTCAAACTATACTCCTGTTTCTCATTGGTTAATTGCCCCACCCCTATAACCCCCTCCATCAATTATTCACCTTCGTTCGACCAATTATTCGGCAGGCCTCCAACCCCATCCCTGATTCTAATTGGCAAACCATATAATGTGCAATCTGTTGAATTGGCTAATTGTTCGTGAGTTTTCGGAAACTTTCCTTACGGCCAAGCGGTGGTCTACTTTAAACGCGAGTGCGGGCTATTTTTTCCCCATAAAAACTCTTTATAAGAAGCACCCTGAGACCCCTCGGGAAATCAGTCATTTTTCTCTGTCTTAGAAATGTACGCATGTTGTCTGAGCGGTCATTAAAGCCTTTCGGCCGTTTTGGCATTTGGAAGAGTGGTTTCGCTTAGTGCCTTGGACAATCGGGACGAGTTACCGTACCTGCCGAAAGAATTTCTCCTGGTCTACACACCTTACGTAATTTCGACCGTATTCAAGTATTTGCCGTCCAACCTGCAGCAGGTCGAAGAGACACGGGACTGCCTACCGTGCAAGGAGTGTTCCTAGGGCTGTACCACCTCGGTTCCCGACACGCCGCATAGCAGGGGGTGGTGCAAGTTCCGCCGAGCAGCCCTCGTGACGACTGCGCCCGTGGAACACGACTTCCCCATTGAAGACGACGTCCCCGTTGAAAATGCCCTCCCCGTTGAAGTAAAAAAAAAAAAAAACATGCGTGCGTTTACTTATGTACGCGCGTTAGAAGTTATACTTCTTTGGCGTGACTAAAGTAAAATTTTATTAGGTATGCAAATAATTTATGTAAGTAGTAAAATGATAAAATGACTGAAGAAAGACATGAAATACAATTAATAAAATACAATTAAAGAACATAATTAAATACTTACAAAAATTAGCCTCAAATACTTCAAAATTTTATTGTACAATATTTTTACTAACAAATTTTTCACGGCACAATATAAGTAAAATTTATTAATTATATATATATATATATATATATATATTCAGAATGAATTACTAATATAAATGAAATTTTTTTCAATTTGCTTATTACATGAACTGATTTTTGGTTGGTTTTAAATATAACCACGTGCTATGTTGTGTACCTTGCGTTTGTATATATTTTATATGTTTATATATACGATACGCGCATGCGCGTTGGGTCATACCTCTACCACGTTCACTGTCAAATTTCGTTACTCCGTGCGCGCGCAACTTCCATTGCACACTAAAGTATAACTTCAAAAATGTTTTGCAACATCCAAGGTTTACGCTCGTCGTACTCTTACACCATCAAGAGGATTGCCATCTAGTACAGTGACGAAGACGAGAAAACCAAAGTTTTCACTTTTTTACCACCGTGTCCATGGCAGCACCTCGACCTCACCACGCAACAGACGTACCGCATACAGACGGACGAAACGCACGGACTAAGGTGAGACGAGGGGAATATTCCGTACGAGGAAAATCCGGCAATACTGGACTATGCCATAATTCCCTATTATCATGTGAATGTGTTTGGAAGACGCCAAGAGTAGGCGATTCGCAATGCGTGCCCCATCGGAACGAACTTTGTAGACCTTCACAAGCATTGCCGCTCCCCGCCGTTTCTACAGCTCGTCAAGACATACACCACAAGACTTTACGAGTGCAAAAATCAAAGATATTGCTGTGCCCCGTGCAACGTCGAAGCTCTAATATGGTGGAGTTATGATAACCCGTGGTACATTAAAAATAAGACTATGAGGAACCCATCGTACATTGAAAAAATATATAACGTGTATAATGCCCTCCAAAACTCACGGAAGAAACACGTGGGAAAAAAGTATTCCTTGTATTATGCAGAATAATAATAATAATATTGTAATTTATTTGCAAAAATGAATGTGTTTAAAACAATATATCGATTTTTATCCTGCACACGAAAGTTAAAAAAAAGACACTCTTGGTAAAAAAAAATTTTGCACAACAGTTTTGTTATAATTTAAAGAAAATAAAACATTTGGTNTAAAACAATATATCGATTTTTATCCTGCACACGAAAGTTAAAAAAAGACACTCTTGGTAAAAAAAAATTTTGCACAACAGTTTTGTTATAATTTAAAGAAAATAAAACATTTGGTTTATCAGTTTTGTTATAATTTTAATAAAAATTCAATGATACTCTAGCCGTTACTAACATAGCGTAAATATATTTTACGTGTATAAACGTAATTATAAAAAAAAACAAATTAAGGATTTGGAAAAAATCAAGTGTCATGTACGGATGCGTTATGCTGCTTTCTATAAAGCAATCATGGCTCTTAAAACCCAAAAATACAGTTAAAACCACTTCGCTACCCTTAACTGTATGTTATACGCAAAGTGAAGGATCTCGTGTATTTCCCCTTACCACTGAAAAAGACGCTCTTCCTTAAAAACATCCCCCCCCCCCCCAACNCGATTATTCTAGCACCCGTTACCAGCATATAATATTCCTTATAGGCATAAATAATGCACATATATCCAGTTTTGCAGGGAAAAATTTAAATACCGTAAGGAGACGCTAGCTTAAAGGTACACGCACCACAATTACAAAATCATTAAAAACAGTTACCTTTGGCAAACAAATTTCTGTATTTTCATACATTTCTGTGTGCTCGCTCCATTATGAGATATATTTTATCTGCGGTAAAAAAAACCCACCCTCCCCCTTACAGTCTTATTCCACTGCTACGTGACTTTAGCCGAATGAAAAGTGACATGCGAACATGTTTATGTATATGTGCGTCCTCTAATCAAGCAGGTGTCCACAGTATTCACTCTTTATGAATTACACAAACTGAAACATAGTTTCATTCCCGTAGTCCTAGTCAANCTTTACAGTCTTATTCCACTGCTACGTGACTTTAGCCGAATGAAAAGTGACATGCGAACATGTGTATGTATATGTGCGTCCTCTAATCCAGCAGGTGTCCACAGTATTCACTCTTTATGAATTACACAAACTGAAACATAGTTTCATTCCCGTAGTCCTAGTCANAAGCAGGTGTCCACAGTATTCACTCTTTATGAATTACACAAACTGAAACATAGTTTCATTCCCGTAGTCCTAGTCAACCATGCAGATTTATACCATAATACGAATTCCAGCAAAGACACGCGCATACAGCTCTCATTAACCATCCTTCAACCTCGTCGAGACATAAAAGTAAAGGCTTCAAAAGTGCGAAAAAAAATTAGAGCATATTGCAGCCAGTGCATTATGGAGAACATGAAATTTTAGAGTTTTGTTAATCACTTTCGAGTGTAGAAAATTAATTTTATGTACAATTTGTTTTAAATAAATTCTGGCTCCAACTCCAGCTTTGATTTTTTTTCCTATAAAAAATCTACTGTTAAATTTTTTATTAATTCCGGCGAAACCAAAGATACTGNTCCAGCTTTGATTTTTTTTCCTATAAAAAATCTACTGTTAAATTTTTTATTAATTCCGGCGAAACCAAAGATACTGTGTGATGCTGTAAAACTAAGAAATAAGGGGGAAAAACGACAATCCTCCACTTGCTCATACGTCAAACACACACACTCACTCACTCACTCACTCACAGAGAGCCCGANGAAAAACGACAATCCTCCACTTGCTCATACGTCAAACACACACACTCACTCACTCACTCACTCACAGAGAGCCCGAAATATCCCAATTGCAAGTGACATTGATAGACACATTAAACAACTATTAAGACAAAAGCATACTTAAAGAAGTGGTCACGAGATATATTACAGAAGTAAACGAGAGGCACGTGCATTCGTAATCTTAGCTCACGCACACGGCCAGACGCGCTGCATCGGGTGTTAAATTGGACTTTGCCCTAGCGCACTGGCCGCCGGGGGGAGGCTTTTCGCTCCAGCAGCTCGTTTTATTTCTCACACAAGCCAACTTTAATTCATAGGATAATAAACACAGATATATGCACGCACAAGTCAACACCAGGGAAGACCCATGTTAAAGGGGACCCGGGTTCGATACTCGACTCGTTCGGCCTGAATTTATATTTTAAAAATCACTCCAGGTGAATGCCGGGATGGTTTCTTGGTCGAGACCTTACTTGTTCCGGCTTGCCCAAGCAACTAGCTCTGTCTCAAACTAACATAAAATTTACTTTTTTTATTATTTTAGCTTGCACTTCACCTAGATAACTTAAACTTACGCTACTATTTTACGAGAATCCAATACAGTCACGAATAAAACATATTTATATTTGTTTTTTTTTTTAAGGGTTGCGCCATTTTCTTTAACAACGAATCTGCAGCATCGAGCTTTCAGAATCACGAGCCAGCTACGTTTTGAGGACGAAAAAANCCATTTTCTTTAACAACGAATCTGCAGCATCGAGCTTTCAGAATCACGAGCCAGCTACGTTTTGAGGACGAAAAAATTTTAAAAAAATTGCAACACTTAATGCAGGTAAATGTGTACGTATTAACTTAAAAAAACACTATATTGAGCACAAAAATTTGTTTGGTATCAGCAATTCCTTGCATATTTCAGACATACTGAGATACAATTTTGTATTTTACAGGTATCGAAGCCACCATTTCGCACACGATACCTGGTTGGCCAGTCTGATATAGCTAGTAATATATGCCGAATCGGGTCATTATTATTCTCTTCGTAATCCAACGTNCCATTTTCTTTAACAACGAATCTGCAGCATCGAGCTTTCAGAATCACGAGCCAGCTACGTTTTGAGGACGAAAAAAATTTTAAAAAATTGCAACACTTAATGCAGGTAAATGTGTACGTATTAACTTAAAAAAACACTATATTGAGCACAAAAATTTGTTTGGTATCAGCAAATCCTTGCATATTTCAGACATACTGAGATACAATTTTGTATTTTACAGGTATCGAAGCCACCATTTCGCACACGATGCCTGGTTGGCCAGTCTGATATAGCTAGTAATATATGCCGAATCGGGTCATTATTATTCTCTTCGTAATCCAACGTACGACTCCTTTCATCCGCTGATGCATATACTTAGAAATATTTCCACGTCTACATACACACGACGTGAAAACTTTGGTTTTCTCGTCTTCGTCACTGTACGAGATGGCAATCTGCTTGATTGTGTACAAGTCCAACGAGGGTGAACCTTGAATGTTGCAAAACATTTTTTTTTTCACTAGATGTTATTTTGTTATATAAAAAAATTTTAGGTTACCATGCACACACTTTGTTTCAAATTTNTTTTTTTTTTCACTAGATGTTATTTTGTTATATAAAAAAATTTTAGGTTACCATGCACACACTTTGTTTCAAATTTTTTTACAAAATCATTTAAAACTTTATTGGAATTCATACATATCGAGCACCTGTGTTATGAGTTGGTTTCCACGCTGGGTAGTGCTTGCCATAAATTTCTTGAATGGGAGCATCTTCCACGGGAATAGCTTGCTAGCAGACAACTTGCACGTGGACGTCGTCTTCTACGGGAAGGGCGTCTTCTACGGGAAGGGCGTCTTCTACGGGAAGGGCGTCTTCTACGGGAAGGTCATCTTCTACGGAGGGGACGTCTTCTACGGAGGGGACGTCTTCTACGGAGGGGGCGTCTTCTACGGAGGGGGCGTCTTCAATGGCCAAGTCGTCTTCCATGGGCACAGACGTCGCGAGGACTGCTCGGAGGGCCTTGCACCAAACATAGCGATTCGGCGTGTCGGGAACCGAGGTGGTGCAGCCCTCGAAACACTCCTTGCAAGGGAGGCAGTCCCGTACGTCTTCGTCCTGCTGCAGGTAGGCTGGCAAATACTTGAATACGGTCGAAATTACGTAAGGTGCGTAGACCAGGTGAAATTCTTTCAGCAGGTACGGTAACTCGTCCCGTTTGTCCAAGACACTAAACTAGAGCACCCTTCCAAATGCCAAAATGGCCGAAAGGATTTTATGGCTACTCGGACAACATGCGTACATTTCTAAGAGATAGAAAAATTACTGATTTCCCGAGAGGGTTCAGGGAGCTTCTTATAAAGAGTTTTTAAGGGGAAAAATATAGTCCACACTCGCGATTAAAATAGGCCACCGATTGGTCAGAAGGAAGGTTTCCGAAAATTCACAAACAATTAGCCAATCCAAGAGATTGTTACATGATGTGGTTAGCCAATGAGAATCAGGGGTGGAGGTGGAAGCCTGCCGACTAATTGGTCGAACTAAGGTGAATAATTATTGGAGGGAATGATGGGGTGAGGCAATTAGCCAATGAGAAACACGGGTAGAGAGAGAGAGAGTGAACGTTTCTAATTGGAAGAACGAAGGTTTCCGAAAACGGACGAGAAATCAGCCAAAGAAAAACATTAGCGGAGAAATTAAAAATATTTGAAGGGGTGGGGCAATAAGCCAATAAGAAGCATAGGTGGAGCAATTAAATATACTGGAAGGGGGTGGAGGGAAACCGACTAATTGTTCGAACGTAGGTTTCCGAAAACACCCGAGTAATTAGCCAATGAGAAACATTGGCGGAGAAATAATATTAGAAGGCAGTGTGGAAATTGGCCAATTATATTAATTTGAAGGGGGAGTGGAGGGGGTCAGTCATCTGCTGGGCCCAGTGCTGGGGACAGCACCATCAATGTAAAACAAATTACAAACGAAAAACCAAGATGGCGGTCTAAAGAAGGCGAGAGACAAACTCGAGTAATGTATAAACAAATTCCATACGAAAAACCAACATTTCGTACGGTGGCCGTGACACCTGCCAAGATGGCGGGCTGCACCTACCAATATGGTGGCATGAGTATGGGTAAAGAAGGTGTTGGGGGGCACCTTCGAAAAAAATTCATAAATTTTTTATTAATTTATAATTAATTTGTAAATAATTATTTTATTTTTTTTATTTGTTTTTTTATTTATTTTTGGGGTCAAAGTCTTCGGGGTCAAGTTCAAAGATCACCAGGGCCAAGGTCAAATGTCAAGGTCATCTGGACCCATTATGGCCACCGATCGACCGGAATGACAGAGCACGAACAGCTCCGACGCTCCGGCTTCCAGTTCCCGAGATGCTTAAGTCCCCATAATCCCTCTACTGACGTATTTATCATTACTAATATGTTCTTAGTAATTTAATTGGTTCTTAGCTAGTTTGCTATTTCAGCTGCTTGTTCGTCATTGCGTACTGATTCACTCAAAGAGATTCTTAAAGTGGCACATATTTTTAATAACATTGTACCTGGTAATACAGGCAAACTCGATACATATATTTTGTGTATACGGATACAATCGTGCTTTCGCCCAGCGAAAGAAATGTGTCTTACACTTTAATTTTTGTAAACACTTGGGGGCCGTGGTGGTTTGGTAGTCAGACTACTCGCCTCCCACCATAATAGGTTTCGATTCCCGACGGGGTCACACGGATTTTCACATGAGGGAAACTTGGCAGATGTTGCCATAGGACAGTAGGTTTTCTGGGGGTATTCCCACTTCCTGCACTTAAATTCCACCGCTGCTCTATTTTCACCACATTTCACCCTCATTAGCTCTGAAGTCCTCGTTGTTAAGGCTCGGCTTCGCCTCTTTTGCAGGAATTATTCGTTTTTGCGTCATTATTTCGGATTAATAGTAATTACTGACCTTGCACGGTTGTAGAAAATTCACATTTTACGGTTTGTTTAATATTTATGTGCTTGATTTTAATTCTGGGTTATTAGCTAGTTGTAAAAAATTCAGAACATAGTTATATTTTATCAATAAGTTAATGACATTCGTAAGCAGGAAATAACAAACAGTGAAAATTGCATAGAAAAGTATTAAATAATTAGAAAACGTTAAATTTCCTACAATCAGACATTTCCAACAATACCCCTGAAACTGAAATTATGACAAAAAAAACGAATAATTTCTGCAAAAGTGGTAAAGCCGAGCATTAAGGGCCGTCCAAACCTCTTCACTCCCCATTTCACTTCTAGCGCAGTGATTTTTCGGACGTGAGTTTCTGCTCAGCACACGTTCTTTTCAATGCACTTTACAAGCACCATGTGCTGTAGGAGGAGTTTAGGGACAAACTATGTGCTATGCCATTGGCCATTCACCAGGGAAGCCTCTTCGAAGAATGTGGGCACCCTGGCAGATCCCACGCTGTACAGAGTGACGATGCCGTTGACGAGGTAGGCACTGTAAGAGATCCGGCTGAAAGGAACTAACCACCTGGAGGAAAGGAACCCGTCCAAGATACCTGCACACACACACAAACATAATTAAATACTGTCAGCTCGCGTTCACCACTCTCCTCCTTGCCATGTTTACAGTTGATTATTATAAATGGATTGAGTAATCAACTAATATGTTGTTGTGTTCAGACAAAATATTGATTGATTTATTAAACCGAATGTTAGGTAATTAGCGGATACGAACTGCACAACGCGAATCGTGATCAAAACTAAGTAGAAAATAGTATTTGTTAAGTAAGCGTGAGGCCCTTAATTTACGAGGAAACCGACATCAAAATTTATTTGAAAAAATGAGTTTATTTCACGTTAAGTACAGCATAAAACATCAGCATACAAAACGTCGAAACTTCGTAACAGGTGTTCTAAGTTTTCTCTGCCCATAGCAATGCACTTTTCCGCACTTTGGATTCATGCAGCATGCGCGGATCATGCATGCATGCATGCATGCAGCATGCCGGATGCACCCATGGCCAGTGCCATGTCCCAGTACTCACTGCATGTGAACTCCATGGCCTCCTTGGCACTACTGAGCTCGGCTCGTTCCCTTGCCATATGCCTTACGACCAGCACATTAGTTGCAGCATTGCCACATCACCTTACCTTTATCTAATTTGAATACCACGTGTTCACTACAAAGGTGTTTGGACCTTTCATGTCGTTTTTATCATAAACGGAGGGTATTATGCATTTTTATCAAATAGTATTTTTTTTTCTTACTTAGTTTTGATTACAGATTCGTGTGGTTCAGTTCGTGTCCACGAAATACCGCATAACCTGTATTGAGTTTTGTATATTACAGGTAGTATTTCAAACTGTTCTCTTTTATTAACATTTTCCTTGATCATTCAACTGTGGTCAAATGTCGTATGTCGAGCTGCCAGAACAGTCATTATGGCCAAGATTTATTCTACTCAGGTTGGGAACAAAACGAGATTTCCTATGGGAAAGTTTGGCACAGTGAACATTTCCGCCACAAAGTGCGCTGGTGTTCCAAAGAGGTCACTTTTAAACTGGCACTAAATGGAAAAAATATATTTATGTGTACTTAAATTTTCGTATTAGGCTCGAACGGTGATCAGGGTGAGTATAAAAAAATACTACAATTTCGAAGGTCTAAAATACCAAAACCAAACAACCTACAACCTTGATTGGCCAATCAAATGAACCGCCGTGGAACAGTGAAGTTAGTTTGCCATACATTCTATAAATGTTCAATTTGACCACCATGAGTGGCCCGAACGACATCTACGCGATAATCAAACTCGTCTCACACTCTTGTCAGCGTGTCCGGTGTTACGGTTTGGATGGCAGCCGTAATTCTTGTTTTGAGGTCGTCAATGTTAGCCGGCAATGGTGGGTGAAACACTTGATCCTTTATGTACCCCCATAGAAAAAATCGCACGGGGTAATATCCGGGCTTCTTGGGGGCCAGTGATGAAGAGCCTGGCTACCAGCTGCTCCTCGACCAATCCAGCGTTGCGGCAACGTCTAGTTCAGGTATCCGCGAACAGCTAGGTGTCAATATGGTGGCGCACCATAAAGGAAACATCAGACAGTCCCCTTCACATAGACGTTTCGAATGCGAGCTCACTACCTCCTCACCACCTCAAACCGAGAGTTACGAACGCCATCCAAACCGTAATACCGGACATGCTGACAAGAGCTAGGAACGAGTTTGATTATCGCGTAGATGTCGTTCGGGCCGCTCATGATGGTCATATTGAACATTTATGAATGTATGGTAAACAAACTTCATGGTTCCACGGTTCATTTGATTGGTCAATGAAGGTTGCAGGTTGTTTGGTTTTGATATTATGGACCTTCAAAGTTGGGGTCTTCTTTTATACTCGACCTGTATATTTGTCCCAGCCAAAATTTGAAGTAGGTATTAACTTTATTTCGATCTATTATTCATGCCCTCCGTTGGCGTTTACAAGAGCAAACAGTAAAAATACAACCGTGTTTGGCATTGAACCTTCATCAGTAGGCTTATTTCAATTGAAAAACGTTATGAATTTAAGTGCAAAATAAATAGAGTTGTCATTGAAAGGAACTTTGTATCTTTCTCTTTTCACATAATGAAACTGCGCAAGTAGGCGCTAAAAGTAATGTTTGTAACCATACCGCTATTTTTTTTCGATTCAGTTGTCTTATTAAAATAAAGTAATTATTTAATCCAACGTTTTGCTAAAGCCAGTTTACGACATTATATTAAACATATGGACATATTTCGATATCTTCCCACTCTCGTGTCACGAACAAAGTCTGTTCTTTAGGTAGGTTCTAACAGAATACAAATATGGAGATTTTCCACAGTCGTAATTATTTTGTGAAAATTACAATTATCGTATTTAATTACATACGAAACGAAAAATTCCGGTACACAGGCGATACCAGTGCACCCTGGCGGCGAAAATTGTTAGTTGCAAAACTAAAACATTGAGCGTGTATGCCTTGATGAAATTTTCTTTGGACGATTCCATGCAAGCTTTCATGGCCGCTTGTATGCATGGTTCTATGGAAGATTTGTCTGACTGCTGGCCGTTTTCATGGACGTTCTCGTAATTGGCCGTGTGCAATGTTCGAGGGAAGGTTTCCTACAAGGTTGAAATTTTAGCCAATCAGAGAGAGGGTGGTACAGTCATTTTGTTTATTTTGTTTTGAGAGGGAGCGTGAAACCATTAAACACGAATAATAGCAAATAAAAAAACCACGAAAATTCCTACTTACCTATTGTGTGAAAATCATGGTAAACATTCGTGTTTATTAAACATAAAAGTTCCAGTTATAACAACAAAACTCTGTGCATAAACGCATAATACTAAAGTCGTAAGTGAAGATTGTTCCCAAACCACAGTTTCAAGAGTAAAATCATAAAAAAAAATACACTCGTCTTTACTTGCGTGGCAACGAGTATCGTCGGATAGGTTAAATTCCAAAGAACCCTCCACAACTGCTTACGTGCAGGCTCGTGCAACGAGCAGTCTCACGGAATCTTCCACCCGAGATTGCAACGGGAGGGATTTCACCTTTTTTTTTACTAACTACTCTAAAACTAAGTGTTATATGAGCCCGCGGTAGGGACGGGAGTTAAGTGCGTCTCAGGGCTAAGCCCCGTACGCCTACAAGGGAAGGAGTATCATGCAAGGAGACATGCATCGCAGCAAAGAGGGATTNGAAAGGAGACATGCATCGCAGCAAAGAGGGATGGGGCTGCCATGGCCTGAATTTGGCCATGAGAACCTCCCTAAGTGAACTTATAGCTAAACTATATTTAGAAGAGAGAAGGGGAAAAACCTGCATAGTCACCGTAAAAAAAACCCNGTACGCCTACAAGGGAAGGAGTATCATGCAAGGAGACATGCATCGCAGCAAAGAGGGATTGGGCTGCCATGGCCTGAATTTGGCCATGAGAACCTCCGTAAGTGAACTTATAGCTAAACTATATTTAGAAGAGAGAAGGGGAAAAACCTGCATAGTCACCGTAAAAAAAACCCNCTAAGTGAACTTATAGCTAAACTATATTTAGAAGAGAGAAGGGGAAAAACCTGCATAGTCACCGTAAAAAAAACCCTTTCGACAGGAAAGAATCAAAAAATTGCTTCATGCATTATCATGTTTCACAGAAAATTCTACAGGTGACAGAGGATAGGAATCATGCTCTTTATTATGATAGGAAAAGTGCTAGTAGAGAGAGGGTATAGGGGATGTCACCGCGGCGAATGTGAAGAAGTGGGTCNGGCGAAGAAGGCGGCGTCCAGAGCGCGGTACCTGTACCCGCGCTGGTAGAACACGTTGGCCGAGAACATGCACGCCGTGCCGAGGGCGCCGGACGCCACCCAGCCCGTCCACAGCGTCGCCTGCGGCACGGAGGAGAGAGACAACTACAGCCCCATTCGCGGTCGCTTGCGACTTCTCTGAAGCCCTTGTTGAAGTTCCACTTCCAGGATATCCCTCCACCCCCCGTGCAAACGAAGCTTAGCCTAGTTAAGAAAACTACCCGAGAGGGACAACGCACCTCATTCGTGCGCATTCAGTTTGATAGTATTTTCAATAAGAACTATTTGATAACAGGCGTTACAAAAACACCTACTTTATCTCTATTTTGTACATATTAACTATAAGTGAAATATTACAACTTATAAATAAAATATAACTAAAAGTTCAACATAACAACAAATAAGATACTTTTATGTTAACGCGAGTATAAAACGTTGTTGATATATGGAATTTTCGGATACAACCAAACACGTGATAAATGGNACTTTTATGTTAACGCGAGTATAAAACGTTGTTGATATATGGAATTTTCGGATACAACCAAACACGTGATAAATGGGATGATTTTTTTCAAAACTTCGATTCAAAAAGTGTGAAGTTACCTGGAATGGACTATAGAAAGGCGACACTGCCGTGTACAGCGTCGAGCTCTTTATTTTGAGCTGCAATCTGTAAACACGTCACAGTTATATTGCCAACGTAACGTTCGTCAATGGACATCAGTACGGTGAAAAGATATGACTTCAGATATTGGCTACCCTGATGTCACAATCTTCGTCAAGGTAAACTTTGTCTTGATTACAGCTTCAAGTTTTTTTTTTTCCTACTTTCCATCCAGTTGTAAACTGGTTAACATTATTTTGCTGATTGACTTCCAATAATTTCTACTATTAGTCATTGAAGACTGGAGACTCCCAATTTTCTCAAACTCCTTCGTATTTTCAACGTCCTTCTAACCAACCAAATCGAAAATCGACGATCTCGTTCCGGTAAACATTACAGCAGGCAAGGCACAAAGTATCAAGTAGAACAGGACAGCAATCGTGCAACCATCGAGTGAAGTCATAACATTTTCGTTGTGTAATTTGCGATATATCAAAGGCGAAATATTTTTGCAACCACCTCGCAGTAATAAAGTGAGCGAAGGTATTTTGGTTGTTCCCAAGTTTACAATGGTTAAAAGTGAAATAATTCCCATTATATTTCTGGTGTTGGTAACACGACTGCGACCTCAGAAAATAGTGGCTCGAAAGGACGTATAGAGTGTCGTCCTGCTGGCCTGCAGCACGCAGTGTGAACAACTGCAAACAAATTAAGAAAATAAACCAATTTCGAGTGATGAGGGCACACTAGGGCCATAGAATATCAGTCACTCGGGCAAGAAACTGTTTCAGTGGTAAAATACATATTTAGACGGTATTTTGAGGTAACGCTCTAGGACGCTGGTCCCTGTTCCTTTTGTATGACGTTAAATGAGACCTTAGTATAGAGCGACGAGGGAAAGCAAAGGTGCGGAAACTGTAGTACCCAGAGAAGCCCCCCCCCCTCCCCCAATCCCGTCATCATTACCACCACTACGTGCCAAGTATCCCGACAAGTGATATGATACAAAAAAATCTTGGAGACAAAAATAAGAAACAGTGTTGATTGTGGTCCAAAAATGTATATGTAGTAAGATACAGAAATTCCCGCAGAAAGAATTATTTGTATGTTCCATAGGAGAAATGGTTTATATGTTACTCTCATTTTTGTTGACAACATCCAAAACTGGGTCATTTTTATTTTTATTTTTTTTTTTTTAATTTTTTTTTTTTGTTTTTTTATGATACCATGGGTTTTCTGCGAGTGGCAACAAAGTGGATGTGTGCTTATCGTTCACCCACAGAGACCCTCGCAAATTTCTAACCGGGGCGTTAGAATGTATCAGATCCAACAAGTTTTGTACTTCTGTTTCGCTGATGGCCAGGTGAGTAGGTTCCGGCCAATTCCAGAAACACTTTCGTAACAGATTTTTCACATGCATGTGAATACTAGTATGTTTAGTCTCACGAAAGCACGTGCGACAAGTATTCAGGAGGTTATAAGATCGATACAAACCAACTGCGTTTGATGGCTTTACTCAAGTCGTTTTCTATTCCCTGTGAATTCCTTCCTTAACACGAACCTTCCAGTTTTCCCATCCAGTTGCCTTAGTTACAAATTAGCCCTGAAAAATATAGAATTAAAATTATACCTCTGTTATAAAGTTTAATGAGTAGCTTGAAAGACGTTATTATATTTATTTTGCATGTACTGGCTCTGTCAAATATATAGAATTACATATACATATGTTTACATATGTTTATAGTTATCCACACTTCCTCCTCTCTCATTTTACACACTGCCTCATACATGTGTGGTATTCCTACAGTTTTCGACAATTTTTTTTTTATGTCTCTTCCCCCATTCACCGCAATTATTTAAATTACTTATTTATTTTTACTTTCTGCCACCAATTAGGCCCTTCTCTGCCCCACCAACTATTAACAATAATAATTTGTTATTCCTAAACCTTTTCAACTATATATAACCTTCAGATTTGTCGTGTTTTCGAGACTCCTTGGTCACTTACCTTTTCACGGCTGACACATCTATGCTTTCCCACTCCCTGCCCTTCTGCCCAAGCTCTCGCACTTTTCTAGTAGCACTGTGGCATTTATAAACAGTTTGAACTACCTTTTTCATACATAGCATATGCCCCACACTATTTTAACGCTTCTGTGTTCCATGAAGACTTTGCCGTCTTCCTTTCCCTTTCGTGTACCCCACCCTCTTTGACAGCATTCTATTTGAAAAAACACTGGTCCTCCGCCTATACTTCTATAAACTCCTTTACAATTTCAAACCACCTCTCCCTCTCTCTTTCTGTTTTTCTCTCTTTCTCTTTATCTCTCTTTCTTTCTCTCTCTTTTTCTCTTTCTCTCTTTTTCTCTCTCTTTCTCTTTTTCTCTCTTTCTCTTTTTCTCTTTTTCTTTCTATTTTTTTCTTTTTCTTTCTCTCTTTCTCTCATTCTCTCTTTCTCCCTCTCTCTCTCTGTGTTACATGATTCATACCTGTCATATATACTACACTCCACAATAGCTTCAATTTCAATTACTTTACCCTCTTCTACCATCCATCCCCTTTATGAAACCCTNATATACTACACTCCACAATAGCTTCAATTTCAATTACTTTACCCTCTTCTACCATCCATCCCCTTTATGAAACCCTTGCCACTCTAAATCATTTTAGCTATAAAGTTTATGCTTGCATGTACCCATCTCACCTTGACCATTTTCATTTCCATTTCTTCTCCTATTCCTAACAAATTCCCGCGGCACCTTTTAGATGCTCTTTTGCAACAAGTTTTTATGGTTCTGCCTCAAAAGGTTCGCAACCTTTGAAAAAACCCGTGCCTGAAAATGCATAGATAGGATGTCTTATTTAAAATTCGCCTGCATCTATACGCTATAAATATGCGAAGCAGCATGTAAAATTGATTTGTGAAATGGCTAAAAGTGATTGCCTTGAAAGAATGTATACTTTTGGATTACACTGAAAGTTTAAATGGACTAATGGACTGTGTCCATTGCCAAACGTAAGAACTTTGGTCTACTGTAGCGTTTATAGCCGAACACCAACCTATGTCCGACCAATTATAAATCAACACTTCAATTCAATTTTGCAATGTTAACAATACGCTGTAAATATTGTACATAAAAGGCACATAATGCTGATCTTTAAGCATCCATTCTGCCAAATTTGGTTATTGAAAATTATGTGCATTTGGCCCAATGGACAAAATTTAGGAGGAAACGTTTTGGTACACGATTATAAATATATGTGGTCAAAAGTAATTACACTTAAATGAAAGTCCAAATTTGTATTCCAACCATTTATCGTTGATCACATTTCTACAAAAGTTATTACGCTCAAATTAAAGTCCGAATTTATATTCCAAAATTGTATCAAATTGGCCTAGTTTCAGTGCAAACTTCCATCTACTGGCGGCACCATTCCTTGTGATAACCATTAAAACTCAGTATATTTTAACTTTCGGTGTAATACTTCTAAACCATTGTCATTGGACTTCAAGGATTATGCATACTTCCGCACNCAGTATATTTTAACTTTCGGTGTAATACTTCTAAACCATTGTCATTGGACTTCAAGGATTATGCATACTTCCGCACACAGTTCAACGAGTTCAATTACACATTGCACAATTCAGACACATTCGTACGTTGATTGGCATTGGGTATGTTTTCCAGAGTGTGCGGTGTTGTTGGCACGCTTCCTTAATGGAAACGATATGCATGTATGCCTCCACAACAGTGATCCTTTCTTACCGAGAATTGGCCATCCTTTCATTTGTGTCATCTCCACTCGGCTGGAGAGTGGGGTCTGCTTGTGCAGGAACATCTAGATGAGTACAACTGCCCGTGCAGACACACATGCACACGTTTTTGACAAAACTATTCACAGAAAGATGAAAAAAAATCCATTGGCGTCTATTGTGAGTTTACTTCTTAAGACAGAGAGAGGTGGCGCTGTGGTGAACATTCTGACTCGCATTCGGGAGGACCAGGGTTCAAATCCCGGTCTGGACATCCTGATTAGAGTTTGTATGGTTTCCCGAAATCACTCCTGGCGAATGCTGGGATGGATTCTTACTACAAACTATGGTCGATTCCTTCGCCGTTCCTGCTTCTTTGCTCAGCATGCTCCGTCTCCAATAAGCTTGCTGTCGATGAGACTGTAAGCCACGCTTCATTTGCATAGCTTAGAAACGACTGCTTTTACATGAGACATCCTGTATGTTCACGTAATCTTTAACTTTCCTGGTTATATAGCTCACGGAATACCGTAACGTCGTCACCTAATTAGTTATGAACCAAAGAAAATTTCAAGTGGTACAGGTAACTCGACTCTCTGAAGTGATCAATAGGGTGTCAGTGACCCTAGTATGTCCACTTTCTCAGATTCAGAGAAATCGTTATTGATTCACTTGGAGTATGAGCACCCAAGAAAACCTGACGGTTCAGCTCAATGAATCTTCTTTGCGCCAATGAATCTAGCCTAAGAACTATAGCAGAATTGTGCTTTTCAAACACTACAATAATAAAGATTCGTAAATATCTCAACCCTGATGCTAATAATAAATCGACTGCTGAGTTTAATTAAAACGTGGTATGAGACCATACAAAAACTTGTTTTCGGAATAAGATTTTTCTTTTTCTTTCTTTAATGCTTAGATTTCCCGAATCGCCTGACCGAAAGAAAAAGTTCTAACTGACAACAGTAAGCCAGCGATCCGAATCATTTTTCAGTATCGTGGTTTTCCCATACTATCGATATTGGTGAAATTATACCAGTCATGCTCGCAGGTATATGTACTTCTAGATTCAGTATCCGACAAAAATTGAAAAACCCAATTTCTGCTCTTACATATTTTATACGGAACGTTTCAGTAAAAGCGTGCAAAAATGAAACTTGGGAATAGCAACCACATCACGGAACGTCTTGAGATTGGGAACGAGTGGTCCAGGAGGCCAACGGGAGGAGATATAGACGTAAACGCGTAGGCTACCCATGTATTATGTGAGGTTCACCTATCGTCCGCAAGGTGGCTCTGTCGTCCCTATATTTCTACGTGCATCGACGACAGACGTAAAATTCGTGGGACATTTGAACGGATGCGGGGCAAAATCTCGCACGCCGTTGTCATGCTCGCGTTGAGGTTGGTGGCCGTCACTTTGAGCAACTCTTGTGAGCCACAAACTGACAAGTTAACACCTTTCGGTCAATGGAGTAGTCCTGTACAGTACTATACCTGTCAACAGTGTACACGCGCGACGTCAACAATCCACGTAACCAATACGGACACCTGTACTCGTGTTAGACATGTTTGCGTCTCTATCTCCTCTCGCTGGCTTCGCGGACCATACGTTCCCAGTCTCGAAACGTTCCGTGCCGCAGCCCCTGTTCCCAGTTTCATTTTTGAACACTTTCACTCAAACATCCTGAATATAGTATACTGCAACCGTTGCAAATATTCTGATCGGGATCGAAAAACCAAAAATTCTGTTTTTACACATTATTTATATCTACCACATCCGTTGCAAACCCTGCTTACAGATTAGCTACATACAAGTTGTGAGTATGGTCCCTGATGACAATTTAAAAAATATGTAAATATGATTTAAGCCCATTCCTCAAAGCGTTATCTCTTCTTCTATTTCTGATGGCAAATGTCTGTCATTCACTTCCCGAGACGCATTGCGTAAACATTTTTAGTAAGCCCAATCTATAGTAGCGGACAANACAAATGTCTGTCATTCACTTCCCGAGACGCATTGCGTAAACATTTTTAGTAAGCCCAATCTATAGTAGCGGACAACCGTACCGTATAACTAACAAACACTGATCGCAATTGTTAAACCACATTTTGACGTCAGCAGTTTTAAATCTGACCCACAATTAAATNTAACTAACAAACACTGATCGCAATTGTTAAACCACATTTTGACGTCAGCAGTTTTAAATCTGACCCACAATTAAATGAAAATGATGGTATTAACTTGGCACGTCCAAAATAACTTAGCTCTAAATGCCATATTTAATTAAAACATCTAGTACTGAAAATCTTTCACTTAATGGACACAGCCGAACACATGCAACTTATGCTACTTACGTATTATTCTCACTGAAAATTTGTTGAATAATTTGTGTTGGTTTCATACAGTTGTATAATTAAAATATTAAATCTTTTGATTAAGCTACCTTCGTGAATTCGTTAACTATGTAGTTCATAAAGGTTAAATTAAAAAAATAAACGGCTTCTACTCACTGAAGTAGCATCTTTAAATTTAAATTATGTGAGATGATTTGAAGTAGTTTACTTCTCCTTAAGTTTTGTAAATTTATTCTATCAATTAGCGAACATTGCATATATTCTAAAATTGGCAGCACCGCCATTGTCATATTATCTAATTACAGGTAAGGTAAATTGCAGGATTACAAAATCACAACTACATACTTGAGACCATTAATGGTGGCTCCTGTTGAACGAAGAATCTTACCCTTTTTAATTTTATTCCTTTCATTTGAAAATAGTAGACAATGAAGCCAAGAAGAATTCCAACGAGGTATGGAGTTGCCTTGAAATGCGTTTTTGTATAAATGTTTTCAAAGTAAATGTTCAAAGTAACATCCTCCATGTCTCTGTAAATGAAAGAAAAAATACGTCATTACTGATAAAACAGAAGAACAGGTGATAGTTATTGATGTGTAACAAACAACGTTGTGAGAGTATTGTGCCACTATGAATGATCTTCCAATTAGTTTTTCCTCTCGTTAAATAAATTGTTACATTCACTTCTGTAGCAGATCTCTCAAGATTCAGAAAAATTGACTCGAAAATAATCCAACATACAAATTACACATTGGTTATATACATATATGATTCACGGTAAACTAAGCACTTATTTAATCAACTTGGGGGAAATTGCATGTATTTGAACGGACACGCTGGCTGGCATTCTCCCGATTAAGTTGGCAACGTAATACAAAAAGTAGTCCCACATTTTAACGTCGTATTGAAAGTATAACTTTAACATTTGTGGTCACTGAATTTATTTAAAATATTTTCTGCCGGTATTATGCAGATCATATTAAAAATCATAGCATATATTAAACATACATTCTTAACAATTTCACAAATTTCATAGTTACGCTTTATTGTCGCATGAATAAAGTGATAGGGTTAGTGTCAATGCTAATTTTACATATGATGGAATGATACAAAATGGCCTGATAAGTAGATCTTAGGCAGGGCTTTCAAAAGTGCTCAGTTAACCATGGACATTTTTATAACATTAACAAGAATGTTTACAATTTTCTTGCTGCTGGTAAAATACGAGATTAGTTTTCTCATTTAGGTCAGCTCAAATAGACTACCGATTTCATAAATAGAAAAATATTTTTTCTCTATTGCATTTGTATACAACAGANAAATAGAAAAATATTTTTTCTCTATTGCATTTGTATACAACAGACACAAATAAATTAAACCACATCCGATGTTTCCAATCATTTGTTTTCCTTAAAGTCACCTCATACGTTGATTTTCATTTTGCCACTTTAGCACTGCGTTGTGCAAATAACGCTAGTAGCAATTTTTTTTGCCACAATTGAGACATATTTGAAACCTCACACAACGTATATGGTCATGTATATTTTAATGTATAAGGTTAATAATTTTTTATAGTACATACATTACCTACTCCAACGTGCCAAATACATAGGTAAAATATGCTTAAGTCATTTTTTTTTTACGCAGTTCAGCGTGCGTACGCAAGAACGCCTAATTGCCTGCTTGAGATCTAAATACACAGGTGTTGTGATACATTGATATTTACTCGAGGCTACTCCAAGTGACCGACTGAACGAAAGTAGGCCGTCTGCACGGCGGGGTCATTGCAACACGCCAAGGTGGCCGCAGATGTTCTCTCACAGCAAACTGGCGCACGTGAGTTTGCAGAGGCTTTCACTTTCCACCTGTCGTGTTGCTGACCACTTCTCGTGACACTGTCGCGTCTGGGTTTTTCCCTGTACATGATGCATCTAAATTATAGTGAGTGAGTGAAGATATTTGGGCGGCTCTTAACAGTGAGGTATTGAGAGCCAATGAGGGTGAAGCGAGGTGAGCAGGGAGCAGTGTCGGAATGAAAGGACGGGGGAAACGGGAGATATCCGAGAAAACTCGCCGACCAGCGGCATCGTCCGGCACGATCCCCGCATGCGAAAATCCGGGAGTGACCCAGCCGGGGATTGAACCCGGCTCGCCTTAGTGGAAGGCGAGCATTCTAACCGCTCAGCCACCGCGGTACCTCTAAATCAGACCGACAAACTTTGCCTGCAGTTTGATTACGTAAAAAGAATGAGAAAAAAATATGTATGACCTATCGTCTAAAGTAAATCCCAAGGACGATATATATCTTTGAAGTTGGACCTGAAGCACGATTGTATTACAGTTGGTGAAGATGGAACACTCAGTGTGTGGATAATGTGTATAGTTAATTGTGACGTGCGGGTTGATAATCCATCCTTTAAACGCCAAGTGTGCTACAACGTAATTGATATTAAGCCGAAATTAGGAGAGTAACTGAGATTATTTCCATGGCATAATTTTATGACAGCGGGAGACAGACATATGTTTAAAGTAACGGGAAAAGTAGTCTGCAAACAATAAGTTATAAAAATTTATTTGAAACTGAAGTAATGACAGACCACTGTTTGCCAACCCAGCTGGCTGCGAAGTGGATGGACGACCACCCTCCTTGCCAACATGTACTCGGCGCCTATGACACGAACGGTTTTTATAGAGAGAAACAGTAAAATTTTACAGAATAAGCCCGCAGGTAAATTGCTGTTATCTTTCCTATAGGGTGATACGTCAGCGCCATAGGTTGACGATGACGTAGGCCGATTTTTCGCCTTCTGCGCATGTTCCCAACTAAGTCTCACCCGTCGCCAATACGGCTGTCAAAGTCATATGGTCAGCAATGATGAACGTGTTCGTTTACATTTGAATTTCCAACNGCCCGTCGCCAATACGGCTGTCAAAGTCATATGGTCAGCAATGATGAACGTGTTCGTTTACATTTGAATTTCCAACAGACTCGTCGTTTCGTACGAATTAAATACTGTAGAGTACTGAAATATTTGGTTAGTTGCATTAAAATTAGGGTAAATGACGTTCAGAAAGTTCTCATAAGCCCTTGCGTGCATAAACGGTATGGTAACCTAAAATCCTAGCAAACTTTTTATAGTGCTATTTTGCAGAAAATAGGGTCGCCAACTATCCCGTATTGTATGGTATTTCTCTGGGTCTGAAAGGATTATCTCGTGTGAACACAGAAAGTCATTTATCTCGTATCTAATACTTCTTCGAAAATGAACTGAATATCAATAAATACGGTGTCGGTGATTTAGCACTCTCACGATTACAAGTACGTTTACTCTGGTGCTCCAAGTAAATTGCCACAAGACCGTAATATCAACGCCGACAGGTAGTATTTGTCAACAAGTGCGTTTGTGGAAGAAGCACTTGCCGAGATGTGAACAGTAGCTTTTATTCCAGTGTGTTGGTGTCGCCTGTTTAAAAGCCGATTAAATGAGAAATGCAAATCACACTGAACTTGTGATTATAGTTGCAACCAATATGTTGTATATGTTCAGATAAAATATTTACTGGCGTATAATACTGATTATTGCACATTACAAATAGCTCCAAAAATGTCCCTTTTTAGAACAATTTTCCGTGATCATTTCATTGTGGTCAGCTGTTGAGTGACAAGTTATAGGAAATGTCCCTTATGGTCAATTTATAAAAGTTGGTAAACCTAGAAGAAAAGCAGTTCAATGTTCAAACCAGGGCGCGAAATAAAGATTTTTTTGAGGGGGAGGGGGGCCATTATTTGTGCACTTAATACTTTTGGAGATTCGCGTTTTCCAGAAAAAATTACTGATATTTGCTGGTAGAGATATGTAATAGCTCATAGGTTATAAACAAACTGCAGTGTTATATGTATCCAATATGTACCTTGTTTAAAATTAATTACACCGTGGGCAACACGAAATTTTGCTCTACACCTAAAAACCTAGGTTTTGACAGCATATCTCATTTGTCTGTGGCTTCGTGTGCTTTCCAGTTAGTAATTTCCATCTGGAGTAGTCGTCAGCCTTAGTTGTTATAATTTGTAGTGGGAATGGTTCGTCTCATCAATCATCACGCATAATTACTCTTCAGGAAATGAAATCGCTCTCCCTGGCAAGGAAATAAGTTTTCTTCCAGGAGGCAGCAGGGGCCACGGTGGTGTAGTGGTCAGACTACTCGCTTCCCACCTAGGCGAACCAGGTTCGATTCCCAGCGGGGGTCGCTCCCAGATTTTCACACGTGGGAATCGTGCCGGACGATGCCGCTGGTCGGCGGGTTTTCTTGGGGAATCTCCCGTTTTCCCCCCACCCTTGCATTCCGGCGTTGCTCCACACTCACCTCGCTTCACCCTCANCAGAACATTTTTTTTTTAGCCAATCAAAGAAGCTGAACGACCCTTCAGTGCTTTGGACTGTATCTTGTCTCGAAATCTTTTCGTGAAATATCACTGTCCCCGATGATGTACGTACTCGGCTAGCGGCATGAGGAAGGCGTCCGCCGTCTTCCACCAGGTGTTGAAGACGGGCACGAGCACGGAGGCAGTGGAGAGTGACGCCAGTAGGGTGTAGCCGAGACATGGCCGGCGAGCGACGCAGTACACCGCGACCACGCACACGAGGAACAACTGCATGTCGACGCTCACGTACCACGACTGGAACATGCACTGGAAACCCCGCACACCAACACTCTCTCGCCCAGTCTACTAAACTTTTATTGCGTTACGCCCTTACATTCTGATACATTTTATACCAAATGCTGGCTCTAAACACGTTTTTTTAATTTTACAAAAAACCTGCAATATTCAAAATTCCCGTTTTTAATAAACAACTATGCACAGTAGATTCATTACCTAGGCAGTGCTGCCTCTCTCTTCTTTTCCTGTGCTGGAAGGGGGAGGGGAGAGGAATATTATGGGATACCTGGGCTTGCTGGGGAAACCCAGTTGGCCCATAAATGTTAACTACAGATTGGGATAAAGCAGGGAGTTGGGAGGGGTCTAATCTTGCTTCTTCATAATCTTCCTGTAGGTCATATTAAACTCCATTTGGGTGGTAAAGGGCCCCCCACGGGGCCTGGACAACCCCAGCTCTGAGCTTCGGCAATGATGAAAAACGGCGGTCTCTCCCAGTCCCTGCCGAGGAGCACGCGAAACCAGTGACGGCCGTCCCCGGTTGCACGATCATATCGATGCGAACTTGAATCACGCTGGAGTCACGTAGCCTCGACAAACACGGCACGACAAAAACCGCAACCACGTGCTTTGATTTACAGCACGACAGTTTACTCACGCGACACGAGGAGTAGAAAATATTTGGATCCATTTAGACGGCGCTAATAGACTTAGCTAGTTAAAAAGGCGGTGAGCAGACGGGAAATTTGGAAAACATGATGGTGATAAAGACTGCAGATGCTATAGCTAAGACATGTGAATGTAAAATTGTTATTGCTTTGAGTTCAATCCAGAAAGTTCCAGATTTTTTCTAGTCGAACAGTTCCTGTTTGCAACTCTGTCTGTCGTGCTGCAAGACACGACGAAAATTGAAAAAATGTCTCATCAAATACCGCTGGTCGGACGACAGAGTTTACCAGGCTTACGTCAAATCTATCTTGAATCTCATTGGCTGTTCAGTTTTAACTGTCGTGTCGTAGCTGTCTTGCTTGTCGGACTATGTGATTCCGGCCTCAAACTTATTATGACAAGCATGTAAGCTTGCAGCAAGCTTGTCGCACAAGAAGCAGCAAGCAAAGTAACTAGTCTCCTCATGTCAATCTTGTAGCAGCTTGATTAGTTACACTTTGTTGCAAGCTTGTCTTTGCGAGCTACTAGTATGGTTCAAGCCATCTGCAAGTTTGCCGTTAGCAAGCATGTGCCAGTCGTGAATAATTAGGCTTCAACCACAGTGGTTATCTACGGACTGGCATTCGAATCCCGGTCCGGCCGTCCTGATTTACGTTTTCATGGTTTCCCGAAATCGCTCCAGGCGAATGCCGAGGTTGTTCCTTACAGGCCGTGACCGATTCCTTCCTCGTCCCTTCTCCTTCCGAGCAACTTGCTCCGTCTGTGATGACCTCGCTGTCGACGAGAGGTTAAGCCCTACCTAGCCACCCAACAACAGGTAAATGCACTCGTGTACTCACTGTTGTGCCGGAGTTGACGTAGTTGTTGACGTAGAGCAGGTTGGCCCACCAAGAGGACAGGCAGCGGTCCCTCTCCAGGCCGATCCTCGAGTCCCACAGCGGCCCGGACCCCACGTAGTAGAACACTGTGGCGTAGAACGCGATGATCACCGCATAAGGCGGTGTCAGTCTGGGAAAAAATTAGGGAAGCCTACAATACTACACTCCACTCGGCAAAATGATCTTCAATATTTCACTTGAGTTCATTAACACTCACCCGCTTTTACACCGGTAGGCTGATCCGGGCACGGCTTACATGATAAACTATCCTACTCCTGTACATAAAATAATATGCAAGAATTGTATTTGAACTAAAAACCTAACGATCCAATTATGACGCAATAACCACAGTTAAAGTGTTCCCCACACTCAGTAAAATTATTTTTTTTTAAACTTTAATTTTTTTTTTAAGATTTTTATATAATATTCTATGATGGATCTTTATATTCACTTCCCTGTAAGTTATAAAATTAACTTGAAATAAATATTTCTATTTGGAAATCAGGATTAAACTAGTGATGTAATTACATTACAGAATACATAAAAACATTACATCTTCGACATCGCTGCGGCCGGAAAAAGATCGAGACCAACGACGACTGACGAGAATCATTAAACGTGACAACGTGCAACTCTTTCTCAAATTGGTGCAGATTGGATTTGTGAACTGCCATGCAGTATTCATGGTGTGAATTGCCTCCTGCATACCTTTAGACATTAGTTCGAGTATATGCCACGTCGTCTTGCGGCACTTCTGCGTGTTCGGAAAAGGGAGGGGGGAGGGCTACACGATATTAGGCAAGTGTACCGGTTTTTTTGGCTCTTCATTGTATGTCATGTATTCTGTAATGTCATTTACTTTTCCTAAAAGTAGTTATGTTCTCAGGGCCCCATAACGCGTTGAATGAATAAATACTTTTTTTCGTTAATGGCCACTCATTTTGTTTGCACGATTATATTATACGAACGAAATATATTTTATAACATGTAAGATCATCTTGATAACGAGGAGTGTTAATTCATACAGCAAATTTAGTTTATATTCGTTCATCGTGGGTCTTTTCTCCTCTTTACAGGCATTCCCCTGCCACTTAACAGTGTTAATTTTAATATGTTGGTAAGATACTAGCAGTATGTTGTGTATCATATTTTCAAAACATTATGTCTTCCGATATTATAAAGGATTTTATGAAGTTTCCGGTGCGTAAATTCTGCGGGAGGCGTGAGTTGTTTAAGCCGGTGCTACACGATACCCACTTTCTGCTACCTTCTGTTATACCCATGGGCACAACAGAAGGCATGCATGTTTCCATAGTAGAAGAGAAGAAAGAACACATCAGTTCATACCCACACGTTACCTAAATTGCTAACAGAAAATTGTAAATTACAGGTAAAATAACTCGCAGGGGGTAGGGGTACAAATACAACCTGTTGTTATATATATGCGTTTTGTGGTGCATTCAAATGTACGAAAATTGTTTCTTTCCTCTGAAGACTGCATTTATTTGTGTTTATTCGTACGAGTACTATTAATGTATGGAACATGATATGAGAAACGGCATTGTTTATGTATGGAAAACCAGGTACTGTATTCACATTCATGTATAACGGACATTTACACCACTAATTAAAGAATTATCAAATTATTTAAAGAGGGGCGTAGCCTGCTGAGGGTATTTTGGACAAAATACGAAAGCCGTAATATTACAAATTAATAGTTAGAATATTATTTATAATCAGTTGTCTAATATACATATATGGAACCACAAAATGTTATAAACATCCTTCATATTCAATTGGAGGGGGGGGGGAGGATCACTCATTTCTTATTTTAAAAATGAAATAAAAGTTGTAATTTTGTTTCAAGTTT
>NQII01000859.1:215968-250647 GCA_002778355.1 Clitarchus hookeri | reverse complement strand
AAAATATGATTACACTAAGTGCGCACAAATGCGGTGCGTTGTCCCTTTGGTGTAATTTTCTATACCCGGATATGCTTTGTTTGCATAAGGCGAAAGGATATCCTGGAAGTAGAACTTCAGCAGGGCTTCATAAAAGTTGGAAGTAACCGCGAATGCACTATAATCAAGTATGCAATAAAATATAGCACTGCCTAGAAAATGTGCCCAAGTTTAATAATGGTGCCTTATAGCATTTGTTGCCGCAAATTTATCGGGCATATTCATTTTTTGCGACTCACTGCTTGAGATAAGAAAGGAAAAAAGAGCACTTTTAGTTTAATTTGATCTACTTTATAACATTACAAATGTATGCACTATTTAGAATTTACTCTAGTTATTTCGATACGTATTTTATCGGCCGTCATCAGTGCCAATTTTGGTCATGGTGCAAATATTGTAGGATGTCTGCAATCATTTTAAAAATAATACTTTGCTGATTGCTTTCTTACGTAAATTAAGTGGCAAATTGGCTAAAAAAAATATTTTCAGCTTACCTGAAATATCGCAATGCGATGATGTAAGTAACGTTTATTTTCTTCTTCTTATCCAATTCTTGTAGCATCATCCGACACATCAGAAATCCTCCGATCAGGAAGAATCCATCAACGAAAAGTTGGTTGTTTTTGTATAGATCGGTGAGAATATTCGTTTGTTGCTAAAATTAAAAGAATATGTAAATGTATTTGTCTGTAATTTAAAACAGCATCTTTTAGTTTACATTTATTTGCCCTCTCCATTAAACTGCTTACAGTATATATTAGGTTTATTTTCTTTCATTTCTAGATATATTTTTTTGTTTAAATATTGGGGAAAATTACCTAATACATGATGTGATCGTAAAAATTACCGACAATCCTAGATTTGTGATAAGGAAACAGACTTTACATCGGCCATTTAGGATTCCGACCATGTGAACTGACTGACAAGGTGCAAGGTTTTAATGTCACTGCTTGATTCAAAGTTCGAGTTTCCAAACCCTCACAATCAATTAATATTTCGTTTCCCTTAAAGTTATCCTATATCAAAGGAAAAACATAACTAAAAAATGTTTAAACGGCGAAGGTGCAAATGAGCCTTACCTTTTCCACGTTGTCGTCATTGAATATGGGGCCGCCCAACTGGAAGAGCAGGCTGTGTCCCATCAGGATGAACGTCATGAAAATAAACTTCAAGCCGAAGAGGCAGTCGAGGCCGAGATCCGAGGGCTTGTACCTCCCTAGCTTCGTCATGTTCCTGGTGAGCGAGAACGCCAGCAGTACTTGGCCGAGTAAGCCTGCGGGCAGTAGCCACCGTTTCTCCGTTAACACAGATCACAGCTGGACCGGGGTAAGGTTTATTCTACTCAGGTTCGCAAACTCAGTGCTTTTGGTTTGACAACTAAGAATTCTCGCCGCCAGGGTGAACTGGTGTTTTCATGAGAACCAGATTGTTTCCGTTTTGTATGCGGGATAATTGCAACTATCATAAAACAAATATAATTGATAAAAATCTTCTGATCTTTATTGTGCTAGAACCTACGCAAACAATAAACTTTGTTCTTTGCAATAGATTGGACATATAAAGAAATATGTTCACATGTTGTTAATGTTCATAAATTTTATGTCGTAAACTGGATTTAGCAAAACTTTGGCTTACACAATAACTTTGTTTAAATATATCAAATGAATAGAAAAATAAATTTTTTTAATGTGCAGTTCCCGTAACTGAAAGGAGAAAAGCACCAAGTTCATTTTTATGACAGCTATATTTGTTTCACACTTAAAATCGCAACGTTTTCCCATTGAAATAAGCTTCCTTTTGAACGATCAATGTCTTAAACAGTTGTATATTTACTGTTTGCTCTTGTAAACAAAATTGAAAGGCGTGGATAATAGTTACGAAATGAAGTTAATACAATAAGTAGTAAAAATTTCTCAATTAACCGCCATTTTAAAAGTTACCTCTTTGGGACACCAGCGCACGCACCTTACGGCGGAAATTGTCCCTATGCCAAACTCTGCCGTAAAATATCTCGTTTTGTTTCTAACCCGAGTAGAGTAAACCTTAACCGGGATGAAGCAATAACTTTTGAAATCACAATTTGGAAATACCACTGACAGTAACTGCTCATATTATTAAGAAAATACTGACAGTTTGAGCGGGAGAAGAGCGCCGTGTAAGACTGTCGTCAGCTCACTCGCATCACACTTTGCCAAACCTTGCTCGAATCCCGGTGGGACCGGTCTTGGATTTTCTCAAACGGGGAACTTACACGGACGTTGCCGTTTGCGTCCAACTCAATTATCCTGTTCGATGCTTTTCTCTAATTGCCAACTTTCTGAGTTTCTTTCTGCAGTTGAGGGACCGCGGTGGTGTAGTGGTTAGACTACTTGCCTCCCACCTAGACGAACCGGGCTCTATTCCCGGCGGGGTCACTCCTGGGTTTTCGCACGTGGGAATCGGGCCGGACGATGCCGCTAATCGGCGGGTTTTCTCGGGATCTCCCGTTTTCCTCGCCCTTTCATTCCGGCGATGCTACATTCTCACCTCGCTTCCCCCTCATCGGCTGTCAAGAGCTCATTGTTAAGAGCCGCCCAAATCTCTCCACTCCTTCTGCAGTCGCAACTCGTTTCGTAGTTCAGCCAAGTGGAATAGCGACACGCCCTCACTTCTCTCCTTCGTTACAAAAACTTTTCGTATGATTTCTCTTGCTTCGCTGTGAATGCGGTGCAGCAGTGCTGTGTTGCTAGGTACTGTATGCACACAGTAAATTATAAGAATGGCACCGATCACGATCATAGCACACCATTCTTAGTTCCACGACTGGGTATATACTAACGCCAACAGTAGGAAGTCAGAAAAGTCTTCACGTATTTTGTGTATACATTACCATTGCAACTTGGTTAATATGAAAGAAAGACGGGGGAAAAGGCTTGTTAATTTTTTTTTTATACTTTAAGAGCGGGATTTCACTTCCGTTTGTCGTTTAGTATCAAAACATCCCTAATGATTCTGAAAAGCGGAAAATTTTGAAACAAGATGTTCCATAAATTTGAAAAAATTCGCCTGCCATCAGTTTGCCTGACTCGTCCGACTGCAAGACGACTTGTCCATAAATGGAGAACGTGAGGCGAGGCACGAGGAAGTGACAAATCCGCAACGCGCCTGTGATTGACAAATCACACCTGGCGGAGACTAGAACCTTCTCGAACGTTGGGGATTTCCTCACACTTTAGGAAACGTCTCGATGCTGGATTAGGTCATCAAGTGCGTGATAATCCAGAATGGATCAGCGCAGGTGTAAACACAGCCCTTCGCTCCACCGACGGGATTTCTTGCGTGTTTGCGGGCGACGGTATCAGGTTAGTGCTCCTGTTGGTTCGTCGAGCCACCGCGCGGTTATTGCCAACCTGCCAGGGCCGCCCAAGGATTTTGGTATCCTTGGACAAAGCTATTTTTTGGGGCCTCCTATTTGATAAGACACTACGCACTTCAAATATTGCGTACGAACTTTATTCTACGTTACCAGTAGAAAACGCGTTGCTTGAAAACAGCTTTACTGATTACTGTCAAGCTAATAAATATTGATATTTTGTAAGAAAGATAGCGAGTGCCCTGTTTACATTTAACTATCGCGAAATTGTCACTGTCAAAGAATTGTTAGTAAAAGTTAAATTAAATTTAAGATGTCTGCGGTGTGAGTCATTAAAGATAATTCTGTAAAGAGAGTGAAAATTCTCCGCAACAACAAAGTAAATGTAAATGACTTGATAACTGAATGTTCGGCGACTGTTGAAAATGTCTGTAATGGCAGCGGATTCTGCATGCATTGTTATAAAACAATTAAAACGTGAATTTATAAGAAGGAAAACATTAGTCTCAATGCTTTTATAAGACTTTTGAAATCGGCGTCCTGGGGCAAATTACCCCATTTGACATTTCCCGTGGGTGGCCCTGCAGCATACAGAGAGTGTTCCATGTACCCGAGAAACTGCATGGAGTTATCGCGGTGCTCCAAGAAAAGTTCTGAGATGGTTGTGATCCAATTAAGCGTCGGTGAGGAGCGGAAGGGGGAAGCAGTTCACGAGAGACTGGCACATTGGCGCACTCTGATTGGTTTAGAGTAGTCGCCTGCATAACTTTATTCATTAGTCTAATTTAACAATTTCAATTATTGATGTAACAAGATATTGAGTCGTGGTTTATTATTTACCGTTGTGGAATATAATATGTTTCGTGAGTGATAGTACATTGTGATTGACATAGCTGCATAGGATTATTGTGTTGTAATGAATAAACAAATCAAATATCCCTTTCATTTCACTAAGACCTCCGCCCGTGACGAAACCGGCCATGCCCACGCAAATGTAACAATATGATCAACAAATTTGAGTAAATGTATACTTTTTTTACCACTGTAAGAAACTTTCAAATATGTAACGTTCTGCTAGCCACTTATACTGGCATTTTTGTAGCGAATATGTATATGCATGACAAATAGTGTGTGCGTATATATACACCGGTATATACATACACACTAAACTTTTTGGTACAATATCACAAGTTTTAGTGTTTAAAATGAGGATAGTTTCATGTTTTGGGCTTCAACGGCAAACAGTAANCACAAGTTTTAGTGTTTAAAATGAGGATAGTTTCATGTTTTGGGCTTCAACGGCAAACAGTAATCGCGAGCACATAAACTGCTGGGCATGGAAACAGCTACACCCTCTACATGAAATCTTTATCAAACCATCACAGGCTGACGGATGATAGTACGGAAGAGCAGTGATTAGTCTTTCACGCATAGGTGGCGCGTTGTTTATCATCCGCAAATCACGCGCTCGATACGGGCCAGACTCTCCTCTCGAGGCTATACCGGCAGCAATACGACGAGGCATTCCATCTGAGTCACATACCACCGTACTCCNTATTCTACGTTACCAGTAGAAAACGCGTTGCTTGAAAACAGCTTTACTGATTACTGTCAAGCTAATAAATATTGATGCTTTGTAAGAAAGATAGCGAGTGCCCTGTTTACATTTAACTATCGCGAAATTGTCACTGTCAAAGAATTGTTAGTAAAAGTTAAATTAAATTTAAGATGTCTGCGGTGTGAGTCATTAAAGATAATTCTGTAAAGAGAGAGAAAATTCTCCGCAACAACAAAGTAAATGTAAATGGCTTGATAACTGAATGTTCGGCGACTGTTGAAAATGTCTGTAATGGCAGCGGATTCTGCATGCAATGTTATAAAACAATTAAAACGTGAATTTATAAGAAGGAAAACATTAGTCTCAATGCTTTTATAAGACTTTTGAAATCGGCGTCCTGGGGCAAATTACCCCATTTGACATTTCCCGTGGGTGGCCCTGCAGCATACAGAGAGTGTTCCATGTACCCGAGAAACTGCATGGAGTTATCGCGGTGCTCCAAGAAAAGTTCTGAGATGGTTGTGATCCAATTAAGCGTCGGTGAGGAGCGGAAGGGGGAAGCAGTTCACGAGAGACTGGCACATTGGCGCACTCTGATTGGTTTAGAGTAGTCGCCTGCATAACTTTATTCATTAGTCTAATTTAACAATTTCAATTATTGATGTAACAAGATATTGAGTCGTGGTTTATTATTTACCGTTGTGGAATATAATATGTTTCGTGAGTGATAGTACATTGTGATTGACATAGCTGCATAGGATTATTGTGTTGTAATGAATAAACAAATTAAATATCCCTTTCATTTCACTAAGACCTCCGCCCGTGACGAAACCGGCCATGCCCACGCAAATGTAACAATATGATCAACAAATTTGAGTAAATGTATACTTTTTTTACCACTGTAAGAAACTTTCAAATATGTAACGTTCTGCTAGCCACTTATACTGGCATTTTTGTAGCGAATATGTATATGCATGATAAATAGTGTGTGCGTATATATACACCGGTATATACATACACACTAAACTTGTTGGTACAATATCACAAGTTTTAGTGTTTAAAATGAGGATAGTTTCATGTTTTGGGCTTCAACGGCAAACAGTAATCGCGAGCACATACACTGCTGGGCATGGAAACAGCTACACCCTCTACATGAAATCTTTATCAAACCATCACAGGCTGACGGATGATAGTACGGAAGAGCAGTGATTAGTCTTTCACGCATAGGTGGCGCGTTGTTCATCATCCGCAAATCACGCGCTCGATACGGGGCAGACTCTCCTCTCGAGGCTATACCGGCAGCAATACGACGAGGCATTCCATCTGAGTCACATACCACCGTACTCCCTGCAGTTGCAGACGTAGGTCGGCCAGCGTACGAGCAGGTGGTTGACGGTGGTGCAAACGTCACCCCCATCATATTCCACATGTGTTCAATAAGGGGACAAGTCTAGAGACCTGGCAGGCCAAGGAATGGTGTTCGCAACCCGTAGAGCCTGTTGCGTGATGCGAGCTTTGTGTGAACGAGCATTACCTTGGTGCATGATAGCGTTGGGCATGCTGTGCAAAAACTGGCAGCAGATTTCCAGCCTCATTCGAGCAGTGAAGAAGGTGTTGTGGTCGAGACCGGAAAATGTAGTGCAGGCCCCACAGACTGCAGGATCTCTCTGAAGGTGGTGCCACTTCGGCGTACACGAAGATCTTCTCTACCTGCAGCGCGTCTGGCAGGACCAGTGCCTACTCTACATGCCTTACGTGTAACCTGCACGTGTCCGCGTCTGCGCACATCGCGTCGTAGAGGCGACTGCACGGCCAAGGTAGAGAGCTACAAGATGAGCACCATCCGGCTTCGTGCAGTTCGACCGTACGACTCCGTTCAAATGTGTCTTGGGTGGTCATTCTCCTCACGAGCACGATGCCGTGGCATACTGATATGCCTCTCAGCACGCATCTGCCTCTCCAGTCTCTTGTACAGTCCTGCTCAAGCCCCCTTTCGATCTACGACTGGATGACACGTTGTATCATCTAACTGTGCTCTCACACGAATAAAAAAATATATTTCCTCCAAGGTTCCTGAAGTTACTGGTAGCCTATAAATTTACATTTTAACACAGTTGTTCACTTTCAATAAGAGCTAAAAAAAAAAAAAACATACTTGAAACAGTCGTTTGATAACACTCTAATATGTTCACGTAAATATTGTTAACACTCTAATATGCTCACGTAAAGAATCAAGCATTGAAATAAAAATGTTGAAAACGAGTGACATATGCGTACCNATCTAAAACAAAGTAAAACATTTAAGTGAGAATTTTCTTGAAATCTTTGATAGTTTTAGTATTTGAATACAACACCTACAGATCTTGGGCATCACATAAAAATAAATATTCATCGGGCAGGTCATTAAAAAATATACATTGGTCTCATCTTGTGTTGTAAAGAGATTTAAATAACATATATCATCCCAAGGTTTTAAGTACCGCATAAATCCAAAAATACAACTTTATCCCCAGGTTAGTTTACTTGCGCTGCTTAAATGTACAGAAAATATAATCTTACTTAATATTCCATACCTTTCTCATTGCTTGTTTTCACGTGGCTGTATACTGTACCGATGAGAAGGATCACCGAGTACAAACCTACAAACGACCTGTAACAATTAGCACATAACTTCAACAACAGCTCATTGCGTATCGTCTTGTAGTACAGAGCATATGTTTGTAAAGTTATTTCAGTCCACAAAACAATCGGCACATATTTCAAGCGAAACATTACATTTAAGTGAGAGGACGTTCTTAAAGAGAATATTTTGATAGCTTACTATTCGCTCCTTTAATTGAAGAACATAATTAAATAATGGAAAGAATACTTTGNAAAGAGAATATTTTGATAGCTTACTATTCGCTCCTTTAATTGAAGAACATAATTAAATAATGGAAAGAATACTTTGCGCTTTGCTGCGATAGACTCATTTGGTGTTGTAAAGATTTAAAGAACACACATAATTACCAGATTTTAAGTATAGCATGAATACAAAAATACAAATTAATCCTCAGACTAGTTTACTTGAACTGCATATATGGGCAGAAGCAAATTTTGATATTTTAAGGATAAATGGAGTCAAGATATCCATAGTGCGTCTAATTTTTAAGCAGAGTCAAATGTTCACAGGCAGCGTGTTTTCGTAAATGTTACAACTGTCAAAAGGTTATTCCATATGGAAAATCAGGTAGAAAAAATACGTATGACTTGTGTTCTGAAATGATTATTAAGAGTGTTATTCGCCCTAGAAAGTGGGAAAATAACAAACATCAATATAAGCTACTGTTAAAGACAAAAGAAAACAAACTTTCTCAATTTGTTAACATACGAAGTTCATTAACCTCTGAAAAGATAAGTGAAAATGACGTCCCTAATTAGAAACACCGCAGTTAATGTTTTAACCCTGAGAATTTGCCACAATAATAACTAATTATCACCTCATACAAACATACGAAAAAGGTGGACTTGTTCTAAACACTCTAATCTGCTCAGTTTGCGAGAAAACCGTCAGCACAATAAATGGTTGCAGTCATACACCTCGGAGGTAGGCAACACGTTCGCCACACAAATCCTTTTTTTTTTATTGTCCAAAATAATTAGCCGGTACGTTTCGTATTACTAATTCGCTGAACGATGTAATGAAAGCAGAACTAAGATATATGGATATAACATTTTCAAACTACGTTTAACAAAATACTGTATAATACTTCGCCTCTTAAACACCCTGGAAAGTNTTATGGATATAACATTTTCAAACTACGTTTAACAAAATACTGTATAATACTTCGCCTCTTAAACACCCTGGAAAGTTATAATGCTAGGAGACAAAATCTCGCGCATCATAATCAGCTATACAGCGTTTATTTTGTTACTGCGACGAAATACTTTCGGTAAAGCGATGATTTATGGCACATCACAACGAAATCTTACCATATCTTCAAACGAAGAAAAAGTTAAAATTTATACTGCTCGCAATTCGCCGGTGAAAAAGCTACCAAAAACACGTCAACTCGTACATAAATGCATGAGAAGGTTATCTGCACAGCACTCGTGATTTTTTTTTCCCGCACAGAAGTTTTATATTCAAACAGTTGGCTGGATGAATTCCAAATGGGTTGTGATTCGCTTTTTTTTTTCCGTACTGTTGGCACTGACAGGCTGTCAAAATAATATGAACTCGTTAGGGGTAGAGACTTTACGCATATTGAAGCGAAACTGCCTTAGAGATACCCTGCATTATCTTTCTCTACCATAAATCGGCAACATCATATATCTCGCCTACATCAGGCCTACACCGAGCCTGATGTCGGTTTTGTTCTGCGTATGATCATCTTTTATATTTTCGTGGTGGAACATCAAGTATCTTGGGTAATGTTGCAGTAGATATAAAATGCCAACCCCAGCGCAGCGAAAAAGTCACTTAAATCGGAAGGTACCCCCCTGGGGCTGTAAATAACTTTTTGAAATTTATTTCGTTACTAAATGAAAATTTATTTCGTCACTAAATGAAAATTGATTTCGTCACTAAATGAAAAATGACTTCGTCACTAAATGAAAATTGATTTCGTCACTAAATGATTTTGATGGAAATGTCGATCCGAGCTGCGCAAAAAAGTTGCATCACAAATGGTGTTGGGGTTTTTATGTCTGAGCGCAAAAAAAAGTTGCATCTTTATCTAAATACAATATTTGACGCAATTTTTTTGTGTTTATGAATGCTTAAATAAAATAAAATGTATAATAAATGAATATGAATTCAAATGAAAATAGATTGATACCTAAATATACGAAGACGACTAAGGGCAATGAAAAAGGCTAAAGCAACTGGTAATGTTTAGAACGAATGTAAATTTAAGCGTGAGGTTTTTGTGAAAAGTAAGAAGGGGAAACCGAAACAACCATTTGTCAAGTGTTAAGTGACGAAATCAATTTCCATTTAGTGACGAAATCAATTTTCATTTAGTGACAAAATCATTTTTCATTTAGTGACGAAATCAATTTCAAAAAGTCATTTACAGCCCCAGGGGGGTACCTTCCGATTTAAGTGACTTTTTCGCTGTGCTGGGGTCAGCATTTTATATCTACTTGATACTATAACACAAAGATTAGCCTGTGATTATACACACATACATATACATGTCACTCAATAGACAAAGTAATTGCGAGTTTTTAATACTTATATTTTCCCCTCCAACACACATCTCTTAAGCGCTGTCATCTGAAACGAACCCAACCGGTAATTCATTCGGGACGATGTTCCGAAGCTTATAATTTGACCTTGACCTCTTCTCTATAATTGACCTTACTTAACTAGTGATCAATGATAAACCTATAATAATTATATTTTAGCTTCAATGTTATTTAATGTTTTATGCACTGTACATTATTTTACTAACAGTTACCATGAAATATTTATTTTATAGAATAACACTAAACTAAATAATTTTTTTCCTAATAATATAAAGGATTGAAAATAATCACACATTTATTAAATTTTTTTGTTTCTCAAATACATTAAAAAGTGTTNTGAAACGAACCCAACCGGTAATTCATTCGGGACGATGTTCCGAAGCTTATAATTTGACCTTGACCTCTTCTCTATACTTGACCCAACTTAACTAGTGATCTATGATAAACCTATAATAATTATATTTTAGCTTCAATGTTATTTAATGTTTTATGCACTGTACATTATTTTACTAACAGTTACCATGAAATATTTATTTTATAGAATAACACTAAACTAAATAATTTTTTTTCTAATAATATAAAGGATTGAAAATAATCACACATTTATTAAATTTTTTTGTTTCTCAAATACATTAAAAAGTGTTNCCTAATAATATAAAGGATTGAAAATAATCACACATTTATTAAATTTTTTTGTTTCTCAAATACATTAAAAAGTGTTCAATTGAATTAATGGATTCTTACACAGATACCACAATATTTGGAAATATAATTTATTAGCATTTATTAAATGTTTGTGCCAGCATACGTGGTTATATAATAAATCTTAATTTCAAATAATTAATACTTCAGCGCATTAATAATAATTCAAAATAATTCAGCAATTTTTTATTTTAATTATTGTTGGTCTTTCACTTCCCAACAACTTTATACCAGGAAGTGGTCAGTCGACTGTAAGTGCACTCTAAGCCCGATTCAGTGAAGTAAATCAGGCAAATAACATTCACCGAGAGTCAGTTGATAAGCTACTTCCGACTGGCAAACCAAGCAAATTAACTGGGAACAAGTGACGCATGGCAGTGCAATTCTCGACATTCGGCGGGAACCACAAACAAACCAGTGAAATCCAGCCGTATTGTTAATTAGTTATCTGGCACTGATTATCAGTCGCTCAATTCGGCCCGAATTTCTCGTAGTTTCAGACGCAGAGCGTAGCGGTGGCTTGAGGAACCTTGCTTACAGGAATGCGATGTCTCTGAGGTGCAGCTCGGCTGGCTTCTCGCGGTGGCACATGCCGTCGCTGACGTCCACCCTGGCGCGGACGCCGTTGCCCGCCTGCAGGAGAGCTCTGGAGAGGAACGCCTTCAAGTCGCGGGCGGTGCAGCCAGACGGTATGCACACCCCGCAGTGGAGCGTGTACTGGCCATTGCGACCGTTCCTCGCTTCCACGTACTGCAACACCGAGGCAGGCGATCGCATGAATAGTTTTCTCTTTTGACACCAATTGTAAATGAGGTTGGTGGACTTAACTTCTCGTTGATAGCGAGGTCATTATAATAGTCTATTCGCGGTTTCTTCACACTTTCTGAATCAAACCTTTGAAAAATCACCCCATGTGTGATGTGTTTCGTTTTTTTGCAAATATGTCACATAATAATAATAATGGCGTGTGCACCCAAGGCAAGGCAACACCCTCCGAGTGACGGTCTTTCCAGCTGGGACCCGTAGGTGACCGTCATCCCCGANTAATAATAATAATGGCGTGTGCACCCAAGGCAAGGCAACACCCTCCGAGGGACGGTCTTTCCAGCTGGGACCCGTAGGTGACCGTCATCCCCAAGCATGACAGAAATGAAACCCTAGAATGGAGCGGCGCTGGAATGCAAGGGCGGGGGAAACGGGAGTACCCCGAGAAAACCCGCCGGCAAGCGGCATCGTCCAGCACGATTCCCACATGCGAGAATCCGGGAGTGAACCCGCCGGGGATCGAGCCCGGATCGCCGTGGTGGGAGGCGAGCGCCCTGGACACTACGCCACCGCTGCCCCTCATGCCACATAACACAAGCGTTGGCAACATAAAAGTGTGTTATTTTTTGGTTAAATTTGACTTCTACTTATATTTTATCTATAAATAATAATATTTAATTATAATTAATATGATTATGACATAGATAAAAGAGATGTGTTGGTAATGCCTCGTAAGAAATAGTTCTTATGCAAAATAGCAATACATTGAGTGCGCACGAAGGCGGTGTGTTGTCCCTTTGTTGTAATTTTCTATACTTGGTTATACTTTGCTTGCAGGAGGCGGAATAATATCCTGGAAGTCGAACTTCAGCAAAGCTTCAGAGAAGTAGGAAGTAACCGTGAATGGGGTATAGAGAAGGAGCAAGGCTCATAAAATCAGGAATACGTGAAGAATCGGCCATGGCCTGTGATAACGTATCATTACAGAATTCGCCTGGAGTGATTTCATGGGAACTACGAAATCAGGATGGCCGGCGCGTGAATCGAACCCGCATCATTCCGAATGTAAGTCCAGTGGTTTCCCCATTTCGCTACCTTCTTCGTTTTTTGCAAGAGTAAATGAAAATATGCATGATGTTCTTACCAATATTAATGAGAGGAGACTGGTGCTAACTGGGACCTGAGTGACAGGTCTGTCTGTCGTCCTGGCTATTTCGGAGATGGACGAGTTCAGAATGATGAGTGGAAGCTGAATGAAGAACGCCGGGGCTGAAATTGGAATACCCCCGAGGAAACCTCTACGCCAGTATTTGTTCGTCACTCTCTCCTGAGAAGTATACGCAAGTTCCTGGTGTCGAACCGGGGTCCTAGTTGTAGGGTGCCCAGTAGTATCATCCGTATTTGGAAATCAAAAGTTCTTACAAAACAGATTATTTTAATTTTTTTTTTCGAATTAATGTTACTTATGTTTTCGATCCATAGATCATGCCAATAAATTGCTTATTCAGATTTTTAAAACAGAATAACCCGAAAGTCCCAACTTGTAGACGTTATAAAGTAAAAATCACCTATTAGCTAACTTTTGATGTAATAAACTAACTGATACCTCAAAGTTTATTGAAATCTGTCGATTGAGAAATTTCTGAATTAGAGACATTTAATTCGGAAGATATTTATACTCATGTCGTGTCCAGAAGAGTAAGCATAAAAATTTTTATTTTTCTTTTTAAAACAAACTGTATTTCAACCGGCGAAATTTTACCGATTATCAGATATAATCTATGAGGTGGAACTACCTCCTTTACGCATTATCTCTTTTTAAGAAATACTTCTTAAGTACACGTTTTATTATCTTACATTTAAAAAACCGTACGCTAAACAACAATCAACTAAATATCTTCTTTTTTTTTCATGTGTATGAAGAGTATAAATGAAGTGGAGAGGTTTTGGCAGGCTCTTAAAAAGGTGTTGAGAGCCAACGAGGGTGAAGCGAGATGTAAATGGAGTAGCGCCGGAATGCAAGGGTGGGAGAAACGAGAGATCCCTGAGAAAAGCCGCCGATCAGCGGCATCGTCCAACACGATTCCCATATGCGAGAACCTGGGAGCGGTCCCGCCGGGAATCTATCCTGACTCGCATCGGTAGGAGGTGAGTGCTCTAGCGGCTGCGCCACCGTGGCTCATGAAGAGTATTAGAATTCCAAGAAACTCAATAGTCTAAAAATAATAAAATAGAGTGGTAAATTTTGTTGCCATAAATACATTGCTACTGGAGAGCCAAAAAAAAACCGGTATAGGCGTGCGTATGCAAATAACAGAGGTATGGAACCAATCAGAGTAACGCGATGCGGTCGGCAGCGCCTATATAAGACAACAAGCGTCTGGAAAAGTTGCTAGATCGGTTACTGCTGCTACAATGGCAGGTTATCAAGATTTAAGTGAGTTTGAAGGTGGTGTTGTAGTCGGCGCACGAGATATGGGACATAGCTTCTCCGAAGTAGCGATAAAATTTGGATTTTCGCGTACGACCATTTCACGAGTGTACTGTGAATATCGGGAATCCGGTAAAACATCAAATCTTCGTCATCGCTGCGTCCGGAAAAAGATCGTGAACGAANGTCATCGCTGCGTCCGGAAAAATATCGTGAACGAACGGGACAAACAATGACAGACGAGAATCATTAAACGTGACAGACGTGCAACCCTTTCTCAAGTTGGCGCAGATTTCAATGCCTCCTGCATACCTTCAGACATTAGTCGAGTCTGTGCCACGCCGTCTTGCAACACTTCTGCGTGCTCGCGGGGGCCCTACACGATATTAGGCAGGTGTGGCAGTTTTTTTTTGCTCTTCGGTGTTTATAGGATTGTATTAAAAATAGAAAATATGTAGGAGTGGCAGATGGTAATTATATAAAGTTAATTTGATACAACTATAATTTATTTTTAGGCAATAAATTCACATTTTATTTAAAGTTTCTAAAAAATTCAAGTAATCAAGTCAGTAACTAGAGAAATCATAAATATCAGTGCAGCAACCAAATTTCACATACTATGGGGCAATACACAATGTGTATACAGGCAGATCTTAAGCAGGGTATTTGAGTGCTCAGTTTACCGTGAACAGCCTTTACTGATGATTTATCATAACTGTTTGGAATTTCCCAAATAAATAAAAACCTCCCCTGATTTTTTTATTTGCAAATTTAAATTCTTTCACGCTTAGTGTCCCTTGGAAATGTCACAAAGATCCAATCGTGCAAAATAGCGTGTGACTTAACATAGCGCAAAACCAGGAAAATAAAAAATACCGCACAATATTAAAACTCCATGTTTGTCTCAATTGACACAGATATCTAAATAAAACTGCATACATCAAAATCGACTTTTACTTTTTTAGGTGCAGTTAACTTCCAACCAGTACGTTAAACGCCACACTGATAACCAGCCCTAAGCAGCGATACTTTTTTCTATCTTTATTTGAAGACACAGAAAATACAAATTGCCTATAAATAAACCCATTCTCAGTAAACAGCGCTTAATTAATGCCTAACAATGTCACTAAATGATCGGCCCTTAGACCTGCTGTATTATGGTCGTTGTCTAAAGTTATGAATTTTATTATCAAATGACAAACTGATCCGTTGCCACTGTAATTCGTAAACAGCATAAAATTTCAACTATTTCTAGCTATAAAACACTCTCTGTAAATATACGGTGGCCACCTAGTCACGTGTGTTGGATGATATAAAATACTACCTACACTGTCACCAACAGTTTTGTTTCCTTAAGAAACATGTTAGGTATGAAAACTTGGCAATATAAATTTATTCGTTGTAAAATTTTGTGGCTTGACCATATTTTTCTAATTTCTCGGTGAAGTAACCTTTTTTTTATCTATAGTAACAAACTTATACAGATATGTTGCTCGTTTGTGACGTTGCATTGTTATTCCGCCTGTGTACTTGTTAATTTTTCAATAAGAATTTCCCCGAGAGAATGAGGTATTTCCTCGGGATAAGAAGTAGCCTATGTCACTTTCCAGCCCTCCAACTATCTCTGTGCAAAAAAAATCAAGTCGATCCGTTGCTCCGTCTTGACGTGAAAGGACACACAAACAAACAAATACACTTTCGCATTTATAATATTATTCCAGTAAGTGTTATTTATATCTCTATGGGTATAATATTTTCTTTGTTTGGTCTTTGGAGGGCTCGACAATTTAAGCTAGATATTTTTAAACTTAGCGCGTTGAGGGTAAAAGTTTAGTGTGCAACGGAAGTTGCGCGCGCACGGTGTAACGAAATTCGACAGTGAACGTGGTAGGGGTATGGCCCAACACTGAAATACAAATGGTTATATTTGCCTAGTAACAGAGTTTGAGAGTATTATTTCTCACACTTAGGTTTTTGAAGTTATACTTTTTTTGGCGCGTGTCTTTCTTCGGTCATTTTATAGTTTTCCCACTTACATAAATTATTGGCATACGTAATAATATTTTATTTTAGTAGCGCCAAAGAATTATAACTTCTAACGCGCGTACATAANAAGAATTATAACTTCTAACGCGCGTACATAAGCACACACACCCATGTTTTTGTGCTAATTACGATACGTTTTTGTTAAGAGTTATGATCATAAATCTAACAACGTCAATCTTTNCTTCGGTCATTTTATAGTTTTCCCACTTACATAAATTATTGGCATACGTAATAATATTTTATTTTAGTAGCGCCAATGAATTATAACTTCTAACGCGCGTACATAAGCACACGCACCCATGTTTTTGTGCTAATTACGATACGTTTTTGTTAAGAGTTATGATCATAAATCTAACAACGTCAATCTTTNGCACCCATGTTTTTGTGCTAATTACGATACGTTTTTGTTAAGAGTTATGATCATAAATCTAACAACGTCAATCTTTCTTCTTTTAGATAATACTAAAATGATTCAATGTAAGCGAGCCTATGCATTCAGTAAATGATAGCACAACAGTTAAGTGGCGCTGGCCTGCGCACAGATCAGGTTTCTCAGAGTGTTTACATCATGTTGCCATGTCATCTGATACGATGCCCATGAAATATTTTCAAGACCAGAGGAGATGCTAGCTTGCTCCGTGTGACAAACCAATAATTTACAACAATCGTGGGCAAACCTGCCGTGAGTGTACAAGCGGTGGTTTTCGGTTCCATGTCTGATCGTATCGATGCATATGTCGAGACACAAGGCGGTCNGCCGTGAGTGTACAAGCGGTGGTTTTCGGTTCCATGTCTGATCGTATCGATGCATATGTCGAGACACAAGGCGGTCGGTCCGACAAGGAAATAAATTTGCCCTTCATATATGCTTCAGGTGAGCGAAACATTTCCCTGGTGTAATAATGGTCTTCTTGGCGCGAAATTTGTATGACCACGAGTGTAAGTGCTGGGTACTCAAAATTTCAAAGATACGNGCCGTGAGTGTACAAGCGGTGGTTTTCGGTTCCATGTCTGATCGTATCGATGCATATGTCGAGACACAAGGCGGTCCGACAAGGAAATAAATTTGCCCTTCATATATGCTTCAGGTGGGCGAAACATTTCCCTGGTGCAATAATGGTCTTCTTGGCGCGAAATTTGTATGACCACGAGTGTAAGTGCTGGGTACTCAAAATTTCAAAGATACGNTAATAATGGTCTTCTTGGCGCGAAATTTGTATGACCACGAGTGTAAGTGCTGGGTACTCAAAATTTCAAAGATACGTGGCTTCTTGAAAGACGAGAATTTAGTTTTTCTTTGTTATTTTGAACAGCGAACGAACAACTAATGGCAATAATCTAGCATTTTTTACAAGACATATTAAATACAACCTATCAGAAAAATGGGAGGAAATATATATTATTACTAAATAAATTAAATAGTTGATAGTGATATCCACGTTTCCTGTTAACTAATTTTCCGTACTGTTTTAGAGTACTTTTTTTTAATATTATTAGTTTTTGTTCAAGTATGTCANTTTCCTGTTAACTAATTTTCCGTACTGTTTTAGAGTACTTTTTTTTAATATTATTAGTTTTTGTTCAAGTATGTCACAACGACGCGCATTTTTCAACGTAATTAAGACAAGAAAGAATTCCATGGTAATTTTTTTTTTTATTGCCCATAGGAAGCCTGAAAGTATCTAATCAACACATAAATTTACCCAAGAAAAGATTATACATANTTTTTTTTTATTGCCCATAGGAAGCCTGAAAGTATCTAATCAACACATAAATTTACCCAAGAAAAGATTATACATACTTTGAAAAAATAAGTAATACACGCCAAGGTATTCACAACACTACACTTCACTCAAATTTTGGATCCCANACTTTGAAAAAATAAGTAATACACGCCAAGGTATTCACAACACTACACTTCACTCAAATTTTGGATCCCAGTTTTTTACTTAAGGAACTGCGTCATCATTTGCCCAGAATAATAATGGGAAGAAGTGGTAATTAAAATGTTTAAGTGTGTGTGTGCATGTATATGAGTGTGCAATTGTAGCGACGCAAGATTTTATGATAAAAACTTGTTGTATCTCACATGCAGACTAATTAGGGTTACAGTGTACTTTAAGTTAGATGAAATCTCGTCGGGTAATAAGAGTTATTAAAACGACGCGCTTGACGTGGGACCTTGCAAAGTACACGAGTGTCCTTCAAACATCAAGTTTGGTGGATGCGTCGAGCAAGCTCCTGCAGACAAAGCGGACCACGTTTTCCATAAGTTAACTATCGGAAACAATTAATTGTATGACATTTAAAGCCTGAAATATAAAATCGTATAAAAATACTGCATGATTTAATTATTTTACACTTGAAATAAATACGTGAGTCAGTACTTTAATGATAATTTACTAATTTATATTAAAAATTTGGGGCAGAATGGCTTCAATTTTTAACCATACGCAACAGGGTATGTTCTTCAAAAGGTACAAGCAAGATGGCACGTTATATATATATATATACAAAAAATAATAAAAAGTTTATACAATATTGAAATAGTATTAACCATTTTCTAAAAAGGTTCATAACCGTAGAAAGTACATAAAATCAAAAAAGGTATAAAAAAATTAACTACCCTTACTTAGTCTAAGTATAAGAAGAAGAATAAGGCGTGCATAAATGCCTTATTTTTCGAAAGGTATTTTTGGTCAGGGTGTAAGTTCATGAAAAGATAACATTGTAAATATCATGCCGTAACTCAGGACAAGTCACAACGTTTTCATTTCAGTCTTAAGTTTTCTACATATTTCTGAAGTAGCACGCACCGGGTGCAGCTACCTGTGCAAACCTTACCTGATGCACTTAATTAATATTATCTGATATAACCTACATATTATAACCTAAAACTAATCTTGAATAATGTAGTTCTTGTACGAAATACTTAATATCCGTTGGGTTGAATTCATGGATGAACTTGGCTTCTCTACAATTTATACAACTTAGCTGTAAACAGTCGAAAGTTCAAAAACGNAATATCCGTTCGGTTGAATTCATGGATGAACTTGGCTTCTCTACAATTTATACAACTTAGCTGTAAACAGTCGAAAGTTCAAAAACGCCATTATCAGTTTTAGTTTAAATAACGGTGAATCTGAAGACTAGACGACTGTCCACGAGTTTTTGTGCAGATACTTAATACAACTAAAAGCCTGAATTAAGGCTAGTCCCTGCCAAGAAATGCCTAGTGAGAACAATCCGTAAATAAAATCTGTATTACTTACTGCACCATCGTATTCACTACTCGAGAGAGTGCGTATCCATAAAGCTGTGCCCAATCTTCCTTCTCTTCTACGACGTAAACTTTTTTTTTTTTTTTGTGGATTCTGAAATTACCTGTTTATTCCAAATAACTATTATTTCATTTAGTTGTTTCGTTTGATTTTATTACGTTCTCTTGTAGTCCCGCCTTTCACGTACGGTTACAACTCATTGTGGGAGGNTGGTGGGAGGGGGAGGGGTGCGGTTGGTTTACGCATTTTTACAACAGGGACAACGGACGAACCATGTTTGTAGGCACAAACACACATAATGAAGCTGGAAAAATTCGCATAGGCAAGAGATATCCTTGCTTGTCGCTATGCACGAAAATAGTCCGTATATGTTATCACGTGGAAGGTAATTTTCTGCTGTAGGTAAAATACGGAATTTCCGGATTCTTTGACGTCTTAAACCCGTCCTCGTCCTGTTACATCACGTGTTTATATCAGTAAAAGAGTTATTGGAAACTGCGAATGTAAATAACGACATGCATGTAATTGGCTTAAACGGTATGAAAATCAGTGATTCGAGGAGCCTTTAACTTTACCTTACAGAGGCCGCCGAAGTAAAGTCTGAGTTTCCTTACAGGATAATAATATATCCAATTGTAAGGGTTTGCTGTCATTATTCTAAATGATTGAAAAATGACCATTCTGAGAGTCGTAGAGTAAATACGTAGTTGTGCAACTAGGAAAGCAATTGGTAATGATTCTTTTTACGCAGTTAAGTTTGCGATGGGTAAACATTACACAATAAGTGAATCTGACGTTATAAACAAAGCGTTAGGGGAAGATTACTCATTCGTTTATCTTGATGGCGTTTTCTTACAGATATCGGAGGAGGAGAGAGGGTAATGCAATACAGCTGTATTCTCTAAGTAATCAGGATTGTGTGCAGGCATACACTCATGAGCAGTTTAATTATAGATAGCTGCCTAGTAGCATGTAGCACCCACTTCTGCCCTGGTGACGTCAGTGATGTGGCGTGGGATGGACACCACAAGACACTGGAAGCGTTCGGGAGCCATAGTGATCCNGCCCTGGTGACGTCAGTGATGTGGCGTGGGATGGACACCACAAGACACTGGAAGCGTTCGGGAGCCATAGTGATCCGTGACAGCTGCACAGCCTCCCAAAATGCATGGAGGTCGGTTGGAGCAGGATCCGCGGCGCTCGCATCACTCTCGATAGCATCCCAGATGTGTTCGATAGGATTGAGATCGGATGATCTTGGAGGCCAGGCAATGAACCTTAAGTCCACGGGGTGTTCATCCAACCACTCGGTCACAATTTAGCAGCGGTTGATCGGTGCACTGTCTTGCTGAAGGCACAGGTAGCCTGCAGGGTGTTGTAGNACTCGGTCACAATTTAGCAGCGGTTGATCGGTGCACTGTCTTGCTGAAGGCACAGGTAGCCTGCAGGGTGTTGTAGGAGCAAAAAAAAGTGTGCACATGATTCGTTCGCTGGTGATTGACGACGGCACGTGTACGGGACGGCACGGTACGTGTACATGTCATCCCACCTAAACAGTCCCCATACGAGGATACCACCACCACCGNCGTGTACGGGACGGCACGGTACGTGTACATGTCATCCCACCTAAACAGTCCCCATACGAGGATACCACCACCACCGGCCTGAACTGCACCCTGCTGACACGAGAGATCCATCACTTCATGTGCTTGGCTACGCACTTGCACCCTGCCAACGGTGTACACCAATGTGTGCCTTTACTCATCCGTCCAGGTGAAGTTTTTGTATGCGTCGAGAGTTCAATGCCAGATACCCCAGTGGTGCAGGGACATCTGTGCCCCATTGCGAGAAGATATTTCTGGATGATATGGGGGAGGGTGTTGACGTAATAGTTAGACTAGTCGCCTTCCTTTTAGGTGAACATGGTTCGATTCCGGGCAGGGTCCTCCCCAGATTCTGCATGTGGGAATCGTGCCGGGCGATGCCACTAGTCAGCGGTTTTCTCATGGATCTCCCGTTTTTTCCACCCTTGCAATCCAGCGCTGCTCCGTACTCACCTCACTTCGCCCTCATAAGCTCTCAAGACCTCAATGTTGAGAGCCGCCCAAATCTCTTCACTCACTCAGTCACTCTGAATTGTACAGCTGCTCACAGATCGTTGTGGTTCAGCGCTGAATCGGCAAGTCATCTGCTGCACTGTGACCTGTCTATCCTCTGTTACCAACCGAGCTGTATGCCACGGCAGTTGCCCCCTACTCGAATCCACGAACTCACGGCACACTCTTGACACGGCCACCCGTGGAAATCCCAGTGCCTGCGCGACTTCGGGAATAGAGTGCCCTGTACGTCTGGCTCCAACGTTTCCGGACACCATCAAATTCACTGAGATCTTGTTNCCCGGATATTGTGTGGCTATTATTCCCGCCCGCTCGCCAAAAGCTCTCATGGTTTATTGCAGTAGCCAGCCTGGGGTGGATGCAGCCGATGGTGAGATCTCGGCATCCTTTGGCAGCTGCAAAATGCAGCTGTGCCCGCGCCCGTGTGTCTTCTGCTGTCTCCAGATATCGTCTGCACGTGCAGGAACATTTGCATGTGCAGGAACATTTGGTAGCACACCTTTGCAGCTGCGAGGCGCGGTTGCGCCTTCCTGGCATCATTCTTCCGACACGTCCGCAAAACCCTTAGTATTTATTGCGGTCGTCCGCCTGTGAGTTTTTCCAGAGCATATCTTCTGACGAATAAAAATATAGGGACGCAGAATGCGTCAAGGTTGTACTAGTTAAATGATCATACGGGTGCAGGAGACATTTAATTATAACGCTTGTGATAAATTACATACTTAGAAAATAAGTAAACACGTCATAAATGGAGTGATTTTTCAAAGGTTTGATTCAAAACGTGTGAAGAAACCGTGAATATACTATACAAAACCATGGCTCTTTGTACTGAAGTATATAACGAGATTGAGAGCCTAATATGATCATTTACTGAGGAGTTTTCGTTCGCTCTGCGGACCAGTAATTTAATACTTTTGATAGGTAAATGTCACCTTAAGTGCATTGGATTGCTTTAAAAGAGTATTAATTCATACTTATGCCAAACGCTTTAAAACTTGTAAACAGTACAAGTGATGCCATTTCAAGCAATAAAAATAATTATATTACTTTATTTTTACCTGATAACCTATAAAAAAATTTGTTCACTAGTTTTGAAATACTAAAATAAACTTACTACCCGAATTTTTTATAACATTACTGCCGTTTTCTATCTCTTTTAATAAAGTATGACAAAATAATATTTTAAAATGAAACAGTACATATTAAAATGTCCCTTGCTNTTTTCTATCTCTTTTAATAAAGTATGACAAAATAATATTTTAAAATGAAACAGTACATATTAAAATGTCCCTTGCTTCATTTCTTTAGATTTGTTTTTTTTTTTGTTCATGTCTTTTAAAAATAGTAAAAGTGTGAATGTGATATGTGGTTACGTAAAAACATATCGTACATAATTATTTTCATTTTATGAAAATAACATATATAACACCTATAAAATAAACATATATATATGAATTTTTTTTTTTTTTTTTTTTTTTTGCTATCGAATGCATTTTTTGCATAAATTATTGGTCCAAAAATACAAATTAAATTATCGAATTTTGAAGCAAAAGGGATGATTTTATAGCGCAACATTTTTGCACTGAGCGGAGAAATTTTAGTTACGACTAAAGATGTACCTACTATGATTTATAAATTANATAGCGCAACATTTTTGCACTGAGCGGAGAAATTTCAGTTACGACTAAAGATGTACCTACTATGATTTATAAATTACCTTTTGCATTTGNTGGTCCAAAAATACAAATTAAATTATCGAATTTTGAAGCAAAAGGGATGATTTTATAGCGCAACATTTTTGCACTGAGCGGAGAAATTTTAGTTACGACTAAAGATGTACCTACTATGATTTATAAATTAACTTTTGCATTTACAAACTTTTGCATTTACTGTTGGAAGTTAACTTGTATTAAATCGTCACCCATAACATAGTCGGGGTTCCTGTAAGTTTGTGGTTTAGCTAACATTATACTAAAGACTGTTCACGAGTAGAATGAAAAAGATGAGTTTGGCACATCGGGACCTGGGACCATAGCCGGAGCAGGACACCGCCCTCTTGGAATTTCCCTTTTTTTCCCTCAAATCCGACTAAATTTCACTAAATATTTTCCCTTTTTCCATTAAAACTTCCCGTTTTTTCCTCAAAAAAGCACCGATCCCCCCCAGTTGCAAAAATGAGTCGCAGAAAAGCACTTTTCGAACAATCGGAAGGATTTGGGAGGCTCGCTTTTCGAGGGCAGAGCAGTGGCTGCCATATTGGTTTTATAGGAACGCAGATAATTATGTATACATAAATATAAAAATATAAAATTTAATTTAATTAATTTTATACATGAGTTGGAACAGCTATATAAATATGTAAATATACAATTATTTTTCGTTACTTTTATACATAATTTGTAATATATAAATATAGGAATACAAAATTGTTTTAAATTTCTGTATTTATATATACATATGCCTACGAGCATTTTTAAATAACATATTGTCATGTAAGTACCTGCGTGTTTTCTTCTGGGGTGAACGAGTATGTGGGTTTTCTCAGGGTGTTCCCATATTTTTTTTACATATGAATTTTATGGTGAAATTCTTTTGTGGGCACAAGCTAGACTCTTTATTGTAAAAATAAACCACATTTATATAGAAAAAATGACAGTTGATGTTCTGAAACTGTGAGGTGAACATCGATTTGGAAGCGCTCTCTCGCCATACCATGAAGGTGAATTGCGAATATGAAGGCCTGCCTTTGATTTCAGCGATCATGGAGCCGCGACATGCATCATCGCTAACTGGTTGTCGCCAGAGTCGATTCTGCGATCGAGTTTTCACCTATGGTCAAGATGCTCGTCGGCATAAGAGAACGGCTTGTACGACGAATCTTTTTCACGCGATGAAGCATTACGACATTGGTCCCATGCAGTTTGTGCAAGGCGATACATTGAAAGAACATACCGAGATCTGCAAGGATTCGTCTCCTGGGAGTCAGCAAGTGTTGCCAGCAATACCTCTCGCTGCATCGATGGGTACCGATTTGATTATGATGAGACAGTTAACGCTAAAGACGGGATGAGTGCAATAGTCGGTTTGTGTGTAATGTAAACTTGCAAGACTTGCGCGTGAAGTCGACGAACTTCAAAATAAATGGTCGTCGGCTCTAAATACTGATGAGCATACAACTCGTGCTACAAAAAAGTAAATTTAATATAGAATTAAAAACAGGAGGTGAAGAGGACCATGAAAAGAGCATCGATGAAAATTAACATGAAGACACGGATAGTGCTGGAGACAATAATGGCGATTTTCTCTATGCACTGACATACCCCTCCAACACACTTGCTGCAACAAACGACATGAAGAAGGCAGAAAACGCCGAGAATACTGGCTACATATTTCGCGAAGACCCGAATGAACTTGTTGATAGACTCAGATATTTTATTGACCTACAAAAACGAGGGGATCTCACGCACATTAACGAGATATCTTCAATAATTAGTAAACTGAAGGATCGGGGATATATANACAAAAACGAGGGGATCTCACGCACATTAACGAGATATCTTCAATAATTAGTAAACTGAAGGATCGGGGATATATAGCATGATGTGATGAACTCGTTTCTTCTGAAATTGTAATTGCAAAATAATAATTAGTTATCATGATAAAATAATCGATTTTCCTTTATTTTTGTGTGTCGCATTATTTTTTGCCTCGCAACTTTACAGTGGTGCTATGAGAACTCGACTATTAACGGAAAAATCTGCATATAGAATGATGATAAAGTTTTTAGTATAAAAATGCATAGATAGTTGACTGAATAAAAAACATTAATTCTGTCGACATGTACAAATTTGGATACAGTTAGCGAACGAATGTAATTTTTATACATATGTGTGGGGGACAAATCTGAGGATTGATCAAAGGACCGATCGATGGATTGGGATAGATCGAAGGATTGGGATTAATCTAAAGATTGGGATTGATCCAAGGATTGGGATTTATTGAAGGATTTGCATGGGACGGTGTGGATTGCGGAGGAGGATTTTGAAGCATGTGGAGCAGTTGGGGCGATTGTGGGGCATGCGGAGCAGGTAGAGCGGTTGCGGAGTAGGTGGAGCATGTGGAGCGTGTGGAGCGGATTGTGGAGCGGATTGCGGAGCGATTGTGGAGCGGATTGTGGAGCATGTGGAGCGATTGTGGAGCGGATTGTGGAGCATGTGGAGCTATTGTGGAGCGGATTGTGGAGCATGTGGAGAGATTGTAATGCGGAATTTGAAGCTGAATGCGAAAGATTGGTGTGGATTGTGGAGCATAAGGAGTGATTGTGAAGCAGATTGCGGAGCGGATTGCAAAGGATTGGTGTGGAATGGTGTGGATTGGTGTGCGGATTGATGCTGATAGGTGTGTGGATTGGTGTGGATTGGGTTGATGGGTGTATGGATTCATATGTGGATTGGGTCGATATGTGTGTACATTGGTGTGGATTGGGGTGTACATTGGTGTGGATTGGGGTGTGCATTGGTGTGGATTGGGGTGTGCATTGGTGTGGATTGGGGTGTGCATTGGTGTGGATAGGCGTGTGGATTGGTGTGTGGATTGGTGTGGATTGGTGTGGATTGGTGTGTATTGGTGTGTGGATTTGTGTGTGGGTTGGAGTGGCATGGTGCGTGGATTGGTGTGTCGATTGGATTAAACTGGTGTGTGGATTGGAGTGGATTGGAGTGGATTGGTGTGTGAATAGGAGTGGATTGGCGTGTATTGATGATTGTGGTGCTGATTGCAGTGTTNGTGGATTGGAGTGGATTGGTGTGTGAATAGGAGTGGATTGGCGTGTATTGATGATTGTGGTGCTGATTGCAGTGTTGATTTCGCTGCTGATTGCGGTGCTGGTTGTGGTTCTAATTTATGGAAAGATTGCGAGATTCATCGTAAGATTGATGAAAAACAAGTCTTTAATTACTTTATTTATATTTTTTGGAATTATTTTGATTTTATAAAAGTTTTTATAATTTCTTTTTGATGTGCAAGGTTATCCGCGGTCATGAGCATGGGGTCAAAGTTACAGACGTGAGGTCCAGGTGAAGGTCATCCAGATCTAACATGTTGGTCGGAGTCATCAGTGCAACCTAGGTGTTGAAAATGTAAAAATTGGTAGACGAAAAAACTAATATTGTGGGTGGAGTGCATTCGACAGAATGAGCAAGGGTGGGGGATGTGGAGGCCTGCTGATTAATTAATCAACGAGAATAATTCGAAAGGGGAGGGGAATGTTACTACAATGTGATTGATTGGAGGGGCTCAGTCGTCTGCTGGGCATGATGCTGTGTGAGACCTCCGGAAATGTAAGTTTTTAAAAATAATAGAAAAAATGCTAATTTATAATACTATGTTTTGTTAATTTTTTTATAAATTCTTGGGAATTTTTCGAAATTTTTGACAAATTTTTGGGTTTAAGGTTACCAGGTCAAGGTCACCTGGATCTAAGATGGTGGTAGAAGTCAGTAATGCAATACGCTTGCTGACTTTTATGAATTTGTTCATTTTTTGCCATTTTTCTCGAGTTTTAGTTTTCAAGGTCATCCAAAGTCACGGTTATAGGGTCAAGATCATGGATCAAGGTGAAGGTCACCTGGGTCCAAGATGGCAGTAAGGTGAATTCATAACATGGTAGCTGGTTGGTTCCAGTCTATCGTCTCTTCTAAGCCCAAACATTTAAAATTTAAACCTCACAATTTTTTAAAGTAATTTTTAAATAATTATTTTATAAATATTTGAAATTTTTTAAAGATTTTTGGGAATATTTTGGGCTTTTTTGGGTTCAAGGTCAAAGTTCCCGGTGGGACCGGCGCTTTCCTCACCAAACCTCCCCTCCTGGTGACCAATACCTATTAAAAGGTCATACCAGGAGCGCTTCTTTCTACTGTACGTTAACTCCCGCAAACAAAAGCAAGATCGACTCTTTCGTTTCGCAGGGCACCACCGGGAACTTAGAATTTCGAGTCCGTCATACTGGTCCGAAAAGAATTTAAAACACAAAAGCTAAGTACTTACAACACAATACATTTAAACACTACCGCGCTCGCGCTTGTCCTACACACGAAAAGTTAAGTATGACGGCATTCCCTTAGCACATTCTCGGCCCAGTGCAACCAGGTTGTGTCGGACTAATATTTGGGAAATAGCTGGTAGTCAAGATTCTTTCCCGCCTCCTCGCCCCTGGACGCAAAGAGCGTTAATCTACACCACACTGCAGACGTTCGATTCCATTCACACATTAAATACACTCATTCCACTACCATTCTCAGGCCTTCGGCCTCGTCCATTCCTGGGAAAACTTGCGTAGTTCCTTCCGACTTCCTAAATCGCATTCCGGGTTCGTCGCTGGGGTCGTTGTATCTGGGTGTTTCCTGGAACAAGATATATTGTATCCAGGAAGTGGTCATGGTCGGTGGGTTGTCGCATCCGGTGTTAGAGCTTGGACGGGTCAAATTCCTCCCCCCTCCTTCTCCAGAAGAACTCCTTGGGCAAGCTCAGAAGCGCCTCCGTGTTCGTAGACAGACCCACCTGGGCCCACCAAGGTCAAACGTCACTGGGGTCAAGGTCAGATGTAAATGTCAAGGCCACCTACTTACAACATGGTGGTTAAAATGTCTGATAGAACCAAGATGGCTGACGGTCGGCTCCGGCTCCGATCCTGGATCCCGTGTATCAATTTGGTATACCCTTAACCTATAAAAACCAATGTGGCAGCAACTGCTCTGCCCTCGAGAAGCGTGCATCCCAAATCCTTCTGATGGATCGAAAAGAGCATTTCTGCGGCTCGTTTTTGCAACTTGGGGGGATCGGTGTTTTTTGAGGTGAAAACGTGAAATTTTAAGGGAAAAGATAAATTTCGAGGGGAAAAGGGAAACAAGGGAAATTCCAAGATGGCGGCAGCCGTCTCCGACTCCGGTTCCAGGTCCCGTTGTGCCAAACTCATATTTTTCATTCTACTTTCATGATAAAGTGAGCACTTATGAAATCAACCATAGAAAAAAGTCACCGCCTATGACTGCATATATTTTAACGGGCGCATTGAGTGGCATGCGCCCACTTAAGTTGGTAACGATGAATAGAAAGTAATTCCATTTCTTAACGACGAATAAAAAGTGTTAGGTTACCATTTGTGATAAGTTTAAATTATTCCTTTCACTTACTGTTTTTTAATGCATCGAAGTGTAAAATTGAGCAGATTTGGAAAATATTTACTTCTATAATACATAACACCACAATTTCACTTCACCGGCGCATGAATAAAGTGATGACGTCCATGGCAATGTTAATACGTCTACATATATGGAACGTTGCATTTGAAGTGGATTTAAGGGTCTGCACTGTACACATTAAAACATACCGTCCAATGAGAAAGGTTCCTTACGTGCGGAGAAACCTCACTCTATATTCCGTAGCCTTATAAACCACCGCTGCCAGTAAAATAAAGCACCGGCTGATTTTTATTGGTTCCGATGTATGCCAAAAACGTGGTATCGATATCAGTACAGTTCCGAACAAAAAATTGGTTTGTTGCAACGCCTGAAATTAAAGATTTATTTGTGGATGAATGGGTTATGCAGAGCTTTCAAAAGTGCTTAGTTTACCGATAGCAGCCTATATCTACGATACGAGAGCTGACCTTGTGTCCGTCGGGCCCGTTGACGAGGACCTGGTGGTGGGGCCCGCGGGGCTGGCCCACGTCGAGAGTGACGTCCACCAGGCAGTACTGGCCGCGGATGTCGGGCGTTCCCCCCACCTCCGAGGTCCGGGAGACCACCTGGACGCACTCGTCGAAGTTGCCGAAGCTGTACTCCGACCCCGACAGCACCCCTGCGGGCGCCCTCCCCCACGAGTCCGCCACTGCAACCAGCCAAAGTTCAACATTTGCACTGCGAGAGATACTACGTTGACCTGTAAAGTGGAGTGGAGAGGTTTGGGCGGCTCTCAACAAGGAGGCCTTGAGAGCCGATGAAGTTGAAGCGAGGTGAGTATGGAGCAGTGCCGGAATGCAAGGACGGGGGAAACGGGATATCCCCGAGAAAACCCGCCCACCAGCGGCATCATCCAGCACGATTCAAACATACGAAAATCCAGCCACTCAAACATCTCACTTCACTACTTCCATGTAAAGTTACTTGAATTTTATAACGGCTCGTTTTAGAACTGCATTAAGCAGCGTCACGTGAATGTCACTAATAATTATTTTGGAAATTTTTTCATATATATATACACACACACACACGTGTGTATGTGTTTCCTTTCACAGTTTTTTTCTCGCAATTTTAGTTTTATATTTCTTTTACAGTTTGTCAAATACTTTTATTGTGATTTTTTGCATTAAGCTTTTTGTTTTGCATTCATTAAAAGCTCAGAGCAGTAAAATAATGTATTTTTTTCAAGGGTGGAAATTAAATAGAAAAAAAATTAATAGCCTACTTTCCAAAAATTGTGACAATATGTTACGGTTTATAACAGTTACTATCTAAAATACATTTGTTACGTACCATTCAGTGATATTTTTGTTAAATAATACATACTATAAAATNTAACAGTTACTATCTAAAATACATTTGTTACGTACCATTCAGTGATATTTTTGTTAAATAATACATACTATAAAATCAAGAATTTCTCTAAGAGAAATTTGTGCTTGACTTATTTAACTATATTACAGAAAATAAAAAATTTCATAAAATTAAATAAGTCCTCTGATGGTCAAACCCAGCTTCACTGTAAATGAAGTCAATAATGGGTATCTGAAATTAACTAAAGTGTAACGAAATTTTTCAACGCCTTAAATTCCAGTTTTTAACGTCTTCCACACAATGGCTCTTTGAAGTTCAGTTATAATACTACATATGTTTATATGGCCTGCTCAAAAACTACGTGTCATGAGCTAACCACGTGACCAAAGTGAAAATTCCATGTCGTGCATCAAGACGCCATACTTCAAGGGTTGGTGAAGATAGTTACTTATTACTATTTTCTGTAATAACACGTAACCATTTTTGGTGAAACCCGAATAAATAACACCTCATTTAACTTATCTTTCGCGGTTTACCTACTAATTTTGCCACGCTTGCCACAACGTGTGCTGTAGGCATTGTGACTCGCAACCAAATGAATCTTCTTTGATGAGGTACACTGCAAAACTTCGGTTCAACTGCGGAAACAGTAAAATGCGTTTTTTTTTTCCTTCAGAAAAAGGGTTAAAAAATATATTTATTGTTATATAAGAATCTGTGATGTTCATGCTGCGGATTTTGAATTTTAGGAACAATGATACATGCAGATGTGAACCGTTACCAGTTCTGCTATTTTTGGTGTAATTGAATAAATTTACGCATTTCATTTGGATTTTAAAAACACTGCCAAGTTTTAATAGTATATCAGCACAATATACTGTATCAACGTCATGGTAGAGGTGCACTTCCATATTTGTCGTCAAGCTGAATTTCTTGACATTTGCTCATAAGCTTGACGACTTGAGACAGGCTTTGATTTAATCTGCAAGTGCGCCCCTCTGAACCACCGATAGAGTTTGGTGGAAATCACCAGCCAGTAATACAACCATTCCTACCATAATGTCTGTATTGTTTCGTATATCCTGTAGAGTTCAGTTTAGGGCCTCTATATATTTTGTGTGACATTGTGCTTTCGTCCCACACTAACAACTTACATTGACGCAGCATTGTAAACCAAGCACTATTTTTACTAACATTTTTTTCCTGTGGGAATGAGATAATTTTTCAGGATAAAAAGTAGCCTATGTCACTTCCTGGCCCTCCAACTACCTCTGTGCAAAAGATCACGTCGATCCGTTGCTCCGTTGCGACGTGAAAGAAGGACAAACAAACAAACACGCTTTCGCATTTCTAATAATAGTTAGAATATATATGTATATATACATATATACACACACCTGCGCACTGTGTGTACGCGCGCGCGTGCTTGTGTGTTTGTTTAAGGTACACTGAAGAGCCAAAAAAAAACTGGTACACCTGCCTAATATAGTGTAGGGCCCCCGCGAGCACGCAGAAGTGCCGCAAGACGACGTGGCATGGACTCGACTAATGTCTGAAGAAGGTATGCAGGAGGCAATTCACACCATGAATCCTGCAGGGCAGTCCACAAATCCATAAGAGTGCGAGGCGGTGGACATCTCTTCTGAAAAGCACGTTCCAAGGCATCCCAGATATGCTCAATAATGTTAATGTCTGGTGATTTAGGTGGCCAATGGAAGTGTCTAAAGTCAGAAGAGTGTACCTGGAGCCACTCGGAAGCAACTCTCGACTTGTGAGGTGTCACATTGTCCTGCTGGAATTGTCCTCGTCCGTCGGAATGCACAATGGACATGAATGGGTGCAGGTGATCGGACAGGATGCTTGCATATCTTTGACCTGTCAGAGTCGTATATAGACGTATCAGGGGTCCCCATTTCACACCAACTGCACACGTCCCATACCATGACAGGGCCTCCGACAGCTTTAACAGTCCTCTCTTGACATGTAGGGTCCATGGATTCATGAGGATGTCTCCATACCCGTACACGTCCATCCGCCCGATACAATTGNTAACAGTTACTATCTAAAATACATTTGTTACGTACCATTCAGTGATATTTTTGTTAAATAATACATACTATAAAATAAAGAATTTCTCTAAGAGAAATTTGTGCTTGACTTATTTAACTATATTACAGAAAATAAAAAATTTCATAAAATTAAATAAGTCCTCTGATGGTCAAACCCAGCTTCACTGTAAATGAAGTCAATAATGGGTATCTGAAATTAACTAGTGTAACGAAATTTTTCAACGCCTTAAATTCCAGTTTTTAACGTCTTCCACACAATGGCTATTTGAAGTTCAGTTATAATACTACATATGTTCATATGGCCTGCTCAAAAACTACGTGTCATGAGCTAACCACGTGACCAAAGTGAAAATTCCATGTCGTGCATCAAGACGCCATACTTCAAGGGTTGGTGAAGATAGTTACTTATTACTATTTTCTGTAATAACACGTAACCATTTTTGGTGAAACCCGAATAAATAACACCTCATTTAACTTATCTTTCGCGGTTTACCTACTAATTTTGCCACGCTTGCCACAACGTGTGCTGTAGGCATTGTGACTCGCAACCAAATGAATCTTCTTTGATGAGGTACACTGCAAAACTTCGGTTCAACTGCGGAAACAGTAAAATGCGTTTTTTTTTTCTTCAGAAAAAGGGTTAAAAAATATATTTATTGTTATATAAGAATCTGTGATGTTCATGCTGCGGATTTTGAATTTTAGGAACAATGATACATGCAGATACGAACCGTTACCAGTTCTGCTATTTTTGGTGTAATTGAATAAATTTACGCATTTCATTTGGATTTTAAAAACACTGCCAAGTTTTAATAGTATATCAGCACAATATACTGTATCAACGTCATGGTAGAGGTGCACTTCCATATTTGTCGTCAAGCTGAATTTCTTGACATTTGCTCATAAGCTTGACGACTTGAGACAGGCTTTGATTTAATCTGCAAGTGTGCCCCTCTGAACCACCGGTAGAGTTTGGTGGAAATCACCAGCCAGTAATACAACCATTCCTACCATAATGTCTGTATTGTTTCGTATATCCTGTAGAGTTCAGTTTAGGGAGTCTATATATTTTGTGTGACATTGTGCTTTCGTCCCACACTAACAACTTACATTGACGCAGCATTGTAAACCAAGCACTATTTTTACTAACATTTTTTTCCTGAGGGAATGAGATAATTTTTCAGGATAAAAAGTAGCCTATGTCACTTCATGGCTCTCCAACTACCTCTGTGCAAAAGATCACGTCGATCCGTTGCTCCGTTGCGACGTGAAAGAAGGACAAACAAACAAACACGCTTTCGCATTTCTAATAATAGTTAGAATATATATATGTATATATACATATATACACACACCTGCGCACTGTGTGTACGCGCGCGCGTGCTTGTGTGTTTGTTTAAGGTACACTGAAGAGCCAAAAAAAACTGGTACACCTGCCTAATATAGTGTAGGGCCCCCGCGAGCACGCAGAAGTGCCGCAAGACGACGTGGCATGGACTCGACTAATGTCTGAAGAAGGTATGCAGGAGGCAATTCACACCATGAATCCTGCAGGGCAGTCCACAAATCCAAAGGAGTGCGAGGTGGAAGAGATCTCTTCTGAACAGCACGTTGCAAGGCATCCCAGATATGCTCAATAATGTTCATGTCTGTTGATTTAGGTGGCCAATGGAAGTGTCTAAAGTCAGAAGAGTGTACCTGGAGCCACTCGGAAGCAACTCTCGACTTGTGAGGTGTCACATTGTCCTGCTGGAATTGTCCTCGTCCGTCGGAATGCACAATGGACATGAATGGGCGCAGGTGATCGGACAGGATGCTTGCATATCTTTGACCTGTCAGAGTCATATATAGACGTATCAGTGGTCCCCATTTCACACCAACTGCACACGTCCCATACCATGACAGGGCCTCCACCAGCTTTAACAGTCCTCTCTTGACATGTAGGATTCATGAGGATGTCTCCATACCCGTACACGTCGATCCGCCCGATACAATTGGAAACGAGACTCGTCAGACCAGGCAACGTGTTTCCAGTCATCAACAGTCCAATGACGGTGTTGGCGGGCCCAGGCGAGGCGTAAAGCTTTGTGTCGTGCAGTCAACAACGGTACACGAGTGGGTCTTCAGCTTCGAAAGCCCATATCAATGATGGTCCGTGGAATAGTTCGCACGCTGGCACTTNATTGAAATCTGCGCCAATTTGAGAAAGGGTTGCACGTCTGTCACGTTTAATGATTCTCGTCAGTCGTCGTTTGTCCCGTTCGTTCACGATCTTTTTCCGGCCGCAGCGATGTCGAAGATTTGATGTTTTGCCGGATTCCCGATATTCACGTTAAACTCGTGAAATAATCGTACGCGAAAATCCAAATTTTATTGCTACCTCGGAGATGCTATGTCCTATCTCTCGTGCGCTGACAGTAACACCACGTTCAAACTCACTTAAATCTTGATAACCTGCCATTGTAGCAGCAGTAACCGATCTATCAACTTTGCCAGACGCTTGTTGTCTTATATAGGCGCTGCCGACCGCAT
>NQII01000859.1:199368-215902 GCA_002778355.1 Clitarchus hookeri | reverse complement strand
TTTTTTTTTTTTTTTTTTTTTTTTTTTTGGCTCTGCAGTGTATTAAGGAGTCGTTCCGTTTTTAAGTTAAAACAATAATTTTTTTTACGAAAATACTCTGGGCAAGTTTGTTCTTTTTTAAAACTGAACCTGAAATTATAGGCACCCGTACTTAACGGCATGGAAAGGTGACCACAACAGACACATTTCCCGAATTCTTATTGGAAACTCTTCCAAACATACCAAATACATCTTCAGTGTCTTACCTCGCACTTGACAGGTCACGGTCACGACACTTACCTACCGTCTGTGATAAGGGCTGATGTTGGATATTTCTCACGTGATTTTACCAACCGTGTTCCGAACTAATTGTTATTCATTTGAACCGTCCTTGTCCTGATCCTCTGGGGTCTTGCATTCTGACCGGCCTTGTTGCGCGAAAAAAATAAGCATCATTATAACCGAGTACTGGTTGTGCCACTTGAGAGCCGCGAGCGGCGTTTCGTCACGAAACAAGTTGGAGAAGCTATTGTGCAAGCACCGAGACAAATGAGAAAGACTGCTGCCCAAGTAGAGCTCCGTAATGTCTTTTCACTTTCCCAGAGTTGCTACAAACACCTCGTAGGTCGTCAGTATTGAGTTATTGTTTATAACTCCTGTATGCAGTACTCTTTCAAATATGAGAATAATAAAGCTTTCTTACTACGTTTTCACTACCGTTTAAAGAACTGACATTTTTAGTACCCTAATAAAAAAATATATAAGTAATTATATTAAAGTTTGTGGTGCAGTATAACTTCATTATTTAATGTCCGTGCCAAATATGCCGTAGCTGTAGGTATTCGATGTGATGTTATTTTCAAGAACGTTTGAAATATTTTGAGTCCACAGTTTTTGCATAATAAAATGTCAGGTTTAGAGTTTTGCTTTTTTTTTGGAAATCAAAAACAAAAATAATAACCAGCTCATGTGCATAAATNAAAATGTCAGGTTTAGAGTTTTGCTTTTTTTTTGGAAATCAAAAACAAAAATAATAACCAGCTCATGTGCATAAATGGGATCATTAATACCGGAAAAAATAATTGAATGTGTTATGTCAAGAAAGTTATGTAATCACGCTCGTTTTTAAACCTTTATGTAGGACCGTGGTTTTAAAGCTGCCAGAGCGCTCATCTTCCATCAAGGGTTCGAATCCCGGGGGGCTCGCTCCCGGATTTTCGCATGTGGGAATCGTGCCGTACTCGGTCGTTGTTCAGAGCCGCCCAAATCTCTTCACTCCACACCTTAGACCAGCCCCGGATTTTTTCTTTCTTTTGCTCGGTTGAATTATGACATAACTCTTCAGCTTCGTTTACCTCTGGAGCAAATAGAAAGTATGCCTCGTCTATTCGCGGTTCTTCGCACTTTTTAAAATAAAACCTTTGGAAAATCACCCCGTGTATGACGCGTTTCGTTTTTTCCTAAATGTCATTTATCGCAGGCCTTTTTATACTTTATAAACGTACAAGTATCTTATTTCTCTTTGAANGGTTTTTTCCTAAATGTCATTTATCGCAGGCCTTTTTATACTTTATAAACGTACAAGTATCTTATTTCTCTTTGAATTGAAGTTTCACCTGTATTTGATCTATAAATAAATATTTCATTTGAAATTAGTATTAATAAAAACGGGGAGAAGATAGATGTTTTGGTAGTTCCTAGTCAGAAATAGTTCTCACGCAAAATAATATTAAACAGTATGAGCACGAATTCGGTGCATTGCCCTTTTCGTGTAATTGTCTGGCCTTAGCATGAGGCGGAGAAAGAGCTTGGAAGTGTAACATCAGCAGGGCTTCAGGAAAGTTGGAAGTAACTACGAATGGACTATAATACGAATTTCGCATTGAACGCCCTCGACATCGCCGTGGTGCGGTGGTTCTCCCTTCCATCTTCGCCGCTTTGCTGCCCCGAGATGCCAGTGCCAGTTCCTCGTCCACAAATGCTGGTTTGTCACTTATCTATTGCCAACAAGAAAATCCTCACTAAGCCGTGTTGACTGTGCGGCGAGGTGTCACTTGACACAGACGGCAGGTACCTGGCAACAAGCGAGCATCGGTTACGTTGGCGAGACCCGGCGAGTGTCGCCGGGAAAACCCGCCAGTAAGGATCAACCACTGGCTGGCCAAGACGTGGATCATGCTGAGGTTCACTAGTTCCTCTGCGCGAAGGGGAAGGGGCACGGGGAGAGCTTAGAAGTTGCTCCTATCGGAGCCCCTTAGCGTCTTTCGTCATGCAGCCTCAGATGGACTGGACTCGCTGTGGGTTTTTCAACCTGGTATTCCGGGTCCCCTCCCCCCCACAAGCATATAATTTCTAATTATATTCCTTGTTATTTTACTCGTGTATTTAATTTATTTATTTCTTTAGTTATTTGGCTTGTAATTCCATATTTTAATAATATTTTTATTTATGGTTTAAATATTATATATTTTCTTTGTTGTGCAAGATTGAATTTTTATAGTATTATAATTGCTGGTTGATCTTCTAATTCTAATTATGCGTTATTGGGTGGTCTCCGCTCTGTTTCTCAAACTATTTCTTATGAGGTAAGCTTGTTTTTAATTTTATTAGTTTTAGTGTTATTACTGGTAATTATTGTTTAATTGATTAATTTTTTTCCAATATTATTGTTGATATATTTTTTTCTTTTTTCCTCTTTGTTAATTATAAATATCAATAAATGAATCCACTTATAAAAATTATTATTATTAAGTAATTTATTATCTATTAGAGGTCTACCCCCAATACTTGGTTTTATGCCAAAATGAATAGTAATTCAATCAGCTATAAACTTAAACGAATTATTAATTGTAGAAAGTATAATAATATTAACATTAATTACTATTTATTATTATTTACGTATAATATATACAACATTAATATTAACTAATTTGCCTGCCTGCTGGAATACGTTAAAAGCTCAGAGCCCCAGCGAATAGTGCTGCAGTGAAAGCTTAAGGCAGTCGCCTAGTGAGGGGTATGTTTATGTGCGTGAGGCAAAAATCGAATAAATACTACGGACACCGCCGACAGGCGTATATAAAGCAGTATCACCATGACACGCGAGGCACCCTACAAGCACCACCCCCTCTTCCCCCAAGCACTTTCTAGTCATATTGAAGCGCATGGTTTCCACGCCCTCTGTTTCCCGTAACATTTCAGTAATGCATGCAGAAGTTTTTGAACTTCTTTCCTGTCGGGAAGGGTTTTTTACAGTGTCCATGCCGGTTTTCTCCTCCCCCTTCTTAGCTATGGCCACAGCTGTAGGTACACTCAGGGAAACAGTCGTGGCCCCAAATGTGGCCATGCCTGCCTAAACACCTATCTGCCGTGATGCACGCCTTCTTTGCTTGACTTCCTTTCCATTTAGGCGTATAGGGCCTAGCCCCGAGACGCAATTAGCTCCCGTCTCTACCTCGGACGTGCACTTAATACTTAGCAATAGGGTAGGTTAGATGGAAAAAACACGCAAGGAGCTCAACTGGCGTGCAGTCTTTCCGTCGCCAACTCGCCTGAACGTGACTTTAAGAGGTGAACCCATANACGCAAGGAGCTCAACTGGCGTGCAGTCTTTCCGTCGCCAACTCGCCTGAACGTGACTTTAAGAGGTGAACCCATAATGTTATTGGTGAAAAATCGGTTGCATGGTTTAATGCAGGGTTCTTGAACAATTTTGTATGCATCTGACAATGTATATTTTGAGGTACGGCAATTTTAAAAATCCGTTTTCAGGTATNCTCTTGAACAATTTTGTATGCATCTGACAATGTATATTTTGAGGTACGGCAATTTTAAAAATCCGTTTTCAGGTATGTTGGAGAACTCTGACTTAGTGTTTCTAATATGCGTGAAGCCTTGAAAAAACTCGACAGGCTTCGTCTGAAGTGCGTGTTCTTTTCGTAAATCAGTACATTGGACGTGCTTTTAATAGGGTCGAAATTTTGTAAGTTACATAGACCAGGATAAATTCTTTCGGCAGGTGCAGTTACTCGGCGCGTTTGTCCAAGGCACTAAGCGAGTGCACCCTTCCAAACGCCAAAATGGCCGAAAGGGTTTTATGGCCACTCGAACAACACGCGTGCATTTCTAAGAGCGAGAAAAATGACTGATTTCCCGAGGAAGGTCCGGATTAATGTAAGCCGCCAATTGATCGGAACGAAGGTTTCCGAAAATACCCGAGTAATTAGCCAATCAGAAACATTGGTGGAGCAATTAAATATATATTGGAATAGGGTGGAGGGACCCGACTAATTGGTCAAACGAAGGTTTCCGAAAACACCCTAGTAATTAGCCAATCAGAAACATTGGTGGAGCAATTAAATATATTGAAAGAAGGTGGGCAATTAACCAATGAGAATCAGGTTGGCCAAATTGGTAAATTAAATATATTGAAAGTGGGGAGTGGTGGGGGTCAGTCGCCTGATGGGCACGGTGCTGAGAACAGCACCAGCAATGTAAAACAAATGACAAACGAGAAACCAAAATGGCTGTCAAACGAAGGTGAGAGACATACTCCAGTAATGTATAAACAAATTACAAACGAAAAAACAAGATGGTGGATGGCGGCTGTGATGCCTACCAAGATTACGGACTGCACCGACCAAGATGGCGGACGGCTGCACCTACCAATATGGCAAACTGTACCGACTAAAATGGTGGACGGCTTCCACGATGGCGGACGGTGGATGTGACGCCTACCGAGATGGCGGACTGCACCTCCAAGATTGTGGACTGCACCGACCAAAATGGTGGACTCTGGCTGTGACGCCTGCTGGCCCTTGTAGGGGCCGGGTTGGGACTGGGCTGTGGGTCCGGCAACCAGCATGTAAAGGGTGTAAGGTGAAGGGACCAGGTGCCCTGAAAACCAGACTGTGGTACTCCGGTCTGCGCGTGTAAGGGGGGAACAAGGTCCTGGCAACCTGGTTGAGCTGACGTGACTACTGGAATGTCTGCTCTTGTCGGCCCATCCCCCGGCTCAAGCTCTAGCAGTAAGTGACCGGCGTAAGTGTAAGAGCGAGCTGGTGTGCGGTGCTCTTTCCTGCTTCAGGTCGACTGGGTGCCCGCGCCGGTGAGCTCCGGTGGGGCCCGCTCATTGGTGATTGGGCGTTCCCCTGCTGCTGTGAAGGCTGCCGACTCAACTCCTTAAATGGAGCAGTGATGCGAATATATAGCCTAGCACTGCTCAAGTCCATCTCCACCTCCTCGCGGTAAGGGCTGGTAACATGGTGGCCACACCATGGCTAACGGAGTGAGGGCGACTGAAGGCGGTAACGGCCTGTCTGTGCACAGATAATCAGTTACGGCGAGGTTATGTGCAGTCTCCAGTGACTGTATATATTCTTCGCCATGCGGTGAAGACCCGCGAACCGAATTGCACATCCCCCAGCTGAGGCTCGATCTGACAAATCGGGCTGATCTCGGGGTGGCTGAGCTCTAGTGAAGGGGCTGTCTGGCGTCCTGGAAGGGCTGGGCCTCCCTGGGTGATAACTCAAGCGTGCATGTCTGAAAATTGTGGGTACCCAGGGGATCAGTGTGAAAGCCCCGGCTTAGGCCGTGCTGATCGCGGGTCGGACTCTGGGTGGCATTGGTTGAACCTTCTGCTTAGAAGGAGATCTGGAGGTGTGTTTTTGCCTGGAGGGCTGAGTCTGTTGTGCCGGAAAAAGTCGGTAGCAGCTGCCGTGGAACGCAAGCGTACTGACCTGCCTCAGACCGAGTTTCAAAGGGTTGATGCATACTAACGAAGGATCGACGGTCTAGTCCGCCTAGTAAGAGGACTCGTTTACAAAGCGGGTTTTGTAGAGTGGGGATAGCACTCGGCCCGATCAAGGTGGCACGTAAAGATTCAACTCCTTACGCTGCTGTTGACAGGTGAGGTGGAACCACCCTCGGGTGGAGAACCTCCACCCACTGCGATTGGAAAGAGCGTCTTCTCTTTCTATTGAGAGCATTCAACTGCTCCCAATTAATGAGCTCTGTTCCAGTTCACTAGACATGTTCTGGATAAAATGCCTGGCTGAGTGCACTTCCACGTCATGATACCCAACGTGATCTGTTGTGGCAGCATATTACCTGGAAATCCTGAAGCCGAGGTGCACTCTTTATCTATGCTCAGAAATAGGTCCCCTGTAATACCATTGTGGCTCAGGTACAGGGGGGAGCGCTCGGAACGCTGCACGAGATTGCAGAAAACATGTGACGCCTGCTAAGATGATGGAATGAGTATGTGAGGTGAGTGGTGTGGAGGACCTCCGGAAATTGAATTTTTTTAAAACAGATTTTTTAAAATCAATTTTTAATAATTTACTAATATTTTTTTTATATTTGTTAATAAATTTTTTTGTAAATTATTGCGAATTTTTTGGACTTTTGGGATTTTTGGGGTCAAATGTCAAGGTCAATGTCACATGGATGCAAGATGGAGGACAAATTCAGCCGGGGGACCGGAATGACAGAGTATGAACAGCTCCGACTCTCCAAGCCCCCAGCCCTTGCGCCTAAGTCGCCATTTCTCCTCTACTCTAGTGCTTTAACTATTTAACTTGCCATTCAATACCAATATAAATGTAAACTGTACACTTATAATTTTGTCAGAACGAACAGAGAATTAAGTCTCAAATATCAGCACATATTCCTTTCATAACTACCAGATATCACACAATGAAAATTATACAAATACTCGTGATAACGAGGCTACAATGATAAATTGCCAATAATTACTTTGAACCAAATTTCACTTGATGAAAACGACATATTTTAGCTGAAGAGCTTAGAGCTGCTCTTAAAGTGTGAGGATTGATACGCTGGTGGAGTTTTGGCTGACGTGGCATGAGACAACGTTAAACGTCTAAATTTATAATTACAGTACCAGATTTACCAGCTTATAAGCGGAAGCCAGCAGTAGCCAGTTAGATAGAGTGTCCGTTCCCAAAGCTTTGCGTAGCCAATCAGAAAATGAGCAGGCCCACATCACAGGAACCGTCAATCCATTTCGCCTCTGTGTGCTTATCTACTCCACCAGAAATTTGCTAACCAGTGTCACTATCTCCTTTCTGAAGTTTCCCCTATGCCCCATGCGGTCATCGCATTACGATACGTTTCTGCCACTGTTTGTCCCAATTTTAACTCACAGTATGATGAGCAAATTATGTTGTTCTAATACTAAACCAAAGATGAGGTAGACCGATATCACTTGTTGCCCACGACCAATATCCGTGTCCCAACATTGAACTGCTTTTCTGCCAATACGACTAATAAAAACAGCGTGGATTGGCTTTAAGCTTAAAACACTGTTTAGTAAACAAGTGCTCTGAGATGTTAGTACACTACCTCTAACCAATTTGGAATTCAGTCANAGCTTAAAACACTGTTTAGTAAACAAGTGCTCTGAGATGTTAGTACACTACCTCTAACCAATTTGGAATTCAGTCAGATTAAATCCAAATTGGTGAAAGTATTTTATGTGTATGAAAGGACTTGTCATTTGAAAATTTAGATATAAACAAACACGTTCATCAACGTTGACCGTGTGACTTTGAGAGCTGTGTTCCTTTGGGGTAGGTTAATGTTGGGTACATGCGCAGAAGACAAATACGTGTTCTACCTCNGACTTTGAGAGCTGTGTTCCTTTGGGGTAGGTTAATGTTGGGTACATGCGCAGAAGACAAATACGTGTTCTACCTCATCTTTAGTCTATGGTTCTAAGACGTTACTAAGATCACCGTAACGCGTACTGTGACCCCTGCTGTCGTACTGCAGACGGTGGAAAGGCTTCTCGTTTTGCAACCTTTGACGGGTACAACTCACATTTCAATTCTAAGCGAGGTGGCGCAGCGGTAAATATCTGGACTCGCATTCTGGAGGACAGGGTTTCGAGTCCAGTTCCGGTCTTCCTGATTTCTGTTTGCCGTGGCTTCCCGAAAATCACTCGAGGCGAATGGACCCACGATTGGCTCAATCAGTGCTGTGTGGTGAACTGTTGCAAGGTAAGCTGGCGTTAGCTCTGTACTGTACCCTGTTTGCTTGCTAGTTTACACTTCCGCCAGTGAAACGCAGCTCGGCAGCTGATGCTACAGGACGCGTGTAATGAGCAGAATAGCCATAACCCCGGCCATGCAAGGACTCAAGTAAACTATCCTGACCAATCAAAAAATGGGTTCCTTTCAACTCGCTTGCGAGTGGTCGGAGTGCATTAATTTTCCCTAGTCTGCACGGTGGTCTCAATTGGTTATTAACTGGCCTCCCACTTTTGAGGTCCCAGGTTAGATCCGAGGCTACTGCCAGCGGGAAATTTTTGGACAGAGCTTTTTTCACGTGAGGAGTGTGGCGGTCGCTGGGGCTCTCCAGTTCCCTTCCCCCCGTCTTCGTTCCTCTGCTTCTGCACCCCCATCTCCTCTCACCTCGTCCATTCTTCAGGCTGGCCGGAGCGACAGGTCTGTTCCTCTGTTTGAGCAGCTTGCTCCGATTACCACCAGCCTTCCCTCATCCATGCTGACCCTGCCTCGGGCGGGAAACACGTGTGGGCTTTCTCCCACTCCATGCGAATGCTGGGACGGTTCCTTACTATAGTCCGTTCACGGCTACTTCAAAACTTTCTAAAGCTCTGCTAAAGTACTACTTTCAGAATATTCCTCCGCCTCGTACAAACGAAGCTACACCGATTGTATAAAAGTACACCAAAGGGACGCCGCACCGCATTCGCGCGCACTCAGTGTGATAGCATATTGCATAACAACTATTTCTCACTAGCTATTACCGGCACGCTTATATTCTCTGTTTTTTATTTATATTAATTAAAAATAAAATATTAAAATGTATAGATACAATTTAAGCAAAAGTTCAGTTTAACTAAAAAAGTAGTTACTTAAATGTTTACAGAAATTTAAAACGCTTGTGATACATGGCATATATATGAAACAACCAAACACATCGTACATGGAGTGATTTTTCAAAGGCTTGATTCCAAGAGTGTGAAGAAACTGCGAATACACTGTACAGGCCACTGCCGATTACTTCCCCCGTTCCTGCTTGTCTGAGCAAATTTCTCCGTCTCTAATGACCTTGCTGTGGACGAGACGTTAGGCCCTACTTACCTGCCGCATTTCCATCGGTCCTGTGCAATAATAGGCAGAAAAAGGTTTAATGCGTACAGCGTGCATTTTAGTCATTCATTCCCGAACAGCCTGATAACCAAACGTGTTATTTTATACCGATTGCCTATCACGGAAGTTATGTGTACTTTGATGAACCGAACCTGAAGCCCTCAGCTAATTATATTAAAAGTATATACGTTCGGGTAAAAAAGAAAACTCCCNCTTTGATGAACCGAACCTGAAGCCCTCAGCTAATTATATTAAAAGTATATACGTTCGGGTAAAAAAGAAAACTCCCTTTTTTTTCAATTTTAACATTTAGGATTCCACAGTGTGTCATCGTTGTTTTTATTAAGACGTGCACGCAAAAATACTGATGAGCCGCGGTTATTGTAAAGGAATAAAGCACAAAATAAGATTTCATCATAATTTATTTAATTGNTAAAGCACAAAATAAGATTTCATCATAATTTATTTAATTGCCCAAATATGAATCTGCATATGCTGAATTAGCATGCGCTGGAGGACAAGTGGGAAGCGTAACCATTTCACATGACCGGCTTCTGCAACACCTGTCTGTGACTTCCGTAAAGAAATTCACTCAGAGGTCACCTTCAGAGAGCGATCTTCAAGGTTCTAGTTAACTGGGAGTCATGGCTTTGCGTGCCATTTTTAGAATTCATATAATTGTTTTTTTTTTTAATGAGCCTATCCCTCTCCGCTGATTTACCTGCTGGCATAAAGGGAGACAGAGTTAGTAAACGCAAACATATTTATTAAAAAGCTATTTACAGTCTGTCTGTCATTGGCTCTCTCTCTCTCTCTCTCTCTCCCCCCATCTCTCTCTCTCACTCTCTCTCTTTCTCGGAACATGTGCACGTTTTCATATTTATTACCCAATAAGTATCATGGGTATAAGATCATTTTTCAAATAATAAATTATGAGTTTTTTTTGCGAGTTTTGATCTGTTTACCATATTGATTGTTTTTCCAATGTGTTGATAAAAATACGTTAACTAGCATCTGATTCATAAAACAGCAAATGTTAAGAGCACGGTATTAGAAATAAACTCACGCTAAAGTTTAAGGATAAAATATTCCGCAAATTACGGATGTCAGCACATTATTTAGTTCCCGAGGTACGTTCAATGTTCAATACAACCAATAAAGGTGTGAAAATGTGGAATGGCGAATGGCGAAACAGATATGTTAAGAAATAACATTAAAATGCACGCATAAAATGATTATCTTTTTCGCAGCTTTCACAAAAAACATTTCACTATCAAACTCACAGAGAATATTAATTAATATTGATACACTTAGATCAAGTTTAACAAATGTTTAATTTCAGCAATTTTAACCTTACTTATTTGTAAAGATTTTAAGCAACTGACGTCTACCAGAAATGGCATCGGAAAACCGGAGATAAGATTTATTTTAACAAAAAAGAGAAATTCTAATTAGTGTAAAAGAGGAAGGCTTTGTACTAAATACGGCAATTACACACCTGCTTATACTGCAGATTTCGTTAATTATGCCAGACACGGGTGTACTGAAAGAAGGAGTGAGAACCGGATACGGTAGTTGATGAAGACACCACACGCAGAGAGTGTAAACTTTCATTGCAGTATTACAAATTTTCACAAAATTTGGTTTACGTGAACTTTCTTTTACTGAGTAAAGAAGAGTATTAAGACAGAGTGTCCAAAAAATTTGAAGCTTGAGTTTCCTTTTCACTTCAATAATGGGTGGTAGTATTGTTATAAGAAATTTGTCAGCAAGTTTTTTTTTCATATCCTAATTTATTTTTTGAAAATATGTACGTTATTATATGTTTTTTTTAATAACTTTATAAAATCGGTAGTGCATTTTCATTTAAGTGATAAGTTGGGGTCCCTGCTTCCATGTGGCGGAGCACAAATGTTTAGTAAATTTGGAGCCAGTCGTTGTGTTGGTTAATTTTTTTTTACCGAGGAAGTGTGTTAGGCACTAACACAACTACTAAAAGACCCAAGGGCCCGATTAATTACTTCACTTCCTCTTCCCCAGAATATAATTTATATTTTAGAATATAGGATGAAATAAAGCCCCAGTGTGCCGTTATGGTTCCTGGTGGCTTTGCACTGGGAAAAACAATATATATCACTAATAATTACATTTTTTTTAATTCACGTACTGCAGCAGAACAATTTTGTGTCCTGTGAGCAGATGAATGAAGTTGAAAATGATATTAGTTCCTTAATTAACTGTGCAGCTCTAGCAATCTTGTTTGCAAGTTGATGTCAGAGTGCCGTAACCTTGCATCGCCTCTCCTGCCAGACACTTTGTAGAATATAAAAATATCCAATGTATGGCGTATATGGTTTTTCCTTAAATGCATTGTATATCTCAAGCGTTTTATACTTCCGTAAACCTTGAAGTACCTTAGTTATTTTTCGTTAAATTTATCTTTCACTTATATTTTTTTACATAAATAATATTACTATCATTGAAATAAAAGCATTATGAACAAAGCAATAAANCGTAAACCTTGAAGTACCTTAGTTATTTTTCGTTAAATTTATCTTTCACTTATATTTTTTTACATAAATAATATTACCATCATTGAAATAAAAGCATTATGAACAAAGCAATAAAATATATATTCGTAATAGTTAGTAGGTAATAGTTAACGTGGGAGAAATTAGTATTTTTTATTAATTTGATAAATAAATATTTGTTAATGAAGGAAGGAAAGGGGTTCAGTGGAGAGGCGAGATGTTTGGGCGGCTATCAACATCAGGGTGTTGAGAGTCAATGAGGGCGAAGCAAGGTAAGTATGGGGCATCGCCGGAATGCAAGAGCGGTGGAAACGGGAGATCCCCTAGAAAACCCGCTGACCAGCGGCATCGTCCGACACGAGTCTCACGTGCGAAAATCCGGGACTGACCCCGCTGGGAATCAAACCCGTTCACCTTTTAGGGAGGCGAGCGCTCTAGCCGCTGCGTCACCGCGGCCCCTAGCAGTTCAGTCTCAGAATACGGAAATAAACTACGACGCAGCTGGCATGCGCATTCTACCCCATAATCACTGCACGAGTTTTCTGGTAGCTCTGTTGTAAACAAAATTAATTCTTATGCATAAAAAATACTAATTTTTTATTGTATTTACAGCACACAAATTCGGTGTGTTAGTTCCTCGTTGCGTTTATTTATATTTTTTACATTTTTTTTTGCATGAGGCGTATGAACAGACTGTAACATAATTATTTCATTACCGCCACAAAACGTTTCGCAGGGTCTGTTTCAACGACATATTTGCTGGTAATTTCAAAACAGAATTATTTCTGTAAGTAGCTCAGTGAAAAAATAACGCCGATATCCTAAACAATTTACAAAGAAATTCGAGAAGGAACAGGNATTTCTGTAAGTAGCTCAGTGAAAAAATAACGCCGATATCCTAAACAATTTACAAAGAAATTCGAGAAGGAACAGGAGACTCGTGCAGGATGTTCACCTCTGCTGGACACTTGTTTTAAGGATTACTACTTGGGGGCTAAGGAAAAGGAATGCACTTGGTGAGCGATCGCACCAGTATTATCACTGGTAGGGGCCGCCTTGGTGTAGTAGGCAGACTCTTCGCCTCCCACCAACGAGCTATAGGTTCGATTCCTGGCGGGGGAGGGGCACCCGGATTTTAGCATGTGGTGAAGCGTGGCGGATGTTTCCACTGGCCGGCGAGTTTTCTCGGGGCACTTCCGTTTCCCGCGCCCTTGCGTTCCGTCGCTGATCGATCTTCACCTTCCTTCGCCTTCGCCGGCGGTCAAGACTTCGAAATTAAGCGCCGACAAAATCCTGACGACTCCATTGGCCGGTACGGGACGACTGAAAACTACATCCGGTGTTGGCTGGATAGGAATCGAACAACGACCTCGCGCTAATTAAAGTGACTAGGAGCGCTCGACGTGAACCGATCCACCGCGGTTGAAGCACAGGCAGGTCGTTGGTGTCTGTGACCGCTATGNGACTAGGAGCGCTCGACGTGAACCGATCCACCGCGGTTGAAGCACAGGCAGGTCGTTGGTGTCTGTGACCGCTATGATTTCACTCTCGAGTATACAGGAGGTCGGGTCGGTGACGGTTCCTCCAGCTTTATCTGGCGTGTCTCATATACATGTCAGAGGCATGATCGAGGAAGGTAGGTAAGTAGGCTCATAGACTAAATATCAGGTAGACCTATCTCGCTGGCTGCGCCCAACCTATCTCCGTGTCCCAACATTGAACTGCTTTTCTGCCAACACGACTAGCGAAAAAAAAAAACGTGGATTGAATTTGAGGTTAGAACACTGTTTAGCAAACAAGTGCTATGAGATGTATACGTCCGCTAACCAATTTGGAAAGCAGTCTGATTAAATTCATATTGGTGAAAGTATTTTATTCATATAAAAGCAACTGTCTTTTTAAAATTAAGATATGAACAAACACGTTCATCAACGTTGACCGTGTGACTTTGACAGTTGTGTTCCGTTGGAGTAGTCAATGCGCAGAAGACTAATAAGCGGTCTACCTCTTCTTTAGTATATGGGTAGGTTGGGCTTAACGTCTCGTCGACAGAGAGGTCATTGGAAACTAGCGATTTGCTCAGAGAAGCAGGAGCAAGGAAGGAATCAGCCATGGTCTGAGGTGAAGGAGCCATCCCAGCGTTCACCTGAACACAGAGTGCATAAGGACACAAAGGTGAAATTACGTGGCGGTTCCTTTTATGTAGGCTGATTGGCTGCGCGAGGCTCTGAGAAAGGGTCTCGTGTTCGACTAGCTACTGTTTGCCGCGGGATATTCACTATCGGCTGAGCTACCGGCTGGTAAGTTAGTTACCGGGCTCTGATTGGCGGACGGCGTTCCGACAAGTGACGCCATTTTGCTGGCGTGGGTGGCTGGAGTTCGCGGGACAAGCGGATGCTCCACCTCCACATTCTTGAGCATCCTGCGGGTTGGAATGATCTCGGGAAACTACGGGAAAGCCAAGATCGCGACCGCCGGACTGGGAATCGAACCCGGGTCCTCCCGAATGCGAGTAGGCACGATCGAGGCACGAAATAAATATTCTGCGAACTACAGCCGCACACGCCATCAAAACGGATTTGCTAGCCAGCAACGTGTCGGAAGGCCACCAATCAGCGCTCGGTAACTTAATTGCCAGCCGGTAGCCCAGCCAATAGGGTACATTTCCAGACCCTTGCACAACCAATCAGCGAATACGTACGCCCACATCAAAGGAACTGCCTCGCCATTTCTTCTCTTCGTATTTATTTACTCTGCGTTCGAGGGTTCCGTACTTACTCCTCGCCGCCCAGGGCAGCGACGTCGACAGTCCATCCAGCACCGCCCGCGTCTCGTTGCGGCAGCGCGCGTCGCCGATGACGTCCAGCAGGGGCAGGACTACCGGGCCCGCGACGTCCACGACGGCGGAGGCGATCACCCGGTGGAGCGCCAGCACCGCCTCGGACGCCCTCGGGTCGTCTCCAACCGCCACCGACCCGCGCGCGGCGAACCCCAGCAGGAGCAGCAGCAGCGGCATCGTCGTCGACGGGCCGCCCGTCATCGCGGGACTTACTGCCTGTCGGCCCGCGCCGCGACGTGGCTCCCTCCTTCACCGCGCGAGCCTCCCAAGGCCGCCAACTCTCTCGCGGCTCGCCTCTACCCCGGGGAAGGGGGGGATCGCCGACCCCGCGAAGAATTCGCCGCCGAACCTCTTTACGTGAAACTAATAAAGACTTTTCACGGTGAAGTGAGCACTTTATAACTCAACCCTTAAAAAAAAAATCACTATCTCTAACTACACATTTGCTACATAGTGCGGTCAAGTTAGCTAAAAAATAGGGGTAAGATTACAAAAATGCACATAGAGCTAAAAATTGGTACGAATGTTGGGAACACCATTATAAATTAAATGTGAAAAGTCCCCATCGATCTTACATCTGCAAAAAAATTTATTCAAGGTCAAAGTTCGCAAATATGGGTTTTTTTTTGCATTTTTCAGCCAAACGGTAAGTTTGATCATAAAAATAGGTGAGATAAAATCGTAGACCATGCAATTATGTATAAAAAAAATTTCTTACGCCTTTTTTTCTAAGTCACCATTTCTGAGATATAACGATTCAAAAAGTTGAAAAAGTTGTGTTCTTCATAATATACACAAGTACACCGCGTATATACATCACTGGAGCCGTAATACAAGTAAGAATACTTTTATATTGGTCTGTGTAACTTATACGTACAAAATAGTACAATTCTGAGGATATGAACTCGAAATAAACCCAGTCCCTCATTGTATACGCCAGTATAGCCTTGAACAACATCTGTCTCCTATTCAACTGTCCGCATGGCGACGGTCGTATACCTGCTCCTTTGTCGAAGGCCTAAATGAAATACTGTTAGTCTCGAACGTACCTTCGTAGTGAAAACACGTGAGTATGCTAAGATTTCAAAAACCAAATTTGTGCCGTTTTAGTTTTAAAAAAAAATGTCGCAAATGTGCTTTATTTGTAGTAAACCTTTGACTGAAAGTGAAATTGTTACTGTTGATCGTGGCATGAAGACATTAATTGATGCAAGTACTGAAAGAGGTGATGAATTATCGGAATACCTGAAAGACCAAGAAATCTGTGACAATTAATGTGCAGTGTCGTAAAAAGTACACTCGAAAGAGTACTATTGCTGCAGTTAAAAGACAACACGAAGAAGAACAAGCCAGTACATCTGTAATAAGTCCTCCTCGTACTAGAGCACGCGTAAGTGAATCATATTTTTGTTTTAAACAATGTTGCTTATTTTGCGGCAATGAATTGAATGAAGAGTATGAGAAGAAAAAATAACTGGATGCTCGGCGTATAATTTTCAAAGTAACTACACTTTCATTCAAAGAATCTATTCTGAAAGTAGCTCAGACTCGTTCTGATGATGTGGCAAAAGCTGTTACTGCTCGAATTGGGTTTGATTATGATTTAGTTGCTGCTGAGGCTAAGTATCATAATGATTGTTATAATTCCTTCTTGAGACCGACCACTGGGGGTACAGTTGGTCGTCCTCAAGATGAAGCTACGCATTTTGCAATGGAAGAAATACTTACACACACTGAAAATAGCGATGATTGTCAGTTTACGTTCAACGAATTAAAACATATTTGCAAAAATGCAGCTGTAGATAACAGAACCATTAAGGTACGATTAAAGCTGAGGTATGGCGATAACATTATTATAACTGAAAAATCAGGATCATCAAACTTCATATGTTTTATTGATAATCATCATGATATTTTAAATCAAGCTTGGTGCGAAAATAAAAATTAAATGAAAAATAAGAACGATTTAGGATCCTGGAAGCTGCGGCAGCAATCATTCCAGAAGATATTCAATCTGCAGTATTCGATAATTCTAATTACCCCCCGCC
>NQII01000859.1:44900-198925 GCA_002778355.1 Clitarchus hookeri | reverse complement strand
AGGTCGTATTTTTTAAGATGTTAACAGTGAAATTCCAGAGTCACTGACCTATTTTTTGGAGCGAGTAATTCTAAAAAATAAACGATTAAATTTAGATCATTTAAAATTAGTATGCACAAATATTAGCCATAGTATTATGACTGCTGTTCGGTCTAAGTCATTCAAATCCAGTTGTCAAGGCCAGTCGTGCTCCAATGTTGAATCGCCATCAGAAGAGGATTCTTACGATATCAGCGAGGAGACATCTGATGTATCGCTGTTAGGACCGTTTACTTGTACCCAGCAGGAAGAAGAAGAAGAAGACAACATTACACTTGAAGTTCCATATTAGATGATTATGAATCAGACGAATAAATTTCCCCAATTACTCAGAATTCACACCGCTTTCATCATTTCCAATAGTACCATTTTTTTATTATTACATATTATTGAATTAAACAGGACCACAATAGATCGTGGAATAGGCCTACCGGGGAAACCACGTTAAAAAAAAACGTGTAAAGTAGACTACCTCACAGGTGGCGTGGAAACGTGTGCATATTATGAAGAACCAACCTTTTCAACTTTTTGAATCGATATATCTCAGAAATGGTAACTTAGAAAAAAAGGTGTAAGAAATTTTTTTTATAGATAATTGCATGATCTACAATTTTTTTCTGACCTATTTGTATGATAAAACTTACCGTTTGGTTGAAAAATGCAAAAAAAAACCCATATTTGCGAACTTTGACCTTGAATAAACAGTTTGCAGATGTGGGATCGATGGGGACTTTTCACATTTCATTTATAATGGTGTTCCCAACATTCGTACCAATTTTCAGCTCTGCGTGAATTTTTGTAACCTTGAATGTCGACTTTGACCGGGCTAACTGTGCCATAATTCAACAGTGTAAAATTGCCACAATATCTGGATGTGGCATGCTATGAAACAGTTTTGACAAAGCAATGTGGCAGTTTTGGATTATTGACCTACCCATCACATATAATGTGTCAGTGTTGTTAAGTATCACCCACACAAACAAAAAATGTATAAGTGATACGTCTGAAATNCCATCACATATAATGTGTCAGTGTTGTTAAGTATCACCCACACAAACAAAAAATGTATAAGTGATACGTCTGAAATAAAAATGGACTGAAGAGGTATGGACATGTGTTTTTTTTTTTTTTTTAACATATTAAAGACCATTATCCGACGTGAAACATAGGTCTAAATTTAAATCAACAATTTGTGAGTTGTGGCGGTGTTGCTTCAGGTGTAAGAATTGGGATTTTCAGTCGTACGGTTGATGCGTCTTGGACCATAAACAAAACGACCTCCATGACTGCGGAAGCTAAAGCATTATCTTCAGATCTCGAGGATCGGGAAGTCACGTATATAATTACCTTTAAAGATGCAAGTTAAGATAAGTTTAGTTTGTAAATACTCTCTACGTATTTCCGGTTGGCGTGCTGGAATAAGACAAAGACCTCTGCTTCCTCGCCACTTGAGCTTCACGCGAGTGTAGCGATCACGGCTGCTACAGAAAACCACGCGACGAACTTTCAAACTCGCGGTTTCTCCTTGCTGCTAAACTTGTATAGACTGTTCACGGTTAGTTTAGCACTTTTGAAAGCCCTGCCTAGTGTCCACATTTCTTCTCGTTTTTAATCCTTCTGCCATACGTAAAATTAACATTGACTTTGACCATCTCACTTTTTTCCATGCGTCATCCAAGGGTAGTAGTTGGAATTTTCAGAAAATAAAATGTGTCGATAATACGTAAATTAGTACTATTTGTGTGCGTAAAATAAAACACAGTGACTTCAGTGGCCATAAATTCGCGAAACAACGTTGGAACTATTTTCCATTCACCCGCTGCCAACTTAACTAGGAGCCTGCACGTGCCGGCGTAACAGGGTACTTGACACCACACAGGCGAAAAAATCGCTTGTTTCGCGAACTCCAACCGCACGCGCCAGCAAACCGACGTCACTAGACAGCAAAATGTTGGGACGTCGTTTGTCAATCAGCTACTGGTGACCTACTCTCCAGCTGGCAGCCCAGCCAATAAGGAACCTTTCGCAGCGCGCAGTAGCCAATAAGGAACCTTTCGCAGCGCGCAGTAGCCAATAAGACACAAGGCCTGTTACCAAAGCCTCGCGGAGTTATTTATAGAATGGACACGCCCACATCAAAGGAACCGCATCACAGTTTCGTCTGTGTGCACTTACTAATGTGTGCCGGTGGAAAGCAAGTTCAATTTCGATGGCATCGAGTTCTCCACACCTCTGCACCAGATATCGAAATTTTAAAAGTAAAATCTTGAAGTGACGGCAAATGTATTCATAATTAATGACGAAATGAAAGTGGCACCAAGACATGTCTGTGATGAAGAGAAGCCTGTGATTTGGATCTCCTCCTCCTCACCACTGAAGGCAATGCACACTACACATACATAAAGAACTTATCTCGCCTGATGAGACCTCAAATGACAGCCCACAAGGAATAATTACACATTTGTAAAAGGTGATTTACATCCTACCAAGACATTACACGAGTGACAGAAAAGACAGGCGAAGCGATGTTGGCAGAGCACAAAAAATATGGCAGTCCTCAAGCTCCCGCACGTATTGAAATACAGAGCCACGACAAGAAGGGAAGAAGAACAACCCTCAAATTTAAAATCAATTATAATGCAGTCGATATGCCAATCGTCATCTACGCCGATTTCGAGGTCATGCTCCTGCCTGTTCAAACCTGCCAGGCCAACACCCAGATATCCAGCACGCACTCTTACCAAAAACATGAGCCGTACAGTTTTTGCTATTATGTTCAAGTCGACCATGACACCATACCTGCCGCCAAAATAACAAGTCTGCTAATGGGGCCAAAAATTTACACTGGGGAAGATGCTGTCAAGAAATTTATCGAGGAAATCATGGACGTTGAAAATAAAGTGAAGGAAATTTATGAAACAAGTGAACCCATGAAGCAACTCAGCAACTTGCAACTATTTAGTCATGCTATGACAGTAACCTGCTGCTACTGCAAAGAAAAATTCACAATTGACAGGTAATGGACCTCAACCACTTCACCAGAAACTATATTGGGGCCTCCTGCAATAACTGCAATAAACTCCGCCGCCATCCGAAAATATTATCTGCATTATTCCACAACTTGATGTATGACGAGGACTTTATTATAAAACATCTGGGCTACGACGAAGAGAACATATTCATCATCATGCATACAGAGGAGATATTAATCACGTTCTCGAAATCGCTGAGGGAGAGATTCACCTTACAATTTGTATATACCTTCCGCTTCATGCCTGCCAGCCTCGGCACCCTCGCCGAAAACCTGCCAAAATATCAGCAGAAAAATTCAGCAAAGTTCTTCATCCCAGACGAGATGGAATAAGTAGGGAGAAAGGGAGTGTTCCCCTATGATTACATAGACAGCTTTCTGAAACTTGAAGAGACGCAGCAGCAACAAATTTTATAAAAAATTGATAGACACGGTCATAAGTGAAGAAGATAATGCTCATGCACTTAAAGTCTGGGGAAAATTCGACTGTAAGATAATAGAAGATTATTCCAATGTTTATTTATAAACATGTATGTTGCTGTTATCTGACCTTTTTGAAAACTTTAGGACACTGTGCCTTGAGACGTATGGCCTGGACTGTGTCCGTTACGTGAGCGCGCCGGGCTTCTTGTTCGATGCTATGCTGAAGCACACCAAGGTCGAGCTGGAACTTCTAACAGATTACAAGTATTTATTTACCACAGGAGGCATTAGAGGTGGAGTGGTACAATGTGTGAAGCGTCATGGAACGGCAAATAACAAGTGCATCCTGTCCACATATGATGCCAGCAAGCCACCCATCTACCTCCAGTACGTAGATGCCAACAATTTGTATGGGTGGGCAATGTCTCTGCCCCTGCCCTTTGCGTGACTTTCAGCGGGTGGGCACCGACATCGATGTCATGGCAGTGCCAGATGATGGCCATGTGCTGAAGGTAGACATAGAATACCCTGCATAACTCCATGACTCGCATAAAGAACTGCCATTCTTGTCCATCAGCAAGTGTCCTCCAGGCGTCAAGACCAGAAAATTATTGACGACTCTTGAAGAAAAGAAAATTATATTATACACTACAAAAACACCAAACAAGCAATAGGGAATGGACACAAAGTTAATAAAAAAAAATTCATAGTGTGCTGCAATTCGAACAAGAGGCATGGGTCAAGTCCTACATTTGTAGCGAAATCATGAAAGATGCACAACTAATCATAGGCCGCTTTACGGCTGAGTTCCTTAAGAATTATGCTTGGCATTGCCAACTCACTGCTGTATGTTTGACTATAAATTCTCTATTATGCCAGGTTGTAGTGGAATAGTTTATCGAAAAGATCTGCAAGAAGAATTTTGTATAATCAGCAGATATGGAACTTGTCTCAATGTTTCATTGTGAACAATGAAAGCCTTTATAGTGGTATATTTGTATAAAACTTGTATATATTTCTAAATAATTATAAAGTACCGTTTAGCGATTGAATAAGATCAATCATATATATTTGGTGATTTTCTTCCACTGAAGGACGAACCTGGTATACAAATACTGATGAATAACGTGGCCGTAGAAGAGTTTCTTGTTTGTTTGTTTTTTCTACTTTTGAAATATGTAGTCAGGGTAGGGTACTACTTGGAGGTGGTAGGATCTGGCAGCTGCTGCTCTCCGTCTTGTTTTCCTACTCGTCACAATTCCCGTGTGGAATACTGACGCGCCGAGACAAGCGGAGCGGATTTCAACAGAACACGTGTAAAAAAAAAAAAACTTGTAAAATATACCCTAAAACGAAATAAAACACAAAATTGCATATGTGAACGTATATTTGTACTTTAACTTTAAGACATATGAAATGTTAAAATTACATTAGTTATACCTTTTGAAATAAGTACTGAGAAAATTATTCTACAATATCACGAGTTAATAAATGTATGGCATACGGCAGAGAAACCTGGGAATTTGCTAACAAGGCTATGCTCTAGAATAATGCAAGATTAAATTTGAGTTTTGATCACGCACAATTGACGAGATTACCATTACGAATGTTAACTGTGAAAACTTGCGATATATTTGGCCCGGTGCGTGTAACATTTTGCAGAATTTATCAGCAATAATAAAAGTCAAGATTTTTTCCAAACGCACATCGCCAAAAATGCAGCACAAACTTTTCGGTTTCTGTCAACTTTGACATTTGAAATTAGCAGTCGCATAATTTTGAGGATCCACACTTGTGTGTACCATCAACTTTACAGTGTTTCATATAATGATGTTCGCCGTTTTCTTATCTAGATAAATACTTGCGTATTTAAATGCACTCTCGTGTATTCCTTGCAAGTATAATAATGCAGAGCACATACGTAGGTGTTCAATGCTTACAACTGCCTGAATAAGGTAGTTTTGGTTGCATTTTTTTTTTCGGGGACATATTACATAATTTATTATGATTAATTGTGTACACTGAACCTTAGCTCATTTTTAATGATTGGGTATAACATATACGCACATCACCATTTTTACAACTGTATACTGTGATATTTAGATCCCACTAAATTTCTCCAATTCCGTGAAATTAGTCACTAAACTAAGGAAAGCTCTATTATAGATAATAACAGTGACTGAGTTGAACCAGTTTAACGGTTATTTTCACTAGTCTCCGGTGAGTTCCACTGCTAATTCATATGTGTCAAAGGCCCCGGTTCCAGCTCATTTCATTAATTCGCCAGCTAGTCAGAGCTTATTAAGTCTTTTTACAGCGAACAGCATTACAGTGATTGAAATCGATATTCATGTTTAGAGCATAGACTAAAGGTGAGATAGGTCGATTTTCATCTTCCGCACATGTCCTCAAAATTGACTCGAGAATTGCTACGGCGACAGCGGGAAAAATAACGTGTTCAAACAAAGATGTTCCGTTTATTTACATTCGATTTTACAACAAACTCCGTGCTTGACGTAAAAAAAAGATTACATTTTACGTAACTTGATTGTATTGTATTTGCATAACAGCTTTGTCAAACGTATTGTTCTGGTAAATAAAAGCATTTATTTATGTCAATAGTTGGTTATACTTAGTCGGAACCACGTGGTCTTATCGGATCTATATGAATCAAAGCAGTTCATTGTTGCAACACGGTGATGGTTTCTGCGTAACTGGCATACCCACTCTGTTTTAGAGTGCCTCGGCCAGGAACTACTAACACGTAACTTGAGAGTATAAACTATTTTGTTAATCCGAAGTTAGTGCCGCCTATAAGTTGAGCTATCTGAAGAAACAATCAAATCAATATTTAGCCCGTTCGCTTTTGTTAATCTAACGAGTACTCAAAGAACGCCCTTGCGCAGGTGCGAGGTGAAGCGTAAGCTATATAGGCACTTAAAACGTTTTGTTTCTGACGAGACAAATAACTCCGCCAGCTCCAGCTGTATCAATGAATTTAGCACACCGAAGTCATATTTAGTGTTAGTGTAGTGGGTAACCATTGTCTTCTATGAAACAACTGCAGTAGCACAAAGCCCATAAAACAATTGCTGGTATTAATAATTATACCCAAGCTACTCGAATCATAGTCCGTAAACATGACGTGTTTCCAGTATAATTGGAATGCTACTTATATCTAACTCTGCCCTCTTAGGAAGATTTAATTGTTTGCAAGACTCTCCGTTCTGATGAGTTGACTACTAACTACAATAAACATTTAAAACAAGGTTTTTTTTGCCAGTTTCTCAAATAAAAATCCGGTCGAAATAAACGTGTCCAAGAAGATGAAGAGATAAGTCGAAGTGTTTTTTTTATAAAGGTAGTACGAATGCACCGATGAACGTCATCTCAGGGACATGATTTTAAGGTTTTAATTTGCCTGTTTTAGTTACTTTAATATACATAACCTACTATCGCTACAATTTCCGCTAAAATTTGCTTAGTTGTTTAGTTTGTTTTTCACAGACGCCCCTAAGTTTCTCTGCCGCATTCTGTACGCCTGGAAGGGGCTTCTTCACAACCCGGTCTTCATGTATATCCAGACGCGGTACGAGGAGACCTTGGTGAAGACGGCTGGGTGGGCCTGCATGCCTGTGGAGTCGCCCCAAGAAACGATTCCCACCTGCTTCACTCGGCCGTCGTCGAGCACGCGGAACAGCGGGCCACCAGAATCGCCCTGCGTCAACACAAAATAAATTATATATATATATATACAGTCCACTCATGATTACTTCCAACATTTATGAAGCCCTGCCAAGTTCTACATCCAGGATATTCCTCCACCTCACGCAAACAAAACATAACTATGTCTAGAAAATTACACCAAAGGGACAACGTGCCGCATTTGTATGCACTCAGTTCAATGATATTTTTGCATGAGAACTATTTTTTACTCGGCATTTTAATCATAGTAATTGTAAATGAAATGTTATAATTTGTAAATAAGGTATATATTTAAGTTATATTTAAACAAAAATATATTTTTTTAATGTGCGCAGAGATACAAAACGCCTGTGATGTGGGTCATTTTTGGAAACTACAAACACGTCATAAATGGGGTGATTTTTCAAAGGTTTGATTCAAAAAGTGTGAAGATGCTGAGAATGGACTATACGTACATACATATTGACAGGTCTGTCCCTAGGGTAGGGTAGCCGGCTTCACTTAGCGCCAGCCTTCTCTCATACATGATTCTGCCTCAGGCGGGTATCACACATGGATCCTAGTTTCATACAGAGGAAGTTAGAGCGGCGGTAGAACATTGGATTACCATTCGGGAGGACCCGGGTTAGAATCCCGGTCCGCCAATACTCATTTGGGTTTTCCAGGTGTGAGTGCTGGGGTGGTTCCTTAATATATATTCTGGCTGATTTCTTCCCGATTTCTTTGATTTCTAGTGTTTTATACCAAGGCCTAGTCGCTGGTTCGGGGGCACTCAAAATAACAACCTAAAAAAAAGAACATATACTTAGTATCTCAGTGATGATGTTTCAAACTTTAGGGAATTACTGGGAAGGACAAGTTCTTCAATCTGAGATTAGCCCTGGTCTGGCAAGCCTCAGTCAAAAGTATGTAGACAACNTAAGCGTACATTACAAGGGAATGGCCAGAAGGAAACGGCACAAATGCACCAGATGACGTGGTGTGTAATTTAAACAAGGTTGGGCCTGATTTACGAGTGTTAAGAATGCGGTCTGTGACAACACGCTGGATCGTGCACTTGATCAGTTTGAGTGGAATGGAGATTTCTGTTTCGCAGGCAATAGAAATGGGGCTTATTCACATTCAAGAGAATGGAAACGATTGAGAACCAAGAAGGTTGTGTCGGGCAACATTTATTCGCAGGAGACATCCACAATGTAACATGTTTCTTTGACTTGTCCAACATTTGCGGCAAATGGGACAACTTCCACCACAGTTCCGCGATCGAAGAGGAAGACGACCTGGACGGACTCCTTAATGCGCAAAACTATTTTTTTCTTGTATTCAGCATAGCAGTTTCCTCAGCGTGAAAAAAAAAACAATATTACCATTTCCTCAACTATTTTATATCTCAAGAAAACTGTATGACGAAGAATACCACAGTTTTCAATTTTTTCCCCTCAAATTTCCGAGTAAACTTTTTTTCGAAAGAAACAAAGCGCTTGAATACTTGAATGTGTGTATGAATCCGGTGTGTGTTTCTCTTCTAACCACATCAAACTCCCTTCCTTTTTTTACAATATTTTCTACACCTATTCCAAATGAATTTGTTATACGTCAATGCCATTACTAGGGTGTTGTGCATCCCACTCCATCATTCCGGTGTGATTTACATATTATTTGTTGCAATTTATTTACTGATAGTTTGTTTATAGTAAGTAGGTAAGATCTTCATGTCGCGTTGGCAGCAGACTCGTCAGAAACGGAGCGAGTTGCTCAGTGAAGTAGGGACAGGGAAGTGTTTATAACTTGAGCGTAAAATAAATGCCATATAAACCAGCGCAGCATTCGCTAGGAGTGGTAACGGAAAGCCTTTGGATGGCCGGACTGGAAATCAAAACAGAGAACTCCTGAAAGAGAGTCTGGTTTTGTCACCACTGCAACACCTCGCTCGGTGCGAGTACGATACCATGGATGTGTAGAGCACCTGTAAAAAAATTCCATATTTCTTTAAACTTCATATAAATTGGAATACATAAACCGTCAGAGGTTCCCGGCTTCCTGCATATTCTTACAAAACACGTGAAAATAAATATTTGTAACATTAAGTAATGCAGAATGCCCGATGTTATGAACTGAATAGTCTTCGTTCTCAAATCATGGATCATTCGTGAATTATTAATCATAATTGCAGAAGTTGGGGATTCGATAACTCTATTAATAGTGTAAACATGAACTATAATAAAAGACAACTTTGAACTCTTAGAGTATGCTAAACAGCAGGGAATGCCGAATATTATATATACTCTGTTGTATGAAACCTATCCATGTACTGAGACCTTGATTACTTTAGATTTTTATGCTTACTTCCAGTGCACAAAGTCACTCCAATTAGCGTTCCGAATTGTTTAGTGGATATTCTATATTCATATATCTTATATACTCAAGAATATGCATACGTACATGCCCACGAATACGTCCATATTTCATTCGGCATTTTGTATAAATTGCATGTCTCTTCCAGTATATTCGTACTGAGCATAGCCGAACCACTGCTTTTTTTTATATTAAAAGTGGCTGTGCCTTATTGGCTCCGTATTATTATAACTGCAGAAGTTAGACCTACTCTGATACTATTGGCATTCAAGCATCATAAATAATATACAAATTAATATACTTACCGCAGTAATTCAAACTAGGCATTCATGCTCCAGTTGTAAATTTGAAAGAAAAATCTATCAATTTTTTTTTTTCGAACGGCGTGGTCCTATTTTTTTTTATTTTAATAGTCCGTTTAAGGTCGTTTTATTACGTAGGCTACTACCGGCAGAAGGCGTTATTTGCGCGGAAGGAGACATCCGCAATTCACGTAAAGATGTTTTGTTTATAGCATAGCCCAGGATTTATGGCGCAAATGTACAAGAGAAAATATTCAAATATTAAGGCATATTTCCATTATAAGGTGCAAAACCTGTAACTATAAAATACTGTAAACACTTTCAATATAAAACACCTCAACAGTTAATAAATATTGCTCGATACTTACTGATATTAATTGCCACATAAATGATATATCTGCAATGCATGTATTAATTTATTTCATCAAAATGTTAGTTTCATTACTATAAAAGTACAGGCTAGACAATGTTTAAAACCATAATCAGTTTTGCAATTAAAAAAAAATTTTTCATGTGTTGTACATGTGAATGTTTGTAAATTAAATATTTTTGCGGACGAATTCGTTTTAACTTTTCTTTTCATTCATTCTCCTGAGACAGTAATTTTTGTGGTTCTTCTTATGACCACGCTAGCCCACATCTAAAGGAAGCCGAACCAGTGATGGCTGGTGAATCATGACTTCATCTAATAATTGGCAATCAAGTGATTCGGTCTTTACTAAAATGAGTAAAATCAAGACGTTATGCCACATCTAGCTAACCTTTACGTAACCAAGGGATGTAAAACTTTTTTTTTTGCGTGAGTCCTTTTACTAAATTCATGCTTCCATAACAGAATAAAAATGCTAATATAAAGTAAGCACATNAAAATGAGTAAAATCAAGACGTTATGCCACATCTAGCTAACCTTTACGTAACCAAGGGATGTAAAACTTTTTTTTTTTGCGTGAGTCCTTTTACTAAATTCATGCTTCCATAACAGAATAAAAATGCTAATATAAAGTAAGCACATATTTGTGTTTGTATATTTTAAACAATAAATACAAATACCTAAGTTCTTTCAAATAAAATGGGCCATGTACATTTTCTTAAAAAAAAAAATATTGTAGTACTTAATCGTACTGCAAGCTCATGTAAACGGTCCAAGTTCAGAAAACAGAGCGCCGAGACTGGTCATTGTGGGCAGAACACAGTGTGTCAGTCTGGCTCGCCCACCAGCCAAGCCCCAGAAACAGCAAACAGGCTGGGAAACATTTACTCCCAGGCAGTAATCCGATCGGGAGAAGAGATAACGAGCAGCCCATTCCTTCCACCTTTAAACCTTACTGGTCCAATCGCCCAGAAGAAGTTTCGCCACTCGCCACTGCAATCATTTTCAGCAGCACTGCATTGACGGGAGGAAAGTCCTAAAACGTAAATGGAGTTGCCTTTAAAACGACCAATTTTATGTTTTTAATGAGTGTTAGTTTGGCATTTTCGGACACGGAATTAATGTTTGGCAGCAATAAAAATGTTAGTTATTGTTTCTTCTTTGTCATGTCGTAGTTATTACCCTGGTCCACTGTGTCTGTGCAGAGTGGCAAGCAATTTCCTAGGAGCCTGTACTCATCACCAGCGCAAATTTGATGTTTTTTTTTATATTAAGTTTCGCTTTCTCGGATGTTTTAAATGTGTATTCTAGTCATACAATGCTAGCATAGTGACTTGGAAGTGTCATATCCTATTTTTATCAGTATCCAAGTTTTGTATAATGTTTGGTGGATAATTTCTCCGAAGTCTGCACATTGGCCTTATGCAGAGCCGCAAATAAATATTATTTAATAACAGAATTATTTTACTTACGTACACCAAATTTCTTTAGAACAAAGCAGAAGGTTCACATGATCAAAAATTCATACACATATTTTCAACAGGTCTCGTATTATGAAGTCACAGATTAATGAAATTGATTATTAAATATATCTACTAAATTTAAAAAAAAAATGAAAAAAATTAGTTATACACAACAAAAATAGCTTTAAAAAATAGTGTACGAAATGTTATCAAGATCGGCCAACAAAACTGTAACTAGTGTTCCATCATAAGAGTCGCCCAAATCTCTTCACTCACTCACTCACTCAATAATACGTTTAAATATTCTGACTCGTATGCATGTCCTTTTAAACGTATTTGAGCAAAATAGCCACTGGTAGCTTCAAAGTTTTCTCAAATACTGTTTGAACTGTAAGAAGTCCGGCAATCCTTTAAGCTAAAGTAGAGATTTCTAGCAACGAGGCTCAGATATAAGCATTAAGAATTAAGCTGCACACACTAAAGTGAAAATTTTGGCCAGCCTCGACGTAGTAATAGTGCGGTGCACACATTCAAAAACCTACAGTAAAGGACGTAACCCTATAGTTTTCACTTCGGGACCAGTGTAAGTTTCATTTTGCATATACTTGCGGGCATCACTTCACCTTATATGCCGAGTGCTCCTTCTGCTGGGCGCAGATCATGTTGTCTGTGATGAGGATGTCTCCGCCCAAGTTAGGATTCTTCTGGCACTCTTCGGGTTCAAGAACCACAACCTCCGCCAACTTCAGTTCCTTACTTGCAGACCTGTAATCGCCCTGAAAAAAGACGAAACCAGTGTATTTGAAATCGTCGTGCTTATTGTGAAAATATGTTCCGAAGCATCTGTAAACATTGGCGTCCCAACAAGAGACAAGCAAACCGTAACTCATGTAGATCTACTGATTTTTTTTTTTCGCGAAACGAAATCTTAAAAAAAAAAAAATACTCTTCACTCTGCGTATCTGTTACATCTGAGCTAGTATATAGCTGAATATAAACGGAAAGAATGATAATCCTATCTCGCCAGTAAAAGCATGTTAGCAGCCGTGTAAACCCGTTGCTGTTTTAATTTTCATGGAGTGCATACTAGGCCTAAGTATTCACGAGTTCATACCATAAACGTACAAATTCTTCAACATTCCTAACACTGCGGAGAACGAAAAAGTTTATTTACAATTTAAAAATATCCCGTCAACACGTCATTAAAGAGAGGTGAAGTTAGTTTTTTACAGTTGCAACCAAATCGGGAAAGTGTATTAACTAGATATATATATATGGTAACGGTACAATATACATGTTTGATATCGCGAATTTAGTATAGAAATACGTAAAACATAACGGTTTTTTTTTTTTAGGCTAGTTTATTTTGGGTTATAGATTCTTATAATAATGTTTCTAGTCATATTTTTCAGTTAAATTTACATACGTAATGCAAATTGTAAAACTGCAAAAAATTATTAATAAATTATAATGTCAAACTTCTAAATTAAAAGGCGCCCAAATATCTGCACTCACTCACACTAAATGTAAAAATGCATTTTTTATATATCTTCGTTTTGTTAATTACTAGCTGTGCCCGCGGCTCCGGTAAACCGACTCGCGAAAGTAAATTTTTTGGGATAATTTCTCGCGATAAAAATAGTAGCCATTATCAACTTTCAGCCGTCCAACTATTTATATGCACGAAATTACGTCGATGTGTTGCTAGGTTACGACGTTGCATTGTTATTGCGTTTGTGTACTTTTTCATTTTTCAATAACAATTTACCCAAGGGAATGAGAAATTTTCTCGGGGTAAAAAGTAGCCTATGTCACTTCCCGGTCCTCCAACTATCTCTGTTCAAAAAAATCACGTCGATCCGTTGCTCCGTTGCGACGTGAAAGAGGGACAAACAAATATCCAACCACACTTTCGCATATATATATATTGTTCATCAGTTTAAATGACAGTTGTTTCTTTTCCGATAAGCTTTTTTTCCCTGAAATATTGAAGTCATGTGTGTGTCAACCAGCAGGTTGTGGTTTTAGTCTCGCCACAGGAAGATTATGTGTGTCTGAATTATGTAATTTGATCTGTAAGCTTTTCTCCAGACGTTAGACAAGTGAACTTAACAATCAAAAATGAAACATGTTTCCTCGCACAATAAAGTAGTGACATTTTTCCATAATCGCACTTTATACAAAGGATTGTAATGGCTATTGCTTAGTTATAATAATATTTGTTTGAACCTTACCGGCTTGGTGAAGCCCCATCCAGACACGTTGAATCTCTCTCCTTGAAGTACAGGCTCTGCTTGCATCGGCAGAGATACGTACTTCACGTAGCTGTTGATGGAGAAAGGCTCCACGAGCTGCAACCAGGGAACAGAACAGATACCGTAGCTCATCAAACTGTCAATAGAACAACATGCAACGTGGCCTGTTTCTTGAGGATATGTTTGTTTTAAGTTCGCATACTTTCACTCGTGCAATACATAGATGACTCAAATATATATCTGCAATATAAAGCAAACATCACTACACTGTATAAAATAAGTGTACGATTACCTCTACTTAGGAATGGTCTTTTTCATGAAAACTTGTGACATTCTATATCACCGTAATGCAACAGTAGAGCGCAATATAAATAAGAACGAATTTTCTAAGTTTAGCTTTGATTAAATTGGTTTTTAATCATCCAAGTTTCGCCCTTTGGTACTATTACATAAACAAGGCATTATAAAAGGGTTTCGGAATATGGTACCTGGCAGGTAACACTGTTACTTACGTAAACAATTTTAAGTTAAGATCGTTCCCTAGGCAACCAAATAGAAGTGAGCAGCAACTAATTACGTGTTAAGGACAATATGCGTTCATTGCGTACATTAACTTCCCGGGGTTTATGAAAAGTTCCTTTGTTTGTTCGTTAGGTAGTTGAGATTTCGATCATTCGCATCCAGCATTTTAATAGTTTTTGTTCTTGTAGCGGGTTTTCTGGTGAGTTTAGTGTCTGCATAAGTGGCATTTTCTATACATACTTACTACCAAAGTTGTTGATGTAGCATCTTGGGAACAGTTGAATGTGGAATGTTCAGGTTGACTGATGCTCTGTAAACTGACTTTGACGGGCTTCCCGAGAACGCTTCCCTCACCTTTGAAAGCCTTATCATTTGGAATAATTGTCAATGGATATATTTTATTTTAGCCTTAGACGTTAACTTAACCAATTACGGCGGAATCTACACACATGTTTATTATTTACATGGCAATATTTATTTAAAACGTTAGTTAAAGGATAAAACATAGCTGATATAAAAAAAGAAACTAGGGCCTCATAAGTGCTCATTTTACCGTGAACAGACTGTATGTGTCAGTATGTTTATCAAAGATAAGCATTTATTTGACATAAATAAGTAACGACCAAACCTGGCATAAGTGCTTAGTCATACTTGTTCACATAGGATTTTCTTGCGTAACATCTGCCAGATTTTTTTACGTACTGAGATATTCCATTTTTTTTATTTTTTTTTATTTACGTAGCAGAGGTTATATACGATCACCGGGAGCTAGAAAATAATGATGCTTGTTCACCTTGATGAGAGCGATGTCGTTGTCGAAGTTGAACTCCATGTTTAAGTTGTTCGTGACGAACTTCTCCACGTGGTGTACGGTGCCGCCATCTGCTGCTGCCAGCGATCCTGCTCGGACAATCACGTCCCTGTCACTGCAACACGTGTGACAAAATAATACTAAGAAATTGTAGAAATATTTTGAGGGTCGTAAATGACGCATATAATATTATGTCGATTGTGTTTCATGTATTGTGTATCTGTTGTGACAAATCACTTGTAGACGTCTTACAATACAAGAGTACTTTGTACTAATATGCAGTCTATGGAACAATAAAAAAACGTACAAATTTTTTGAAATTTTCTATGTCCTATATAGCAAATTCTGATTTAATTTTCTTCTAAAATTATTGTAATATTTTAAATCATAGCTTGTGTTTTGAGATAACAACCTTCATCAGTATGCACAAAAATTCTTCAAAAAAAAAGAACACGATGATTTTTTCTATATTAGTCTGCGTCAAAAACTAGTCAAAATGTCGTCGTACTGCTCGTTTTGACGAGTTTTTTCCATTCTGTTAAATACAATAGTTCAAAATCTAAGTCCGTATCAACTTCCCTTGATCAACAACTCCGGAAACAGAAGGATATATGGTCTGTCATCCTGGAAAAGGGCGAAGGTAGTTCGAGTCTGTCAGACATTTCTAGTTTGAACCTTGTATAAACTAGCGTACAGTTGGATAATGCCGTAGCTGTAGAACTTGACCCCTTGAATAACATTTCAAAAGTTTTCGCAAATCCCATGTTTGCGTTACCGTTTCCACAAGCATTAATAACGGAAGTGACATATTGCAATTTTACCATATTTAGGGGATGATTCTATTACATATTACCCTAGTTGATACAACGGGTACTTAAACGATACGCATATATACTGCAGTGCATTTTCCATAATACATGAAGTATTTGAAACTAAAGTGATAAAATGTATCCTTTCGATGATTTCATTGTTAAAAGTGGTTGTTTAAGAACAAAGATAATCCACCCTCTGCTGAGAAGGGTTCTCCTACCCTCAGCTGGTATAACGAGCGGCAAGAAGAGCATCTATAGTATTTTGAACCGAAGTTTTGTCGTCTACCAACTGGAGTTACCTATTACCAATGACTTTTTCCGAAGGTTGATTCAAAATTCAAAAGTGCTTACTTTACCGTGAACAGCCTTAAAGGTCAACAGCTAGTTGGGTACATGAGGTACTTTTGGGAATTTTCATTTTTAAAACACTAACAAGCTAAAAAAAATAATCCAATAGGGTTGAGAAGGTTCCACTTAATGCGATTCCTTCTAAATTCCAGAAGTAATAATGTTCCCCCATTGTCATTGTTCGGGGGCACTCAGAACACGTAATAATAATCTTAAAAATAAAACTTTCACAGTGAGATCTCTTTCTGTTTCTGACAGGAATTACAATATTATTGGCTGTACACTGTGCATAAGTTTGCTATAAAGTCGTAAAAACGGAGAATTTTGTCATAATACAAGTAATATCATGCAATTTTTTTTTTAAGTTAAATAATATTTGAAGTTTGGTTTCAATAACTATGACAATGCATGTATTTGAGAGTACCTCATAGCGCAGTGCGCTGCAGTAAGCCCCCAGTATTCACCAATCGCTGATGCACCGCAGAAATGGCCAAATGCTTCCATTTCTAAGCTCAGCTGAAAAAATAAATAACCATACATTGTGAAAAAATAAAGTGGTCATGAACTAAAGGGATATGCTGCAATAATGAAATTTGCGTACACCTGGCTTTTGGTTGTAACCTGTAAAAGAACGAATAAACATGCCGTATAAATAAACGTAAAGAAAATTAAAGTTCATGAATCCTCTGAATCAGAATAGCTTCAGACGCTTATTGAAAGAAGCCTGGTTTACATCTTGTCACCCGAGTTTAAAGTTCGAGTTAACTTATGTTAGGTGTACACGTGATTTGATACAGAAATGATAGTCCATTTACGGTTACTTCTAGCTATTCTGAAGCCTTGCTAAAGTCATACTTTCAGGCTATCCTTCCACTTTATGCAAACAAAGTTTAACTAAGTAATGAAAATTACACCACCCAAATTCATCAATCCCAAAAAAATTATTATTTTTATTTGTACAGCCCTAATTATGTCTCACACACCCTTCGTGTGATTATGTAACATTGTTAAAAATTGTACATGTTTTAAAATTCCCCATTACTAACTCATGCTCAGTCACGTCTACATATATGTTTTCAATTGGAACTCACGTCCAGAAAATATTTACTATCCTTCTCTACGGTAACTAGGTGTCTGTAATAGGATGTCTGAAACAGCTTGCTTATGTGTTACTATTTCGCTCATTCTTATCCTAACGAAAACCATAACAAAGAAAAATCGATATCATAGTTCAAAAATTCGAACAATGAGCTTTTAACAAAGTGCTAAGTTAGAGAACTATTTCACATAATATCGGTAGAGAAATTATATTTTTTTATTTACTTTAGGTTTGTTTTAACTAAATGCGTCCGTCTGAAATTTGTATCCACTGGACACAGATCGGCTCTTTCAGTAATTATAGCTGACTTCAAGCAGGCAGATTTCTACTTCCGTAATCAGTAAGTTTTTGACTGATTGTAGGCAGCCACGCATCACGGTGACGTTAAATAAGTTCGTAGACTGGCACCTCGAGTGTAGGCAGCCACGCACCATGAAGCACATCATCGCATTGACTGTACCACGCAGAAGCGCAGTTAAGTTCAGTCTGCCTGATGAAATGATTATAAAGTTGTTTCCACTTGTTTTTGTAAGAATCTCTAACGTTTAAGAGGTAATTTCGCATTTGTCTTCGGCAAGTGTCAACATTCACCCAACTGAAAAACTGACCAACGAAGAATTAGAATGAAAAAGCAAGTGTTTGCAGAATTTAGAATGCAACTGAGATCAAATGGAAAAAATTGACATGAGCTATCAGGCACTTCGAAGCTTACCACAAGAAAGAGGATCCCTCACGCAGAATTCAAATGGGGTCTTGAGAGCCGACGAGGGTGATGCGAGGTGAGTATGGAGCAGCGCCGGAATGCAAAGGCGGAGGAAACGAGAGTTCCCCGAGAATCCCCTCCCCTCCACCTCCCCTTGTCAAACATCGCCCGGCATGATTCCCACATGAGAAAATCAGGGAGGGACCCCCGCTGGGAATCGAACCCGGTTCGCCTCGGTGAAAGGCGAGCGCACAAGATGCTGCTTCACCGCGGCTCCGCGCGGCACCTCAAGTCCACGACTGCGGGGGAAGATTGACGGTGCACTTACCATGAAAGGAAATTCTCCGTACTCGGCCAGGCGTCCTCCAATGACTTTCCAGTAAATAGTTTCGTCCTGCCGTGCATCTTGGTTTGAGTGATGCTCCGCCACCACTGTAAAACAATTACAGTCATTCAGGGTAACTTTGTATCATCAGTGTATCACCTGCCTAATTTTATTTTAAATGAAGTCTCGAAGAACACATTCACACCACTACGTTCCTTAAAAATGAAATATTTAACAATGAACTATACATCAAGGTAGAGGCAGTATATTATCTATACATATTATAAAACCCAACGTCTCTCTCTCTCTGTTTGTCTGTTAGTGCGCTTATCACTCGAGAACCACCTATCAGATTTACGTGGTTTTTTTTTAATTCATAGCTATGTTCTCTGGCCAGGTTTTAGTATATATTTTGTTACGTAAATTAACATAAGGAGTAAGCGGTGACGATAATAGTGAATCAAGTCGGGAAAAAGTTTGCCGCCAGCGCGCTCTCTTGCAACTCGCTGTCTAAACCGTTAAAGATGGAACAATATCATGCAGTAAAGAATTGTGTAGAATAAAAAGACCTAAAAAAAACCTCGGAAGTAACATATGTCTATCTATAACAGAGAAATACTTATAATCTTTTTTACCATTTAATTCACAAGCGACATTCAATGACGAAGTTTTTTTCACCTTGCACTCACTGAAATTGAAAAACAAGTGCAGACATTGTCAGGAAAAAGTATAAAAAAACATGGACTTTATNTTCAATGACGAAGTTTTTTTCACCTTGCACTCACTGAAATTGAAAAACAAGTGCAGACATTGTCAGGAAAAAGTATACAAATACATGGACTTTATTTTTAAAAAAAAAAACCTAAACAATAATTTTGTAGTCCACGCGAGCGGAGTCGTGGGCACAGCTAGTTACATATAAACAAAGTGTGTTACCACAAACTTCGAAGGGGAGAAGTATGTACTCGTGACTACTTTCAAAGTAACGATTTTCTGATTCCGCAATTGCTATAACTATCCCGAAAAGGATGGAATGTTCTACTAGTGAGTGATGTGAATAACCAAACTGTCCACTCACGTTCTGACGACTGCCTACTGCTTAAAAACTAAAATTATAAAAATTAAAAAAAATGAACCCTGCGATCTTAAATCAGAGAAACGCCGTACTCACTCCCCCGCTGCAGTCAACTTATTAAGTATCGTCCATTTCTTCGTCACACCCTTTTTCAACTTGCATAGCATGAGTCGGCAGCGTTCCTGTAGGCAACTCGTGTTAACTTTCAGGTACACTGTATTTCAGTACGCTGTATTTCAGTACGCTGTATTTCAGCAGTCACAATGATTTAAAAAAAAATTATAGTTGGTTTCTCACAATAGTGTGGTGGACGATTCGAATGTACACGGACAAAATAATATTATACACTTAGGAAATTAAAGTCGCACTTGAAGTGCGTGTACAAGTAATGGCACATTCCAGTTACCTGAGCGAAGCAGCAACAACCATAATATCGCAGACCACATTCTCGTCACGGGTGTAACGCTGGAAATGATCGAGGTCGAGCGTTGCAAATACCCTTACTGTATCTAAATCCCCAGCACTATTAGTTGTGTTGATACGGTTCCTAATATCACTTGTTAAGAAAAAAAATTGAACCGTTACAACAGGAAATTGCTCATTAATAGCCTGCCTCTTACCGACCGTGCAGTTCCGGTTGTTTGGACGTCATGATAATAACAAGGATATTATAAATGAGTAAGCGATAAGAAATCAAAGAATATTTCTGGTGTCACGTAAAACACTTTTGCGCAGTATCGACTCGCTTTTAGTTAAAATGTATATGCATACGGAGTAAGAACTAAGATTGAAGCTTTGATGGGTACGATGGAATAGAAAATTACTTATTATTCGCTCTGTAAACAAAGGAACCTTTGTTCATGTCCAGAGCACGATTTAGACAATTCGAGTTTACAAAACCAATTTTACAGTCCAGAACCATGGAATACGTATTCTTCAGCTACATGCAACATTAACACTTCCACGGGTCTAATCACTTTGTTCCTGCGAATGAACCGGTAAAATTATTAGAAAAGTAAATAACTTGCAAATTTGCTCATTCTTACACTTGGATGCATTAAAAAAAAAACAGAAAGAACGAGAAATCATTTCAGTTTCCACAAATGCTTTACCTAACACTTTTATTTCAACGTTAAGACATGAAACTAATTTCCCTCCATCGTTACCAACTTTACAGGACGCGTTCCACTCAATGCGCCCGTTACAATGGATACAATTAGGGGCAGTGATATTTCTCAAAGGTTGATTTCCAAAATGCTCACTTTATCATAAGCAGCCTTTAGTATATAATTCCTAGGCCGAAGGGAGGAAATTTATTTTTGGAGACTGATCTTGAAATGACATCGACCTTGAGTTTCCTATATTTTCCCCCAACCTCCTCCTTGCTTGTTCTCGCCATGCATTCACTCTCGATTTCGCCTTTCACACAACCAAAGAAGAAGAAAATGGGGGAAATCATCCACTTGCTGCAACATACATGGCAAACAAATCTAAAGAAAATCAACTATCTAAAATTTGTACCGAAATAAAAAAAATCAATTTTATTTCCATAATTTTTAATTTCCATTAGTTCAGTTTGATGCTGTGTCTGGGGCGTGACGCGGGTCGTCTTGGTATGTTACAAATAGCCAGGGGCGTATACGAGTTCATAAGGGATGGAAGTCTTAATAAAAATAAAATATATGAATATAATTATTTAAGTTGATTATAATGCAATAAGATTGCACACAGCTTTAATTTACAACTTTTAACTACTATCTACGTATACTATTAACACTTGTTAGTCTTAGTAAGTGCGATATTTAATGTCAATCTCAGTTCTAATTAAATTTCTTATCACTTTTTCATATTGGTTACAGTCACTTAATTCACACTTATTATGTACTAGCTGTGCCCGGGGCTCCGCTCGCGTGGACTACAGAATTATTGTTTAGGTTTTTTTAAAACATATTTTATAGTATTTACCAAATGGCAAAATTCTACGTTAATGTGTGTGCATGTAAAATGATGATTAAAACAGGATTATATGACACGACCCACTGGTTGTATATTTTAATAACACCTGTGTGTTATTAATATAACACACAGGTTATATTAATTTTAGATATATATGCTATCGCGGAGTTTTTTTATGTCTTTTTATTCAACATAATTCTTTACTACATGATATTGTTCCATCTTTAAAGGTTTAGACAGCGTATTGCAAGAGAACGCGCTAATGGCAAACTTTTTTCCGACTTGATTCACTATTATCGTCACTGATTACTCCTTATGTTACTTTACGTAACAAAATATAAGTATACTAAAACCTGGCCAGAGAACATAGCTATGAAGTTAAAAAAAAACACGTAAAACGGATAGGTGGTTCTTGAGTGATAAGCGCTCTAACAGACAGACATAGGTATGCATATACAACCTTTCGGCCATACTTTTGTTATTTTTACGTAGCGCTCTTAGCCTTGCGGCCATCCCGCGCTACGGCCACCCAGTTGGCAGGGAAGAGGGATCACACCCTCTCAACGCAGGTGTCCCTTAGGTAACCAAGCCCACAGCCCCGACTTGATACACAAGCTCCACCAGGAGCACCCTTCCACAAGGCCTGAGACCCTCGTACTGATATTACCAAGTGTGTGGTCTGGCCGGAGCACTATCCGGACCCCTAACATCTTGCCAAGACGCTACCGGAGCAGGTGCCTGCTCACCGCCCGGCCCTTCTTTAAGAGGGGGGACCTCTCTAGAACTCCTCCAGCATACAGAGTTAACCACTGCCAGCATGAGTACAACCTCTATATCGGAACACCATAGAGAACCTCTGATGATGCCAACCCGATCAACCTGTGCTCCCACTTATTTGCCATGGCACTAGTGGGTTTACTCATGTCCGACCGCCCTACCAACAACGCCACCGGCAGACAAGGTGCGGTGAGACTCGACCCAGACAGTTTCCATCATTATCAAAATCCGTAGGTCTTTTCCCATGGGGTACCCGTAGGTCCCACAGGTTCAGAGTTTTCCCTGTTGTCACCATCCACCATTATCACCCATCCACCAGCAGCGCAGCCAGCGAGCTGACATCGGTCACTAGTCCTTTACCATACATTAGAATTTTTTCACACATGAAATTCCTGTCTTGGGCCCCAATGGCCTGAATGCCAAGTGGTCCAACACCCCGCCAAGTGGTCGGGCCTAGGTACCAACTATCGGCCCAAGCCATCACGGCAGATACCCCTTACCAGTCACGAGGAAACTGGTTCCCATAGGGAAATGGCGGTGAAGCCCAATCTGTAAAAACAGGGGAGGCACGAGTAGCCTTGGGTCGCCATGGATGGAGAGAGGCTATAAGAGACGCATCATCTACCCTTTCTAGAGACGATGCGGTGAAGGGCTTGGTTACTACAGCATGGTACTGCTACACCACTTCAAACAACCAACCACCAGACAGACAGAGAGATGTTGAGTTATATAATATGTATAAATACATTGCCATTATTCCAATTGTCTTGTCAAACCCGTGTCCAGTTCAATAGTCCCGCCCATTAGTCGCACTCCCCACTGTACCGATGCTCGCATTCCGCAGACTTCTCTCTCGCTGGCCATAGTCACCACCGCCGCTCGTCGCTTCGACGCCTTCGCAAACCCAGTGCTCAAGGTCGTATGAGGCTCCAGACTGCCTACTCCAAGCCCTGCCACACATGTAGACCCGCTGGCCCGATCCATAAGGTTCCTCGTTCCCGAGTCGCTCTGAGGAAGGAAGGAGCAATGGCCAGAGCATTCTTGCAACGATAATCCCAGACATTCAATCCCTCAAAGACGGGATGCGACACGAGCCCAGATAGACTTATCGGGGCACACATCAATCTTTCTGCGGGTGGCTTGTTTTAACCTTAGCTCGTGCTCTTCTCCGGTTACTGTTGATGCCCTTGAAGCACTGCATCTTGCACATCCAAAAAGGAATATGCTGGGGGAGGGGACAATGGAAATTATACATAATGGCAGCAGGTAACAGTTAATTTTGACGTGGGGGCATGGGCCGAGTGACACCAAATATGTTGTCTCTCAAAAACTACGGAAAACGGTATGTGGGCCACTCAATTTGGGAGCAAACCCAGTACAGACATTCTGACTGCTAGATGCGAGAGAAAGCTGATGCACATGGACACATTGTACTGGCTGCAGCATCTAGGGAGGGTGGTGGGCACCAATTGGTTCATGTAGCACAGTTGTTCTAAACACCCAGTGGATGAACGAAATTTTCCCATTCGCACTCTCTGGATAGGGTTCCATAAAGTTTATGTGGAATGGCTTTAAAGGTTTAAAGGGTGCCATAGGTAGTAGTGGTTGCTGCTGCTGTTGCCATCTGTGTGCCAAGATTTAAAGCATTTGCCCTGCTAGCACTTCCACACAAATTCACATGCACGCTGAGTAACACCAAGCCAAATACTACTTCTGCAGCTGTAGGATGTTGTGTTATGTTTTTGCAGCACCAGAGTGGCCAACAGGTTTCTGGAATGTGCAAACTGCAAAAGTAGTTATTTTTTAACACGTGGCACGAATAAACGAAAATTGTATTTCTTATCTGAAGGCACATCTCTAACCGAGCTTAGACTACTCGCATATATACCTCTTTCTAACATGTACACTTCTATCGGTAGTGCATTGCTTCCAAACATGTTTGCTGTGACAACATGAATCTAAACTGAGTTTTGAGAGTAATTTGTTTTGTTGCTGATTGAGACTTGCTTTCGAGAATTTGTTCATCTGCGTGGTTCATGGGTGGTAGGACTGATTCCCACTCCTCTTCGTCACGAGCAATGATGTCATCATAATGATAGAGCAACAGGTATTTCTAGCATGGCATAGTTGCAGTGGCAAGCGATTAAGCTAGGTTTGCACATAATTAAGGTTTGTTGAACCAGGATAGGCATTTTTAGGCGGAAGAAATGTAAAGGTTTGGCAGGAATTTTTAGGCTTGTGGGTGCCAGCTCTTCAGTGTAGACATCTCGGAGGAGCAAGGAGCCACAGTGGTGTAGTGGTCAGACTACTCGCCTCCCACCTAAGCGAACAGGGTTCAATTCTCAGCGTAGTCGCCCCCTGAACTTTCGCATGTGGCAATTGTTCCAGACAAAACATGCATTTTTTGGTGGAACTATAATGTGAAGTTGGGGTTGGAGAATGGTAGAGATGTCGTAGATGCACTGTTAATCGTGCAAAGTTCTGATGGGAAACACTAACCAAAGACGTCTTGTTGATTTCTTAACAACTCTTTGCTATTGTGGGTCGTGGCCGAGTCACCCAGGTTACTAGGCTGTTCTCTCAGCCCACTATGTCTCGATTGAAGATGTGTAAATTACAGTGTGATAGGCTGCTAGCCGTGGGCAGTTGTGGTCGGCCCAGTACCGCCGCGGGTGCCAGTTGTGAGGTGGACAGTTATGCTGCTATGAAATTAGCTAAATGTGGAGTTGTAAAGCCGCTCCACACGCCAATTAAACACTAATAAGAGAACATATTATACTTGAAAACACTGGAAACCCTGAAAGTGGCTGGTTGAAGGGTCCAGCTCCTTAAATGCATTTCAGATGCAAGGCCTGCAATCAAAATGTTGACTTGGGATTGAAGTAATTTATTGGTGTTCTGATACAATACAAACCAAAGTTGACGATGCTCATATCGTCTTGAAACGGACCCGATCCGATTCACAAAGCCCATCGGGGGCTAACACTGGAAAATGAGTGTGTACTCACTGGATTTACTTGATGAAGTTACACTCCTGGGGCCTTGAGTCTACAGGAGGTGGAGAGACGATCCTCCTGGGCGATGAAGTTAACTCAAATTAATGATGCAATTGATAAAAAGTAAAAAAAATAAATAAAAAAACTATTGTTCGTGATGATAGAAAAATAAGTTTATCAAGTGCCCGAAAGTCACGAACCACATGGCCAGCTCCGATAAATGCTCGCTTCAGACTAAATGGCTGGCAAGGTCTTTCTGGCCACATGCCTTGAAGACGCTGGTACTCGGAAATGTGTGAGCATAAAAGAAAAGTGAACATAGGGCTAAGCCCTTAATTGTTACATTGAATGAGTGGGAGAATTCCCTTAACTAATTTGAGACTGAACATTGTCCCTAATGAAAAATTATGTATTCTACAAACTACACATTCTACTGAAATATTAATGGCAACACACTTTTGCATTGTCAAGTGTACGTGCACATAGTGCTGGAAACGAGTATATCCGAGTTCGTAAACTTGTGACTGCTGAAAAATAATACATATACACTTCTACATTCACTACACATACAGAAAAATACATAAAACTGAAATGCCTCAGTCAGGTGATGCCTGTGGAGGCTGGACTTAAGTTGTCATGGGTGAAGCCAGTGCTCCAAGTAGGAAATCGTTGGCACTTCACTTTGACGTAATTTGAAATTACGTTTAAAATCATAGTTCACATGTGGTGTACACTTAGGATAAAATTCGATTAATTAGACTCTACTTTTGGGGGCCATTAACACTCTTAAACAATTTATGTTGTGCAATGGCGTTGGTTGTTCGTACACATCCTGATAAGGGATGTTACGAAGCCTGGTGTCATCTTCATGAATGCTATGCCTTGAAAGTGCAGTGCCGAGTGTGAACACATGTGCCAATCGATTGGGATCCAAACCACCGAGGTTGCCCTGGTGTTGCCCATGTGGTCGGATCAAAGTGGGGTCGTCAGCTGACTCGCGCAGTGTTGGGCGAAGTGGGCACTTTCCCAAACACCATCGAGATACTGTTGCTGATGGCAACTTTCGATGTTCGTGTCGTCGTCATGGTACACAGTCGGGGCTGCTGCTGTTCTACAGTGCAGCGAATGGTCGCGGTAACCTGTGAGTTTGGCTCATGTCAACTATTGACTACAGCAGCTTTAGTATCGTTCTGAGTTAACTCGTCTTTAATATTTGATTTTAGTGATAAATCATTTAAAAAGAATAGTTACCAGAATAAGATTCATAATGTTTCTGTGCTGCTTCCAAATTTCGTGAGTGTTCGAAAGCCTCAGACAAGGTAGGTTTAGTATTCTCTAGCAACCTGTGATGTATGAGATTAGATTTTAAACCAGCCACAAAGGAATACCTTATATAAATCATCTCTTATTTGATCAGCAATCATTGCACGAAAATTGCATTCATTGCTTAACATATTTAGCCTCTATAGATAATTGCCAATAGACTCACCTGATTCCCAATGATAAGAGGCTAGTAAATGCCAAGCAAATGCCTCTTTAACTCCACAGTTCCACAGTTCATTTGATTGCTCAACCAAGGTTGTAGGTTGTTTGGTTTTAATATTATAGACTTTCAAAGTTGGGGTATTCTTTTATACTCATCCGGTATAGTATAATATAAAATACAAATGCACAAACAAATATCACAATAAAATGTTGGGAATCCAGGAATACCTATATTACTCCTCGCAGCAGGGACTCGCATTTTGAAGTAACGTCGCTAATAAGCAATTAATTTGATATAAAAATCTTTATTTCACATTTCATAGGAAAAATACTGGACAAGCTCCACTTTTTTTTCATCTCCAGCTGGCGTCCACGATACTAGCGAGTATCGAAAGGCGTGATGTATTTGATGGGGTATGATTTGGAAGATAGAAAAATAAATTGTAATGTGTTTGTTTTCTTGTAAGGCAATTTTTATTTCGGTGTTTAAAAGCCAAACTCGCAGTTATATTGTTACAAAATAAACGGCAGACATATATGTTTGTGCGGAAAATAAATTAGAACTTTAATGATCTACCGCAATATTTAAATAAAAAGGCTTTAGTTATTATATTTTTAGACAATACCATTATATAAGTACAAAATTAATATATTGAAAACTTAAATATCTTAGTTAATCAAATAATGCAAAATTTAAAAGATTGGTTTACTACTAATAGACGAACACTAAGTTGACAAGATAAATACCACATATTTCAGCCAAAGAACCCAAAACCAAACTCAGCCATATGTATTATACAACAACATAACAATTAAACAAGCAACAAGCACAAAATTACTAGGATTACATACATATTGATGAAAAATTAAACTGTTATCAATATGTTAAGAATATTGCACCAAAACTAAACAAACTATGCATGCTTTGCTTTAAGATGTATGAACAAACTTGTAGATCTTGATAAGAGGAAAATGATTATAACTATGATTATTTTCATTCCATTATGAAATATGGAATTATGTATAGGGGTAATTCAACCTGTCAAAAAAAAGTTTTCTTAATACAAAACAAAATCTGTGCGAGTAATGGCTGGTAAAAATCCTAATCGTCCATGCAAAAGTTTATTTAAAGTATTAAAAATATTATCACTTCCATGTGTATATATACTCAATAGTTCATTATACCATAATAAATTTCGGCAAATTAATGTTAAATTGTAATTGTCATAGTTATAAAACTAGAAAACAAAATAAACTTCACATTCCTTCAAGCATGTTAAAAATCTACCACAAAGGACGGTATTTCTCAGCTATTCAAATCTATAACAAATATTTAACACTAATGAATGATGTCAAATGTAATAGTGAAAAGCAATTTCCTAAAAATTGAAACTGTACTTAGAAAGCAAAATTTATTTATATCATTACAGAATTTTTCAATGCTGACAAGTAGGCTAAGCACTGTATCTTGTGATCTAATTATTGTGCAAAATCTTGCTCGCCTGAGCCTTGTGACCCCTTGTGCCCTACACTGAGTTGTAATACTGTTACCAATTATGATTTTATATTATCATACTATGTGTGTAAATTAGATAGTGCTTTCTTCCAGAATTTCATTTAATGTGTAACATGTAGAAATATTATGTGTGTAAGTTGTATTTTATACTGTAAGTAATTTATAGTTTAATGTTTCATATGGGATGTTTATAAAATTATGTATATTCCTATGCATTGTATTGACAAGTTCCATATCCCGAGTCGAAGCACTCCGCATGGGAATAAACGGAAAAGTTTATGGACAAATAACAAATTTAAATCAATTTTTTATGCAATTTTTATTCTTAAAATAGCAACAAACCGTGTATTAAAATGGCCATGGATAGTCTTGATATTTAATACAATCATACAAAAATGGAAAACACCGAGTTTCAATCGTCCAAACCTAATATTTATCTTCATGTTTGTGAATTGGTAGACGGGCCGGAATCGTAACGGTGAATGTTAAATGTATTGTATAACTTTCGTATTTGGCTGTAAGTATACTTTTCGGACAATACATAATACTCTTATTCGTGTACAGCGTGTACGGTAAAAATGTAAATTTATACTTTTAAGACAAATTTCTGTACAAAGGTATTTTTAGGAAAATAGAGAAATTTTTAAATTTATAAAACTTTGTAAATATGGCAACACTGTTGTACAAGTGTGTGTTATACAGGTATGCCGTACTGGCGACATTTGTGGAGTATAGCGTTAATTAAATATAATACGTACAAACTAAATAATGTGTTCAAAATGGCTATTTGCAAGCAATAAAAGTGCCCCTTTTTGCAATGTATGATGTAACACAGATGTTGTGTTACCGGTAAGCGAAATTTGTTGTTTTTCTCATATAACACCTGCATGTCTTCACAATTCGAATTGTCAACAAGCAATTTACGGTAAAAGCAAAGTAAGAGAATAAGAGATCGGAGATAAACTTCTTAAAAGCCAAAGACTGGTAAAACAAGTGAGTAAATTGGTAATTATTAAGTTTAGTGACTTTTCTATAAAAAAAAATCATGGAAAATGAAATATTTCCACTCTACTAATTATGTAGGACACAAGTATACGAGGGGCATTAACGTACGAATAATTTTGTAATATGTGCCCACCTAACCTAACAGTACCTAACCCCACAATGGGTGAATCACTATTTTACATTTTTAAACTAACCTTGGATTGTAGGGTTTTACACTAACCTAGGATTGTAGGGTTTTAAACTAACCTACGATTTTAGGGTTTTTACACCAACCTAGGTTTTAGGGTTTTACACTAAACTACAAATTTAGAATTTTAGGGATTTAAAGGAACCATAAAAAAACACGAAAAGAATATCAATTAACTCACCTAGGTTGGCGGCTGGTACAATTCCTCTTGTCAACGGCAAATTCAACCTTACCTCACTCGATGAAACACCATGTTCCACTAAAACGCCACATACGCGAATATAACGCACTGAAGCACTCTTTCATAGCCGAATATTACGCACTTAAGCACTCGTTAATAGGCAAATATAATGCACAGAAGCACTTGTTCTTGCTTTCTCCGTTTTAAATCCGGCCGGATTGGGACCTCACGACTCACCCCGGCAAAGACACAATGGCTACTGACCTAGTTCAAAAATTTCAGTTAACAACTCGTCACAGTGACATAACAATATCCACAATCCAATACTGTGATGGCAGGAATCATGATGTCACCAAAAATCATGGCGTCCACCGTAAACAAAGCAGCGAAATACTCTTACTTTTAACTATTTTATTTAATACGTTCTACTTATTTTAACATGACACCCTCCTGAATATTAACTAGATAAGCTGTGCAGAACCCATTAATGCAACTTTTGTTGGTCTAGGACGTTTCGTTCAGAAAAGTCACTAAACTTAATAATTACCGGCCAAACAACATTTTTTGTGAAATTGAGTTACACACAACGTCTTCATTAAATAGGTACGAATACAACTGTGAAAAGAGTATTATATTAAAAATGGTATTCAAGATGATGGTGCATTAAAGGGCCTTATCAACTGTTGTGAGGAAACCAGGCAGCTGTAAAAAGGGCCCTATCACCTTTTAACATAAGTTTCCTAAAGTCCATTTGCTCGTACGGTTATTACAACCATACACTTTTCACATAACTGTTACTCTGTGTAGTACTGCCACACTCATCATGTTTGTAAAACCACTGTGATGTACATGTACTTTATATAGAAATAAGTGACCATAATTTAATGGTGTGTGTGTATCAACAAGGCAATGGTCAATAAAAGTTGCTCGAACGAAGTTGCAACATGCACTCTCCTATATACTCCTCTATGGTCTATATGTATGTGATCGTCATTTTGTTTGTAACTGAGCTGTGAAACAGTTGGTTGAGTAAACAGTTATTTGTGAATGATTTGGGTGGTCCAAATTTCTTGTCACCCCCCTTAATTTTCTTTGAAGTTGTGTGTGACATTTCACCCATACGTAACCAGTAATAATGCAATATAATCCAATACATCATAAGGTATACCAATAACCAGACAGATTTGTTGGAGTTACTGTCACCAGGATGGATGTTTATGCATCCAGAAGGTCATTGTGAGGACCATAATTTTTGTCGCACAGAATGATGTGGCGCCATGACCTGTATGATATTTTATGAAGCATCGCTCTGTCAATTGTAAAGGTAGCCGTAACAGCTTCCATCAATTGTTCGGTTGTTTGGTATCATTGCTGGGATACTTGCTTCTTAATAATACCCCACAGAGCATTGTCACATGACGAGAGATCGGGGCTTCTGGGAAACCAATCCAGAGGCGCTGGAAGATGCGCTGATCCTTGTCCTACCCACCTGTCACGAAACACTTCATTTAAGTGTTCCCGGACAGTGATGGCAGAGTGGAGTGGTCCTCCATCCTGTTGAAACCAGCAATCTGCTAGCACATCCAATCTCTGGAGCTCTGGAACAAACCACACCCTTAACATGGTGAGATGGGAGTGTTGATTGTCAGGGCCATCAAAGAAATAGGGACCTATAAAGTGCTTAGCGAACATAAGCGGCCCAGACCATCACGTGTGGGGGTTATGCTCGAACTCCTCGTAATAATGGAGATTATCCTTGCTTCAGAAACAAACGTTCCTAGTATGTGCACTCCGGTATATTGCACATTCATCGGAGAAAAAATTTGCCATACTTCGGGAGTGTCAAAAACACCTCGAGCAATCTTGCACATGCCGAATGTTGTTTGTTCATGTCAGTAACGCTTAGCTCATTGACAGCTGTAGGCCTAACGGATTTCAATCTAAGATCCTTTTTCATTTGTCTTAACATTGTGGTTTTTGGGATTGCAAGCTCGGATGCTCGTTTCCGTAGTGACTTCTTGGGTGATCGGAGCACAGATGCCTCCACTGCCACACGTGTCCTGTCGTGAGGTTGGTCGTCCTATCCTCTGTTTGTTTTTAATTCATTCCATCCGAAACAGCTTGTGTTCCCAATGCAGGATTGTCCTTTTAGCAGTGGCCTCCTTGTGGAATCGTCTCGTGAAGTCTCGTCGTACATCCTCTAGGCTCTTTTCAGTATGTGGACGTTCATGTCTGAATGGCCAATGTGGATAGAGAATTCTAGAGTCTTGCCAAAGCCATACAAAGTCGAGGTTAGAAACTTTGAAAACATGTTTGAATGGGATAGTGTCAAGGGCGGTTTATTTCCGAAACAAGTAACCCTATGCAAAGATGGCTCAAAAATATACATTAGCAATATTAGAAGTGTATATTTCTCAAACAAGGCTCATTTTTTAGTCACAACTGCACAATAAATTTCAATTATGATAACTGACAAAATGCATATTCATTTACTTGAATTGAAAGATTAATCTGAATCTGTAAAAAAGGCTTTGTCAACCATTCATTTTGGAGCTATCAGTATTTTAAATAGTAAAAAGGGCCTTATCAACAAACGCTTAAATATTTCTGTACTTTATACCGGTACTGCCATTTTTATGCTTTTCATGGCTACGTAGTATATTTCTCAATATAATATGAATTTTTAGTGTAACAATTACTGACAAAACAATGCATATTGTAGTTTTCATAACATTTTTATTGTCTAACTGACAAACCAAGGTAATGGTAATAAGACCCTTTTTACAAATCGCCTTCGATGGAGACACACAAATTCATAAGTTATCTAAACTTGTCTGCTGATAAAGCAGACAACACTGGAGCCCAATTTTCCTGTCTTAGGTAATGATAAAATGTATTGAAATTTTTATGGTTCCTCTTATATGACAATGGTGTTTCATACGTTATTTTTGTACAATTTATATAATGTAATTGGTTATAGTGGTCAGACCAACCACTGTCTATTTGTTTAAGATCTTCATTATTTATATTCTTACTTTCTATATTAACTTGAGCTAGCACTGGTTTCCCTAGTTGCAAAATATATTAATGGGTATACGGACCATAGGAAACTAGAATATTTAGAAAGGAACTTTAATATTTATCCTCTGTGCTTTTTAGATCTTGTTAAATTCACCGCAGACATGGCAAAACTCCATACAAAGACTATTAAATTTAAGTACCTTCTTTTATACTTATACACGTTCACATCTTGTTACAAAGAAAACATGCACAAGAATGGCAGATAAATTGCCAGAAACAGACTTGGTCGACGGAAATAACGTGTGTATTGCCACTCAGAAATATTTGTTTTAGTCTGAATGTAACATCAATGAAATAAATTTTTAAAACAACAAATGAAATATATTTTGAATAAATCTTCAATGCAGTAATTAAAAGGCAAGAATTGGCATTAAAACTTAATCACAAACAGCCACTGTGCAAACACTACAGGCAAGACGGCATGTCTAACAGAGCCCTCTAGGCAAGCCTGCCTTTGTTTGTCTTCTCATTCTTAGGAGGGGCTGAAGTTCGCATAGTGGTTAGACTGTTTGCCTCCCGCCAAGACATACCGGGTACCAGGCTCAATTGCTATCAGGGTCGCCCCTAGATTTTCGCACGTGGGGGTGGAGTGGAGAGATTTGGGTGGCTCTTAGCATCGAGGTCTTGAGAGCACGTGGGAATTGTGCCAAGCAATGCCGCCGGTCGGCGAGTTTTCTGGGGGATCTCCCATTTTCCTCTCCAATGCATTCTGGTGTTGCTTCATATCCACCTTGCTTCACCCTCATCAGCTCTCAAGACTATGTTGTTAAGAGCCTAAGCATGAGTGAATGATATGGTTTGGGGGGAAACCATATCATTAATTCATGCTTAGGATATTTTTCACATAAAAAATGGTTCAGAAATACATCCTGTAAAAAATTCTGTGTGTTTAAAAAACTTTTCTGAGATAGATAACACAACGCTACTAAGCGAAATACCGGCACAGCATTCATTCAAGATGCACAATTAAGTAATTGTCTGTTGTAATAAAAACATTTTTTAGAACCGAGAATTATACCTTTGGGGAATAATTAAGCAACATCAATGGGCTCCAAAAATACAACTTTTGAGAACCTTTCCCATTATTTCATGAAGGGAGTAGGCCTAACTCAGATAATTACTGACATTTTATGTCATTATGGTTTTATCGTGTGAAATATGATGTTTATTGAGTAAGCAGAGGATAACAAATTCTTTTGTTAAGTGGTCAGTTAGGATATGTGACTGTAATAAAAGATCTACTAAAATAGTGCAATGTTTGAAAAAAAAATTTGTTTCTTATTTGTAGAACCTCCTGCTCCTTGCCAAGGAGATGTATCTGCTTTCTGAATAGGTGAGTAAATTTGATTTATTTTATTGTATGTGGTACTCGAGTTTAATATTTTGTAATGGTTCCCGGTCAGTGCGTTCGTTAACACGTTATTTAAAATAATGCAGCCTCACAGTTAGGCGCCATGTTGTTAACGTTCGGCACTTGTTACTGCCGACTGTTTATGTTACCACGGCTTGCTCAGGGTAGAAACACGAGACTCAGTTAATTGAACACTAGTTAGTTAAGAAAGAAGTTCCAGATTAGTTTGATATATATATATATTTATTTAACATTCTGTAACACAGTTCACAGACGCACAGACGGAGTTTCAGTATGCAGAGTACGAACCTTTACCATTAAATGTACTATTGCAGATAACAGTGCCACAGTCGTTTACTTAATGATGTTCTTAAAAAACTGACCCGAAGAAACTTAAAATGCGGCTACCTCCCACACCGGCAGAGAAATAAAATAATAAAGTCTAGTGGCCAATGTGGGGGTTATTCGCATACACGACGCGATCTAGACTATCATTGTACTACGACGACTACTGTTCTGACCTGACCTCACGGGCGACTGCCCCGAAGTACCTTCTTCTGATGACTGACTTGAATAAGACTGCTCTAAGGGCGACAGACAGACGCCTCTTTTTGTGCTGCCTATCACCGCCCTCTCCTGAGATAAGCGCCTGGCATCTGCCAGCAGCGTCATCTAAAACTGCACGTGTCCTGCTCTCAACACGTTATCGATACTGCGTTGTCAACAGAAACGAACCTCTTGTACAACGAAAACTTGTTGACGTTGCCTGATCCACAGAAACGAACTAATCTAATTAATGCTGACGCTTCCCCAAGACAACGATGTTCGAAACGAAACACAACCGGACTCCTGATAATACGTAACAAGCAGACGTCCTCCCGATAACCTACAAACGCACACGTCTGCCGGATAAACTATCACGGGAACCCAGCCACCACGGCTTTAAACTTCAGACCCGATAAAAATATTAAGAAGCTTTCCAAAGCTTCATACACACGAAAGAATTTTACACCCGTGTCCCGAAAAATTATGAATACTGCATCATTACATTACCCCCCTCGGTTTGGGATAGATTTGGAAGAAATCTTTCCCAAAGCGAAACCTAACCTGTATGATGCTGTTCTGTAAACCACTGTGCCTCTGTTCCTTGAAAACAATTTACATATAACATATAACACTTTTTCAAATAAACATTTCCACGTAAGTAATAAAAACAATGTTGTATGTTCCACTGCACTAGAAAGTTAACATCTATGGCTAAAATAAAATATATTTATTGACTATTATTCCAAATGAGAGGGCTTTTAAAAGTGAATAGCCTATAATTGTAGCATAGTAGTATGTTTTTCCTGATTTTTTAAGTTATTTTGTGCAACATAGATTGTGTGTAAATTGGAAATAAAGGGTGTACGCTATAATTCTTTTTTGATTTTTGTTGAAAGGTATTCCCAATCAATTCTGTTGTGTACAGGACAATGTATAGTCTATTCATGGCTTCTTCACACTCTTTGAGTCAAACCTTTGAAAAATCAGGCCATGTATGGTGTGCTTGGTTGTTTTCTGTCATGTGCTACAAGTGTCTTATACTCATGTCAACATAAAATTACGTTATTTTATTATTAAATGGAACTTTTACTTATATTCTAACTATATATTATATATTGTCATTTATAATTCATATGAATAAAAACAGTGAGAAAATAGGTGGGTTGGTAATTAGTAGTAAGTGAAATAGTTTTTATTGAAAATATTATTACACTGAGAGCGCACGAATGCAGTACGTTGTCCCTTTGATGTTATTTGTAGACTCGATTAAGCTTTGTTTGCATAAGGCCAAGGAATATCCTGGAATTAGAACTTTAGCAGGACTTCAGAAAAGTTGGAAGTAACTTAACCTTGAATGGACTATATTTTGTTTTTTCAGAAATTTTCAACACTTATTTTTAATATTTTTATCAAAATTTTCCTTATCTTTAGAGAGACCCTTCATATTGTGGATTTTGTAGGATGTATTCTAACTACAGAAACATGCATATGTGTGAATAATGCAGAAACTTGTGTGAAACCAAAAACACCTTTTTCGATTCTCCTCTCCCTCCTTCTCAGTAAAGTTGTGATCCAACATAATTATCAATCCTATTTCAGAAAGAGCATGTTGACAATTGCAGTGTATTGAACAGAGTTATTATGGGACCAGATAAAAATGTTTCCCTGACTCGTGTGAGGGAAATTCTGCAAGAGGAAAGTTATTTTTTCCTTATAGGCCCTATCCCATCATCAAATTTTTCTGTCAGACTGCTTCAAATAATTTGGTCAGATATAATTGGATGGTTCTGACATCACCGAATTGCTGTTATCGCTGGCATATTTGTCTGCAAAAGTTATATGGCTCTAGCTAGTTTCCATCAAATACTTCAAAAATTGGACAGGTTCTAAAATTTTTTTTATATTTAACAGGCTCAACCAATAATGATTGTGCATGACAAAAATGGTTCTTTGCTGCTATTTGAAGTGATTAATTCTCAATTAAGAACTCCAGAGACATTAAATTTCATTATGGAGGAAATATCTCAAATAAAACTTCAATTTGGTAAATAAATGAAAATAAATCACAACATTCATTAGGTACATTTTTTCCTGTAGTGTACTGCATGGAAACACAACTACTTTGGAAATAACCAGATGGAGATTTTTGGACATTCGCCATTGATATGCAGATATATGTCATGGAAAAACATGACATTGTGCAATGCTCCTTTACCAGTTCGAGCTCTTCCCTTTTCGCGGCTACCTCTCTGCGTACAGTATCCACTTCCTCCTGTATCTGAATCAATTTGGCAGTTAAGCTGCTTGCTAGCCGTGTAATTTGTTGTTGAATTTGGTTGCCCTGTTCCTGCAACTGTGTTTGCATGTTCTGGGTTATCCCACTAGTGTGCTCCTGCAATTTTTTTCTCTTGGCCTGACTCTGAATCCTTTCCTCTAATTTCTCAGACTTTCGCAAATTTTCCTCTAATTTCTCAGCCTGGCTCTGCAGTTTTTCATCTAACTTCTCAGACTGGTTTTGCAACATTACAGACTTTTGTTGCATATACACCTGCAGCATTGTTTCTTGGCTAGTGGCACATGGAATAGGCATGGGTGTTTCAGATGGTAGTGCAGGTGTAGCGACTAGCTCCTGTGTTTATGTTTCCTCTTTGTTGGTAGCAATGTCCCTGCCCTCTACCGTGCGTGTTACTTCAGTCGTTTCTTCCATCTTAGTTACATACTATAAATTTTGTAATTGATAGGGTTGGTTCGCCTGAGATTGTATGGAGTGTGCTGTCATCTACTCGTGAAAAACTTGTGTCACTGGATTAAAGAAATAGACAATTTTTTTCTTCTCGTGGCCCCACGTTGGGCGTCTGTCTAAACCAAAATGTGAAATGTTACTATGTCTAACATAAAGCATAACATACCACCGTAACGTTGGGCGCCAGTCTAAAATAAACTGTATAATGTTAAACAGTCTAAAATGTAATGAAACGTAAACCATGACGACGTGTAATGACAACTGACTCATCTCGTATACACTGCACACAACAATATACAGCGATGTGAGACACTAAACTTTTTGGCAAAATAATAATAAACTGAGGGAGAAAGTGGTTCTGTACACCTCTGTGTATATGAGGATGACGTTGGGACAGCTGTAGTACATGCAAAAAAATTTCTTGGTAGAGTGCCAACCCTAGCTTTACAGTCATGCATTACTAAGGTGAATCTAATTATTATTATCTAATAATTATTGTCCCTTTACTCCTTGATAACACAAGAGAACTGGAAATTAGATTCACCTTAGTAATGCTTGACGGCAGTCTGATGAGTTACTTTTGCCCGGCCCCGTCCAAACTGTAAGTAGGAATACACACACACTTGATCTTAACAATCTGAAGTAACATACACCATTTGTATACCCAGCAACACAGCAGTCTGGTAGCAAAAACTTGTGGACAGAATAAATACATACACAACCAGGAACACTAGGAGAAAAACGTGCTACTGCTATGAAGTGTCAACAATGGATGACTGTGGTTGAAAAAATATCTGGAGGGAGATTTAATTGAACTCAGAATAACTTGACTTTTCCCAGAAAAACTAAATAATTTCTTCAGATGGCAATACAAATTAGCAGATTATCTGTGGCTCCAAAAATGTTAATCATGTTATTGAAATATTTCTGCTTTGGGTAGTGGCCTATGAACCACTAGCATCCTTGTGATGGTTAAGAATTAAAATACTTGAAAATACTCAGAAATCACGCCAAAATCTTAAATATTTCTTCAAAAATAATTACTCTAATTAAAACGTTTGCAACCAGCTAGCGGCAGAACAAGGATTCAGTTCAGGTTTGTCATAGTAAATGGTGGAAAAGTCGTGTACGTACGAAAAACAACATGGCGACATGAAAAATGTTCTGAAAGGTAGTACTAACGGTGTTAGGTGAAAAACTTAATTGGGTAATTCTTAGCTGGAATTAGTGTTCAAACGTAGAATTTTGATGATCGTGAAGTTCCTGATGATCAGATACGCCAACGGGGCATATCTCCGGATGCGCAACAGCCCTGGGTGACGTCTTCCCTATATGTAAGCGCACGGCTTACGGTGCTAACATACAGTTCAATGGAACCTTAATGGACGTATCACGAGTTCTAGCTAACCTCTCTGAAAGCTATGCGGAGGGGGCTCAAAATACCTCGCATCTTCGTCTCTAGTAGACGGCCTGCAATTTCAGGGGTGCTAACTCGGACTTCCCTAATAAATATCTAAATTTAACACCTAGAGCACTGCCCACTCGGGCTGGCTGCCTGACGTCGCGCAACAAGATGTCCGTCTTCTTTGTTGGAAACTTAACTTGAGAATGTTCTTTAAGCACTAGCCAATCACGAGAGTTCATCTGTACTGCCACTTAAAACTGCCCCAATGTTCAAAAATGCTGTGGCCTTGTAAGTACACGTACACAACATAGAAATGGAAAGACATATAAATATGCGGCCAAAATAAAAATACTGTTAAAAAAAGGAATTTGTTTTAAAACAAATATCTTTTGCCACATAATAAAATAAATCATATGATAAATAACATTTACCCTGTTAGTAAAAGCACAAAAAGCATGTGTTACACCTCCTAATGAGCTTGTTGCCAGACTTAACATGGTGCGGACCCGCCTTGAGATTCGCTCCAAGTGTTCAATAAATAACATGCACAGTTTAAAAAGCAAAACAATTAGGCACAAATTATTGACCCTTGATAAAAAGACAAATCCTTTCCCATGAATTTTACAAACAAATTATACTTGCAAAATAAACATAGGTTTGCAAGGGAGTTGCATAGCAATATATTTATTATTTCCTACGGGGCTGTCTTTCCTAGTCCGTTGCCTATTGGATTGCTATACACTTGAACACTACAATAATTAAAAAACTGTCAGGAAAATATTTATCTCATTCCAGTATTTAGGTGGCGACAGGGTGGTTTTTCATTGATATGTCCACTACTCCCGAGTAGGGGTGTAGGTTAGCTGTGCTCAATTGTGACTAAAACAAAGCTAGCTAATTGCTCCCTATTAATTTGCGTTATTGCGCATTGGTGAAATATAGTATATTTTCCCCTGTACATTCTACTCACTCGCACTTCGCACACAATACACGCACGGGTTGTAAACACTGAATGAAGAGGAACACGAAGGATAACTGGAATAAGGGAACCGTTGTGTCCTCCTCGTTGCATTCAATTAGCCAACCCGAATTATCACGCCCTCAAGGGCATGAAGGCGGGACAGCCACTTGACTCCGGTGGTGACATGGAAGTATGTCGGTGGGGTGTACTTCAAACTCGCCGCACCAGCTCTGGAGTCTGAAAGGGCGATCACCTGCATTCAGGGTTCAGCTAGTTGCCAGTAGAGAGCACGGGTCAATTTCTTGGTATTGTCTGCTAGCACTGAGGTTGTAAAATGTTCATATTGTTAATGACATTATGCTTCCATCGATGAAAAAACTTGGGTACCTATCATGTTGGAAAACAAGGAAAAGGTAGGGAAATTGAAAATGGTTCTAAGGAAGTAAAATGAATAAAAATGCTTATTTGGGCAATTTTTAATCTTTTTATTTTAATTTTTTGACAACAGTAAAATTGATTTTATTGTATTTAAATTTAAACACATGTACAGTATACGCTTGTTTAACTGTGTTGCTTTTAACCATTTCTGGCTTAACAGTACATTTGTTTAATAAATATTTTTCACAATTTTAAATTTTTTTTTAATATAGCAGCTTTTGTTGTAAGTGAAATGGGGCTGTAACACAAGGCACCTGCCCAGCGTGCACCGAGTGCAGCCCAGTCCAGTAATTGGAATATGCCATTAAACCACACGGAAAACTAATAACCCTGTTATTTCACTGTTACAGATTAATAATAATAATATATTTGTTATTTTATGGTACATTTCATTTGGCAACACTGAGCTTCGTCACTACTCCGTGGCTGACTCGAGACCACGGAGGGATGTCGGTTACTTATGTCTGTTAATTGCTTATTAAATCCATCAGTGTATAACAAAGTGTTGTTTGCTTTACTTCTATTATTCTAACAATATTATATTACTAATATTATAAAATTATATAATAATTATTATAAATAAATAACAATATTATAAAATTATATAATAACAATTATTATTATTATCATCATCATCATCATCTTGCACTTTTCAAGAAGAATAAAATAATGTGAAAAACAGAAAGAACTATGTTAACTCAAATTAAATGGTCTTTGTAGGAAAGCTGTAGCCATAAGCTGTAGAGTAACCATACAAATGAGGAATTTTCTTGTGCTCATTTCTGCAGTTTATTGTTATTACTTTCATAAATACTGTTTTTTTACACCTTCTGCATAAATCACAGCTGTCTTCCTCTCTTTCATTACTTCTTGTGTTTCACTCGGTCCCACTGTCCTTTTTTTGTACTCCTACAGCAACATGCGATACCTATCGTCTTTTCTGCTTCCTTCAGACCCATNAGTCCCACTGTCCTTTTTTTGTACTCCTACAGCAACATGCGATACCTATCGTCTTTTCTGCTTCCTTCAGACCCATTCTTTTGCAACCCCCCATTAAAGCCCTGTGCTTCTGCTCTTGCTTGTACAGGGGCTCACAGTACTGTAGTGGTTAGATTACTCACCTCCCTCCTAGGCGAACCGGGTTCGATTCCTAGCAGGGTTGATCCTGGATTTTCGTATGTGGCAATCGTGCCGATGATGATGTTGCTGCTCGGTGAGTATACTCGAGGATCTCCCGTTTCCTACACCCTTGTATTCTGGCACTGCTCCATACTCACCACACTCTTTTTGCTGATCAGCTCTCAAGGCCTCGATGTTAAGATCTCCCCAAATCTATCCACTTCACTCTTGCCTGTACAATATTTTTCTTCCTAGACTCTCATGGTGATAACTTACCACACTTCTGACAAGCATATTTTTCCACAGCATATATTTTTACAGTTTCTGTCTTATACACCTTGTGTTTCCTTAAGGAAAATGTTTTTCCATGCACTAAAATTTAGAACCTCAAATTCTACCTGGAGGATATAAAAAAAAGCTGGTAGGAGTTTGTGCATTGTTTTTGTTGCAGTATGTTTGTTGATTACAATAATATTTAAATGACTGACAAAATCTTGAATGAATTCATATCCCTCACCGTATAGAATTCAGCCTCAGCTCCTTTGTTCATTTATTTCAATCCACTCAAAATATTCTATTAAACCTATCCATTATATAAAAATCGATTTCTGTAACAATAACAATTTGTAAAGGTTCAACAAATGAAACTAATTTCTTTGCAAAATAATTTATTTACAGAGAAAGTAACAACATATTCATCACAATTTTGTCTGGAAATCTGTAAGTGCTAACTGCTATTATCTGCTCAGTTTCACTAAGCATGTATAAATAAGATGTCCAAATGAGCAAACAGTTGTAATTATTCAGAACTGGGATATATTTAGTTCACCACATGTGAGTTACTGTCACATAAACTACTTTCCTTTTATTTTTCAAACAGAATATTGTTGCAGAAAATTTCAGTCTTTGTGGACTTCATGCAAGCAGTGATATGAAAATACATTGGAATGTTTTATTTCAGAACATTTGGTTCTTTAACCTACATTATAAATATAATTAAAAATGTGTACCGTTAACTGATAATACTGAAATATGATGCAGACTTCTAAAAGGCAAAACATAAAATTACAGTGCTTATGTGTTTCTGACCTTAACACCATAGGTGCAAATAATTGATTACACTGAACTGTACTACGCTGGTACACAATGCAGACACACCAATATTCTCCTTAAAAAAACAACAATTATTTTTCATCACTGAATAAGATTTATTCCACCTTTCTTATTACTGTCAAGCCACACTTAAGTTTAAAAAGTTTAGCAAACTGCACAGTGGAAAGTATAGTCTGTTACAACTCTCACTGCTGGAGAGATTTTGCGAGGACACTGTACAATTAATAAACTATATCTGGGATGGATGCTCCGTACTCTGGTTCAAGTTGGCCTGGGTATTCCACCGTGCCTTGAAGACCAGGCTCCGGTACCTCTTCAGTGTTACCAGAGCAGAATTCACAGCCACATTCCGTCGGCACAGATACGTTGTAACCAGTCAAGATGAAGTTGCCTTGCTCGCATACCAGGTCAACAGGAATGTGGGTGACTTTGGTAGGCTGGCAGCACCGGCAGTTACTGTCGTGCTGGTTTGTTTCTGTCAACAACAACCAATGATGTTGACGTACAGTATGTTTGTGAGTTGTTGATCACTACCAATAACAGGGAACTCACAATTCAGTAATCAGAGGCTAACTTCTCATCTTTGAAGTAATTCTTAATTTATACAGTAACTAGCAAAACTGGCAAGGTGGTAATTTTTTTTTTAACAGGTATTTGCATGTAGGTTGTGTAGTATTCACTACATTGATATACAGATGTGGTTTCCTTGGGGTTTTACCGTTACATTCTCGACATTTCTTCTTCTGCCACTTTCTCCATTCCTGCTCACCTGCTCATCTCACTTCGTGAATTTGTGGCTCGCCACGAACGATCATCACTTCTAAACAAGTCGCATCTCAAACAAGCGGCAGATGTTTAATCCACAAAAGCTATTCCTTTTCAGACAGAGGAATGGCAAGGAATGAACATATACAATCATAGAGGTCAAATTTAGGGTTTTTATTCCAGTTACGCACAAAGGATTTCATGATTAAAATGGGCTTCAAACCACATAGTTTTACTGACTCAGTGCGTAGAAAATTTTGAGTTGTCCTGAAGGTTGGGCTTTAACCATTTCTGGTCTGACCGTACCACGTGCCATCATGGGCACAGTAAACATCCTGACAAGAATAAGAAGTCAGTTACAGTAATTGTATATATTGTGCGGTGTTGAGCATACCTGTAGAATTCTGTAAATGAATTGGACATGCTTAATCACACCTTATAAACAAATGAATCCAAAAAAATGTAACAAATTTGTTTTTAAAAATATGAATATCTGGCACTTAGTACAGTCAGTGATGCTGAATTTGCAGGCTTAATATTTTTTACACCAATTCTTATAACTCTGAGTTTGCATGTTGTAAAATTCACCAAATATTTTTTGAATACAGTTTCTTACTTTTTTGCTAAAATAAAATTAGTATAGTTTATTAATGGTATCTCAGACTCTTTGAACCAAAGCTTTGAAAAATCATGCCATGTATGATGTATTTGCTTGTTTCCTAAATATTAAATGTGTCACAAGCATTTTGTATTTATATTAACATAAAAGTATCTTATTTTTGGTTGAATTGAATTTTCACTTATATTTTATTTGTGAATTATGTTTTATTTGTAATTAATATGAATAAAAATAGAAAGAAAATATGTGTGTTGGTAATGACTAGTAAGAAATTGTTCTCATGAAAAATATTATTAAACTGAGTGAGCACAAATGCAGTGTATTGTCCCTTTGGTGTAATTTTCTACACTTGGTTAAGATTTATTTACATAAGGCGGAGGAATAGCCTGAAAGTAGAACTTCAGCAGGGCTTCAGAAAAGTTGTAAGTAACCACAAATGGAAGTTACTGTACTGGGCATTTGTTGTTGGTTCAGTAGATGGTGAAAAATTATTAATGTGATCCTAGTAATGTACTACAGGTACATGATACAAAAAATAGTTAATTTCATAACTGTTTGGCATAACAAACAACTGCTCTCATTTAAGGAACTATTTGGTGTAACTGTTGGCAACAAAGTGTAAAAAAAAATCAGAAAACATTCACAATTAAAGTAAACCTACTTGGTTGTTTTTCTATAGTCCATGGTTACTTCATACTTTTTTCTGATGCCCTACTTAAGTTATACTTTCAGATACCGGTAACATATCCTTCCACTACATGTAAATAAAAACTTTATCATGTGGCTTCTCTGTTTCAACTGTAAAAATACTTTGTTTACATTACATTCTTCAACTTTCTAACAATGCTGTGATATTTAAAAAAAAGTGTAACATAGATGTTCGCAATTTTCAACCTATTTAGGTCTGTTTTATGACTTTTAACAGTGTCTGTATTGATAATAATTAAATTTTTGATTGTGATTATATTACGGGGTGTTAAAATATCTGTTACTCATAATGTAGCACATTATATGTTAATATTTTGCCTTAACTGTGTTTAATCGTGGGAAAGAGGGTGGGGGGGACTGTACAGAAGGTATTTAACATCTAATTGTTGATGTGGGTTAGGCTACTCAGATGAATGGTAGGCATTAATCAGAACAAATATTAAAACAAATGAGCATACAATATCACGAAAAAAGGGGAACCTCATGAACACAATTTGTGTCACTTATTTTATTATGCTACCTTAGCAGTGACAAACAGAATGGTAATGGTGGCTAACATGCTAAACAAGTTTGTGTACACTGACACTGTAACTTTTATTCTGATCATATTTTTTCAGCGTGCATAGTTTTTTATAGGATGTTTTTTTTGGACTGGTCTTTGGCTCTCTGAGCAATTTATTGGAGCTTTGACAAATGTTCCATTCACTGAAACATCCAAGTATGTTGATGTTTCTGCCAGTGCCATGGGAAAATGTTATTTCAACGACAGACATTTACTTTATGTAAAGCATGCCGAAACTCGATTTAATAACATTTCACATGTAAACTTTTCCTTACTAATCTTTGCTAACACGGCACTGCTGTCACTGTAATTAATTAGTTTTGATTACGAAGTAAATATTATAATTTGACAATATACAAGTAAAAGTTTTGTTAAATCAAAAATATAATATATTAATGTTACTAACCGTACTGAATGTTTGTGGCATACGATTTGTTTAAAGCAAGGGCAGGCATGATAAGCCTAGGGTGATTTTTCAAAGGTTTGTTTAAAATTTTGTGGAAATACTGTGAAAGGAGTATATACACAATGACCCAACTTTTGATGCAAACAGTAATCTATAAAAATAAAAGCAGATCCACAATAGCTGATGATAATTATTCATATTAACTTTAGTGATTTAAATTTGATAACTCCTTAGGGGGATGGTTTAGACATCTATGAAACCCACAAAAAAAATCTTGTTCATTTAACCATGGGAACTCAACTAGTGACATGTACACTGTGATGCAAACCCCATAACCACTCTGCAACCAGTTTATGGCAGGAAGTGTGACAAGTGACAATGTTCCAGCTTATATATTGTTGAAGTTTACCCGTTTACCGTAGTTGGTACTTATTGAATTATTATTGAAATGCAAATGTTTCTCTCTCATGCGTACAGTTAAATTTGTGATGTATTTCTCAATATGTAGTGCTCTTGAAAAGGAGACTTTTGAAAATGACAACATTTTTTCAGGCAGGTTAGTTAACAAAGTCGTAAAATATAGACCACTAAACTTCTTCACAGTGAAGGTTGAAGATTTGAGGGTAGAATTGAACACGTCTTTTACTTTATGTGTATATCAACATGTCAACAGGTATGGTGTAGCGTATAATCAAATCAATAAAATAATGTTATTTAATTTTTGTATTTTGAAGGATAGTTTGCAGTATCACAGGGCACGCAAGTCTTGTTGCTTACCTGAGTTGTATTTCGTGGTCGACTGGCAGTTCCCGTCACACTCCGTAAAGCCCTCGACAGGGAGTTGGTTGACGCACAGTCCATGCTGTTTCGAATGATGTTTGATCAGGTTCACTGTGTTCTCAGTAGCCTGGGGCTTTGGCTTGCAGTTTTCTGAAAAGTATGAATATCACCACTTGTGGAAACATTTTGTATTAAGATATGAAGACAGTCTCTAATTATTACTTCATTATATTTGGTGACGCTCAAGGATGCTGTTCGTGCAGATTACAGTAGGCCCAATAGTCTCGTTAATCCGTCACATGGAGACCACAGTACTACGTGATTGCTGAAAGTCCTTACCAAATGGATTGTTACATACTGCTCAAAGGAGAAAATTACTTTTATGTACGTATACAAACAGTATTTGTTTTGCAAAATTCTTAGAAAACAAAAACTATAAAAACCACACACAGAAAATGTCTACAGTGTTTTGCTCTGTTCGTTTATAATAATCTGTAATAACTTTGACTTCTTGATGTAAATTTTTGTCTAGCCTATCCTTTAGCAAATTTTTGTTATCCATTTGACACAAGTGTACAAAGTTTATTATACTGTTTATGGTGTGCAGTGTAAACACAACAATTTGTTCATCTACCAGGCTAAATTTATTAATTTTAAATTTGTCAATAATTTTCATTATGTGTAAAAAAGTTGTGTATTATAATAAAATGGCCCTTGAAGCCTGTTGTTATGTAGTCGCTGGTAAGCTTGATGTCAGATTCAAATTTTGTAGTCAATTCTTGAAAATGTGCAGGGTTAATCTGGGAGTCTGCTTCTTCCAAAACTGCGTTATCATTTGAGTCAGCCTGTTCCAGGTTAAAAGTCATACTGTATCTTTTGAATACTAATGTCAAAAATGTTTATATCTTCATTTTGACGGATAATGCTGAATAATAAAGGTTTTTTGTTTCAATAGCTTTTTATTTGGTTTGCAGAACTGGTGTACAATTAGGGCATAAACATGAATTGGAACTTCAGCTTTTCTTCATCAGGATGTGCAGCAGTATTTCCCAAAATCAGTAATGGTTTTTGCTGGTAAATTTTACCTTCTTAAAAAATTTTCACACTTCTAGAACAAAATTGTTGTAGGAATCAAAAAAATCTACACTTTGGTTTAGTTTCGTAGACAACTGCCAAGGATGAAACTTTTTTAATGCCCTTCTCGGATATTTAACCTTTCCCACAACCATTAACTGGAGTTTGTGTGTGCACTGTTGTTAGCAAAAGGCATGCAAGTTATAGAAACATGTAGACTGAAGAATTAAAAAGGTTGTACAGGGAAGCAACCACAAAAATATGCCACTTTCATCAGCATTGTTTATACAATCTGGTACCCAGCTCTTAAACTTTCAAACAAATTTTTCTTAGAAATGTTTTACAATCAAAACATTTCTAGATGATTTCCTATTATCACTTGTTATTCTCTAGGTAATTTGATATAGTATTTTAGTTGTTTTGCTTATTTTTATAATAATATTTTTTCTTGTTATAATTTAAACATACATTATACATATATATAAAATATATATATTATATATAGTATATATGTATATTTACCTCTTGTTGAATTATGCAATGCAAATAGAATTTAAAAACATATTGGTTTTTGGAAACTCGCCTGATTGTAGAATATGCCTCAAACACGGTTCAGCAGTGTAGTTAAATTTCAAAATCTCTCTGTTTTGATGAATGCTATAGATGATAGCTCTCCTAAATCTATAATAGTTTTTTTTCACATTTTCCAGTTTTTGTATAATCACACTTTAAAATTGTATGATTTTATTTTTTGTGCATTGTTCTAAATGAGGTAAATATTTTTCCAAGATGACCTTTTCAGATTTTAGAAATTGCAACTTCAAAAAAAATAAAGTATCCAAACCTAAAAAAATATTTTTTAAGTATTAACAGCATTACCCAGACAGTAAAAGATTATAGGCTGTTCACAGCAATGTGAGCACTTTTGGGGCCCTGGTTATTTTTTCCTTCCAGCCATTTTTTATCCGTTAATCACCGTTTTAAATAAATATTGCCATGTAAGTTAACGTCTAAGGCCAAAATAAAATATATTTATTGACTATTATTCCAAACGAGAGAGTTTTCAAAAGAGCTCGCTGTGAATAGTATATATTTATATATCCACAACAGTGGAAAAAAATTAATTAAATATTCATGTGTTGAATATCTGAGCATTGTTTCCTGAGAACTAAATGGACAACAACTTGTGTCTTGTTTATTAGGATTCCAAGAGAGTGCTGGATTACTGGACTAGCAGTTGTTATTAGTGTAACAAAGTAAACTTTGTTCTAGAATAATGCTTAGGTGTTTAAACAAAATGGAACTTAAACCATATATGATATTTTAACTTTAGCCTCTTGGCATGCATGAACTAATGTAAATTACCCGATCACGTATTTTTGATGAGCAGATGCCACTTTTGATTATGAAATACTTTATTAATATGAATGAAAATGTTCTGTCTGACAATTTCCATGAATTTCTAATACTTCCAAGTGGAAACGGGAGATCCCAGAGAAAATCCGCCAACCAACGACATCGTCTGGCACAATTCCTGCTTGCAAAAATCCGGTGACCCGGCCGGGGATCGAACCCAGTTCGCCTTGATGGGAGGCAAGCAGGCTAACCGCTCAGCCACCGTGGCCCCCTGAACCATTGGCTTCACGGTTAAGCCACCCCTGGTAAAACGGGAGTTGACTATCAACATATACTATGTATGACCAATACTGATAATCTGAAATGACTGTACAAGTAATTGTGAACAGAGACACTTGGATAAAACACTCGCACTAAAAAACAATGAGAGAAAGCCAGAAAACAATAGCAGGTGACTCACGCGAGGCATCTGAAGTTATGTTACATTTCCAACAGCAGCCATCTGAATACAGCTTTCCTCTAGGGCAGGTGGTGTCATCGGAGCAGGGGAATTCGCTGGTGATCTGGAACTGGTGTGGTCAGCAGAGATAAAGCAAGTGAAACATTTTCATACCACAATCAAATTACAGTAAAACTCTGTTAAGATGTTTCTGAAGGGACTGAAAAAATAATGCTTATTAACCAGGAAAACTTCTTAAAAGGGTCAAATTACACATGTGCAGATAGACAAGGTGCACAATAATTCAACTTATTAAGTAGGAAAACTTCTTAACGGGGTTTCACTGTAGCTGTGTGAAGTCTTTGTAAACAGCATATACCAAAATGCAAGGTACACGAACCTGGTCGCCCCTCATGTCACAGGAGTAGGTGGTGCAGTTGCCCTTCCAAGTCTCACCGTCTTTGTGCAGTGTGCCATTCACTAGACAGGCGACTTGTACGCACTTCCCACAGCACTTGCCAGAGCCTGCGGCTGGCGGCTGATACTGCCATCCCTGTGCGAGAAGAACATACATTTGTGTCCAGTTGATTTTAAGAATACCTGGCATATTTCACTAACAACTTGAAATACAACAATTGTGCGGTCTTCCACAAAACGCGGGCAAATTAATACTAATTTTACTTTTGCCAACAGCATTGCGATAACTAAAGATAAGAAGTGGTTAAGTGTGAGAAACAGTATGACCGCCGATCGCACAAAATGGTTTATTATATTGCTCAAAATTATTAGTCCCTGAAGGGAAAGATCCAATCACTGCATTTACCAGAGACAAACACCTCCACATCTAGAGAACATGGAAAGCAGCCAGCACAGTATGGAATTTGCGACAAAATTATCACAGCATTAAAGATGTAAGGTTAAGTACTGAAGTTCCAGCCCCACACTTGTTGAGTTCCACTGACGTATCAATTAGGCACTTTGGGAAGAAGTAAAGGTTCTTCGTCAAGCCATCAAGGAGCTAGTCTCCAAGCAAAGCAGTTAAGTTGTGACAGGCCAGATGGGATGCAAGCAGGCAAAAGCAGCCTACGATGGGAACCCATCTACAGTGACAACCTCCAGTAATGGTTTTTTCTGTTAGGTGATGTAGCTTTGTTCACGCTGCAAGATTTTCCTAGATGCCAGCCAGAAGATTGTCAAGTTCTATGAGCAGGATGCTGGGTCAACATACGGTGGTGTGATGGGCAAGAGCAGGGTGCTGTAGTAGTGTGTCAGAAAGCAACATGCAAGAAGTCTTTTTCTATGCAGAGGAGGGGGGGGGGCGGTGGTCAGACTGCCCACCTCCCACAAAGTCAAACACAGTTAAATTCCTGGCATGGTCACACAAATTTTCACGTGTGGAAAACGTGGCGGATGTTGTTGTTGGCAGACTGGCTTTCTCTGGGCACTCCCATTTCCCCTGCCCTTACATTCTGCTGTTGCTCCATTTTCATCTCACCAGTGCTCCAGACCTCGCTGTTCAATGCCGACCAAAACCTTTGAACTCTTAACTCGTACTCCATGCAGAGGAGGTGAATTATAGTCTATTCGCGGTATCTTCACACTTTTTGGATCAAACCTATAAAAAAATCACCCCATGTAAGTCGTGTTTGGTAATTCCCTAATTATGTCATGCATCATAAGCATTTCATTCTTCGGTCATCATAAAGGCATCTTATTTTTCATTCAATTGAATTTTTACTTTCAATTTATCTACAAATTATAGTATACGAATAAAACCAGTGAGAAAATAGTCTGAAAGTAGAACTTTAGGAGGGCTTCGGAAAAGTTGGGAGGAACCATGAATGAACTATACTAATAAATATTGTGATTCAGTGTTCCATTTTACTGGCCAAAGATAAGAGCCTAGCCATACTATAATACAGTAGAAACAGTTAACTTAACTATCAATATTTCTACACTTTAAGTGCTAGACAATGTCGGACAAGTTTTTACATGGTATCCCTATGAATTGGATTCTCTTTTCACCAATGTCTGCCTACTGAACTCAAGGAGACTGAAACTGAATTCTGCAAGCATATAGTTTGGAGTCATTTGTAATATGATTTGAAAAACTTGCAGAATTCAGTTTCAGTCTCCTTGAGTTCAGTAGGCAGACATTGGTGAAAAGAGAATCCAATTCATAGGGATACCATGCAAAAACTTGTCCGACATTGTCTAGCACTTAAAGTGTAGAAATATTGATAGTTTGGGGAACCGTTAAAAAATTTAGAAATTTGAAGGAAATAGGGTGAAAATAAGTTTGTTGCATTAATTTTTGTTGCTAACCATTGTGATTATCTTCGCCCCTACTGTACGACTCTGAAGAGGGAAAGATCTAAAATAAACAACACCCACTAACACATGATTGCCTGCCAGTTCAATCAAGGTCGTCAGTGTTTATCCACGTGCACCTGCCATCCTGCCATTATTAGGATAACAACAAGGTAGAGACTTTGTGTGGTATTACAAATGAAATGTTATATACCACATTTTTTTAAGCTCTTTCCGACAATTTGATACTAGGAAACCAATATTCCTAGTTTGGATATCCACAAAGGTGCTGCTAGATAAAAAAAAATTTAAAGCTAAAAAGCTAAAAAATTTGCATGGAACAGCAAGAGGGGGAAGGGAAATTGGGTTATTTTCCCACATCTGATAGTGGCAGAGTAAACAGATGTTTACATTCCAGGAGAACCTCAAAACTGCAGATATGAACACACAGTGGCATAAACACAGAATTGTGAAACTGCCTAATGTGCCGTGCCCAACAAGACAGCTAGTTTAGAGTTTTCTGGGAAATAAGGTGTTATTCATTCATGAAACAATATTTTAAAAGGTAGGCACTTTCCATTAAAATTTTTTTCTTAAAACTGTAGATATGAACACAGATTATCGTTAAAATTAACATAAAAATGGGGGTACTAATTGGTCTAAGATGCAGCATCGCCTAACAAGATGTTTTGCTTACAATTTCCAATAAAATAAAAAATTCTTTATTCATGAAACAATATTTTAAAGGGTGGACATGTTTCAATTAAAATTATTCCTCAGAACTGCAGATATGAACACAAATTATAGTTAAAATTAGCATAAAAACAGGGTTGCGAATCTGTTAGACACACAGCGCATAACGAGATGTTTTGTTTACAATTTATCAGAAATTAGGTGTTATTCATTCATGATACAATAATCTAAAAGGTAAGCTTTTTCTGTTTAAAACTATTCCTCAGAATTACAGATACGAACACAGATTACTATCGAAAAACAAATATTATCTTGATTGTAGAACATAAGTAATGTGGCCATGTATCTTTCCACCACAACTGTTCTGCCAATGAAAATAAATGTTTGTAAACAAATGCTATGAATCCAATGCACACATTTTTTTTCACCTTTTAACTTTACATTTTATTTCATGGCAGACGCTGAAAGAGTGACGTTATAGGTTCTTCAGTCCAGTACTCATGTAGGATGTTTTAGCTAGGGCTATGTTTGTTTACTGGAATGGGGGATGGAGCCTTTAGTTTAACATAATTTATGAGACAACATTGCTTTGTGGTTCTTCTTGTGAGACAATTACCATTTTGTATTGCATTTTTTTTTTGATGGAGCAGTGGAAAATTTTGCTCGTACAGAAGTAACATTAGAATTATAACAACTTAGAAAGTTTTAACTTCACCGAAAGAATATAACACGATAAATACATTGCTGTTCGTACAAATGCGAGTCATAAACACATACTATAGGTAAACAATTTTCGAAAAGTTAACCTCACACTCATTAGATTTTCTATCAAATAAAATGTTATTCTTTCGCTACAAAACAAAGAGTTAAAAGGGATTTTTTTTTAGGCCATATACATTTCAGACATCCTAATAATTGTTATGAAATACATCATTTACAAAACATACAAACTTATTATTTATAATCCTAATCATATTTCTCTAACACATGTGATGGGGCCACGGTTGCATAGTGGTTAGTTAGACTACTCGCTTCCGAACTAGGCAAACTGGGTTTGATTTCCAGCTGGTTCACTCCTGGATTTTTGCGTGTGGGAATCATGCCGGACAATGTCGCTGGTTGGGGGATTTTCTCGGGGATCTCCCATTTCCCCCGCCATTTCATTCTGGCGCTACTCCATATCTCACCTCGTTTCACCCCCATCTACTCTCAAGACCTCAATGTTGAGAGCCGCCCAAATCTCTTCACTCACTTGAACACATGTTAATGGCAATCCTTGGACAATTCATTAAAATCATGTTCGTCAGCCACTGATACAAAATAATTTATCTGCAGAATTATTTATGTTTCCTGAAACCAACCAACTTAAATTTGGGAACACAAATCTATTTGCAGTGCTTCAAGACAGTTACCAAATATGGTGGATCGAGCTTTCATAAAGTGGTTGACAGGTGCCAAAATTATATTTAATCAAAGAAGCACATGAAAAGCCACCTACAATCAAATACATGTTCTTAATGTAGGCAGATACAAAAATTATTAATAACTGATGGTAAAATATTCTAACAACACCAGAAACAAAGCAAGCAGTCAGCGCTCAGCTCTGTGGTCACTAGGTGCAGTGTCTCTCTCTCCCCCTCTGTGTGTGCGTGCATGTGTGCGTGTGTGTGTGAAGAATGGAAAGTAGGTGAGGTCACGAGGCAGAACACCTGTATCGATCAGGCCGGGAGGGTGTGCTCGCAGCTCTGCCGTGGCAGGGAGGGTAAGCTAGCCACCTTTTCCTCACCATTTACCTTCGCAAGGTCGCTTGGTTCCTTTTTACTGGTACACAGCTTGTTCAGAGCGATGAGAAGGGGGCCATGCTAATTGCAACTACATTAGAACATCTACCTTTTACCACCTGTAACGACGCAATATATTAATTACCGCAGTACTTGGTTACATTTCTATCGTTTATAGGGTTTTGTAATATTTTATTGGGATTTGAAATTAAAGCCGTGGTAGTTCGTTTAACAGTTTGTTTATCGGGTATACGTTTGCCGTTTCAGGAAATCTTAGTTTTGTTACGCGTCAGCATTAGTAGATAGAAGCTTTCCGAACTGCAGGTCGACAGTTTTAGTTCGAGAAGGTTTGATGATCTTTTCTGACGATGCAGTTCGGATGGCTACGCAGTTCGGCTGGCGTGGGAAAGGGATGCCGGCCCACGCCGTGCCCTTATTTGGGGCGAGGAGTGGGGATAGGCATGCAGCGACAAATACTCCGTGTGTCTATCACCGGCTAGCAGTAGACAACCAGCACTCGCAGAGGCCGCGTCGGGCGTGGCAAATAACCCACACACCGGCAAACTTTATCCTGCTCGTTTATTTCTCCGTTGGTGTGGGAGGTCGCTGCTGCGTAAATTATTCTTGCGATGCAAGTTTTCAAGACAGAAATCATAATTAAACTACTGTGGTGCTGCTCTCTGTTTGTTTGTCTGTGAAGCTGTTTGTGACTCTGCATACCTGACGATTATATGTGAACTGTTTTATTTAAATGATAAATAAAAGTATAAAGTAATAAACAGTAGCTGGACTTTATTTATATATTGGTTTTGGCTCCTTTAACGTTTCATATTTTTACTGATTGAGCTAACAGAGCTGTAACTTCCAACGTCGACCCATACGTGGGGCGACGTTACACACCTTTATGTTGAATGTGTATAAAGCCTGCAAAGGACTGGGTTATGGGCCTGTAAAAATAAGTTATAATTACAACTGATTTACCTTTAAGAGGCTAGCAGTGAAAATGTAGCTTGCGCTCACTACAAGTTGCTTGGCACACTGTATTTAGGTTTTTGACAACAAGTGGAGGACCTATGTATCCACAAGTCAATTCATGGGAACCGTTTGACTGTATTAACAAAATATATAACATATAAGTTTGCTGCTAAAGCCATGCAAAAATGGCATAAGTAAAATGTTAAAGCAATTTTTGTGTATAAGGGCTGGGGGTGGGTCAGAATTATTCCAAATTCAAATAAGACTCCTTCAAAGTAGGAGTGAATGCATGCAACTTTTTTTCTCACAAAACAAAAAATGTGTTATGAACTTTCGTGAAACTGGAATGAAAATTAAAAATAATTTCATATGATCAGTTTTAATGAAAATTTAACGAATTTCATAACATTTTAGCAAGTTACTCATTATAACAAATTTGTTGCAAAATCAAACCAAAAAAATTTAGGATATGAGTATTTACCACAGGGGGTCTTGCTTAGATTTAATTTTTCGTTTTATGTAGTTATTTCAGTTATAACATAATGAAAACAAACAAGATGATTTATGGGCAAACATTTTATTTGCTAGTGTACTAAATGAACATTCATTAAATACTCAAAAATTCATCGGAATTTCGAATTTTCATTTTGTTACAACTTTCGGTGACGAAATTTCTTACTGAAACAAAAACAAAAGTAGTCATTTTTCGTTTTTGTTTCAGTATACCGAATCTATAGTCCCTCCCTCCTCTATCCTTTGACACAAGTTGATGATGCACACACAGTAGAATGGAAAAGGGATAAATAAGTATGTCTCACTACAAAACCTGTGGTTAAATATGTCGAGTCCATATCTCATTGCTCACTGCTTGCTATCTATGCATGTGTGCATGTTCTGAGCTTTGTTCACAAGGTTCTGCAAGTTTTGTTCACAAGGTTCTGTATTCCTGTTCATGTTCTTCAAACACAAGGAAACAGTGAAGTCTACATTATTGTATTTCTCAAATATAGGACATTCTGAAAAATAATGTGACACCAAAAAAATTTTTCATGGGTGTAAAGGAAAAATTAAATTCTTCACTTATTTGGTATTGCAATTTTGTAGGGTTTGTGCCATGGCATTTATATAAAGATTTAAATTAACACTGATTTCAAAAGCAAATCTTAAATGAATTGAATTTTATGAGGGGGGCAGGTGTGCAATAGCTTTACAATGAAACTGAAATTAAAAGCCCAGTTTATGTACAAAAAGTATTTTAAACAAAAAACCTTGTAGCCGAATTCTATGCAGTTAATAATATACAGTATACTTCCTCTAATGCATTGAAAAAAAAGGAAGTTATGTGTCTATTTTGTTCTAATTAAAAAGCAAAGTATGTTAATTTTTTAAAGAATTTTACTAGGTTTTACTGTAATGTTATTTATCGTACGTCTAGTCAAAAACATTAAACATTACTTGATACTATTAAAGCAAAAGTGCTGACCATAAAATTTTAGTATTTAAAAAAAAAAAAAATCTTTAACTGTTTAGAAGTAATAATTGCAATAAAACATGATCTGTATTCTAATAAATACAGTGCATTCAGGCATGGGACATGCATCAGAACTCATCCAGCTAGACGTTGTTCACACAACAATATTCTGAACACACACACAAATTGTTTTACAATCACAGTACTAGTTCTGGCTCTTTTATGTCAGTGATGGGCGTACATGCAGAACAAGATTGTTATTTCCAGCACACCGTATAATTTGCAGCGGTGATCCACGTACATAGGTACCTTAATTAATATTAAAGATAATTTATGTTGCTTACCTCATTACATTCTATAGTACAAGTTTGTTCTGTTTTCTCTTTCAAAGCCTGATTATCTCGTTCACTTGCGATGCACTTTATGCTTTTGCAGTTGTCATATGGCGAAGGCCACATCTCACCAATCTAGAAGTGGGATGTGAACATACGGAACTAAGTAAAGTATTTTCACTACATAAATTCAATACACTTTTAAAAACATCAAGATCAAACAGTGTAATAATAATTTTTCACAAAAGTTTTTACAATTGAAATTCTTTAATTTCAATTATGATTGAAATTCTTTAATTTCAATTATGCAAAAAAAAATGCTGCATTTATTGATTTTTGTGATTAATAATAAATATTAAGGAAAGAGCACTTCAAAGCTTATTAATCGATAGTGTCTTCACTCAAAACTAAACAATAGTGAGAGCTCTTTGCATCAAGAGAGGTTATATATATATTAATTTTCAAGTAAGCATTACAATACCAAAAATGGCCATAGAATTATTACTTAAGTGCTTGGGAAAAATTTCAAATTATGTCATTTCTTTACATCTCTCATGTTGTATCTGCTTCTTAAATAAGTGCACATTTTTTTCTTAAGGTTATCTCAGTTTTTATTTTCTCTCTTCATGGTCTTATTTTAATACATTATACCTGTCTGATTCTGTCATATTTTTATGAGCTTGGTTACTTTGAACTTTACAACCACTTTTTTACTAACAAAATATAATGTCAAGCTTTATCAGTCATGGTTGCTATATTATTTCGGGACTGAGTTTGAATTCTGCTTCTGTTGTCCATCTAAACCAAGCCATAAATAACAGACACTACTTTAAGAAATACATGTGTGGCCAACTAAGGTGATAATTCAAATAGAAGGATTATGGAGAGAAAGGCATGAATGTAAATGCTTCTGAGGAATAAAAATCCATGAAAGAAATATGCAAAATGTTTAGCTTTTGGAGGTCATCAATCCTTCTCAAGAGGTCTCAATATCTACATTTACAGTATATAGTTTTTAAGTTATTGCAGTTAAAAAAATTTCAAGTGTCTAATAATAAATAGTTTTATGATTGAAACAGACACCCTGACATATGCTAATTAAATGAAACCCATAACCATTAGCTATGACCTATGTGTTGCATACAAAAACCTCACCCTTGAGACTAATATAGAGACATACTAACCTCATACACTGTTTCACCTTCTTTGCACTGAGTCCTCTTTATCTTCTTGCAACACTCTCCAGGCACGACTACATCTTCCACCATGTAGTCGTCGAGAACCTCTTGTGGAGTTTCATCACACACTTTTGTGGCAGACTGTACTTGAAACTGCACCACCAAATTATTTAAAATTACTAAAAATCAAGCATTCATCCAACATCTGGACTTTCTCAAAATAATAAAACTTACTTAATCATTCAATTATTTATAGCTTTTTTTGTGCAAACTTAAACCTTTTACAGATTGACATAGGTTATAAATTAAAGAGCAGTAACAAAACTTATGTAATGAAAGTTTACAAAAATACTACATGCTGCTTTTTAAAGTGGAATTTAAAATTGCCATTCCCTCAATCATAATGATTCAAGCACATAAAGTGTGGCTGTCTTGTGGTACGCAAATAAGAAATTCCCCTCAACTTGGATGTCAAAGGTGGCCAGTGCTTCCATTTCATCAACTCAATCACTGTAACACGAATGTGATCAAATCTGTTGTCACAATTAGTCTTACGAGAACTCCCAGTACAAAGACTTAATTGGAGTAGGCAAAGAAGTGTTGGCTTTGCCATTGAGTACACTTTCAGCCACACTTTATGGATGCACATCTACTCTACTGTATGACAAAGAAATCACACATTACCCATGTAATGTGCTATGTGGTAGTTACAGGTTCACATGAGATGAGTTTTGTAAGACTTACCCAACTCAGTAACTTGTGACAAATTACACAGCAATAATAAGGTAGATACGAATACAGTACCTAGGATTTTAAAATGTTGAGACATAGTAATAAAAGCCCACGTACAGCGATACCAGGCTCCCGCGAAGCTCTGTACAATCACTAATTTTTTTTAGCAAATTCAAAACGAGCTCTTTAAACAACTTAAAAAGCTATTGAATAAAGAAGAAACTGACTTCCTTTGAAATGTGCCTTTGATTGATTAATATTTTCTAACAAAATTACAAAATTTCTGAATGGCTTTGAAGTTATCACTCTACACTTTAAATGTCCACAAAGTATAATTACAGTTTTGAATATCTATAACAGAACAAATATTATAACTACGTGCGGTATGTAGATATATATGTTTTCTGGGACAAGCAAAATGAAAGTACTTCCAGGTTTTCAATTATATACTCTTTATTTCACTGTGCATGGTAATGGAAGAAGTTCAGCAATTTTACATGAGCTAAAATTGAACCATAGTAAACTCCCGATTAATTGTAGTAGACAAAAAAAAAAGCCAAAAAGCCACACGGACAAGTCGAAAACCGGTTAAGCGAAGCACGAATAAACGGGAGTGTATATGTGTGCCTTCACGGCTCTAATTTTTCTAAGATGATAATGAGCAGCACAAAATCCCACCAAGCACTTGTTAATGCTTTTGATTTTAAGGCACTTAGATTTCCTTCTAAACTAGTCACAAATTCCATCAGCACTCCTTCAGCACATCCCCTGATTTTTGTACAAGTTTCCGCTTGGCACTTGCCGCGAGTTACATGGGGCTCGGGCTTGGTACTTTTGCATTATTTGTTGATAAAGTATTCTGTATATGCCTTTCAAGGATATAAATTTATTTAGAAGATGTGTCTATGTTGAAATTAATTAATTTTTGAACAACAAATCCTCCAGTATTTCCGCAAGAAGACATTCAAAATTGACTTCACACTTGGTAAAATTTAAGTGCCGCACAAATTGAAACATTTTTAACAAGAGGAGGTTAAGTACACATGTCTGGGGTATAATTTAATTTGAAAGACATCTTACTATTAAATAAAATTATTGTTTCATTTAAAAATGATGTTAGTTTTATGCCACAGAATTAAACATGGACTTATAAAAATTGGGAAAACTTCACTTCACTCAATGTTTTTAACATTTTTGGTGGCAAGAGGAGATAGAGGTAATTAACAGTTTCTCAGGTACCCTTTTATTTGGAAGATGTCCAACTATTAAATAAAATCAATATTTCATTTCAAAAACATCTTGGTTTTACAACAAAGAGAATTAACATGAATTTCATCCAAAAATGCACATTAAACATAAATGAAAAATTTTTTAAGGGTCAAAATTGGGTAGTAGTGATTTTGCAACAGGAACCATGGAAAGTAATAAATTCAGGGGTCTACTGTGTCAAATCTGTTTGTTTCCTTGCACTGATTCCTACATTGGTAAACAGCATGATTCGACAGTAAATACACTCCCACCTAGGCGAAGCAGATTCAATTTCTGGCGGAGACGCTCCCGGATTTTTGCATGTGGGAATCATGCAAAACAATGCTGCTGGTCGGTGGATTTTCCCGGGGATCTCTCATTTCCCTCGCCATATCATTCCATACTCACCTCACTTCACCGTCATCGGCTCTCAAGACCTCGATGTTAAGAGCTGCCCAAATCTCTTCACTCACAGTAAACACACCAAAGAGGGAATAATTTTGGCACTGAGAAAGAAATAATAGTGACAGAGAGATGACAGTAACCTGAGGTACTATAATCAGTTGTGGCAACAACACATGTGTCTTATCTGCCTGGTGGACAAGCAGCGAAGAGGGACTTACATGACCAGTCTTATCTCCCCAATGACTGCAACACAGCTCTCTACAATCTGCATGCCCTTAATGCCTCATCGACGGCGAGGTCATTAGAGATGTAGCAAGTTGCTATGCTCAGAGAAAAAGGAATTGGAAAGCGATCTGCCATGGCCTGCAGCGAGGAACTATCCGGCATTTGCTTGGAGTGATTTAGGGAAACCGTAGAAAACAGAAATCAGGATGGTCGGACTAGGAATTAAACGCGGGTCCTCCCAAATGCTAGCTAGTCCAGTGGTTTTATCACTGCACCACCTCAGTTGATAAGTGTAAGTGACTGCAAGAACTTACCAATTCATTCACAATGCTGCAGTTGTACTGAGTGCAATGGTCAGGCGAATACCATATAGAGCCCTTATTATATAGCTTTCCGTTGTCGACGCATGCCACTGGCCTGCACTGCCCACAACATTCAGTAGACTCTGGAGGGGACGACTCGTACAGAAAACCCTATAATTTAAAGACAAACGTTTGGTTAATATATGACTTATACCAAGAAATGTACATATTCTTTTTTTGGCACGATAAAACAAAAACATTTGAAAATGTTAAAAAAAAAAAAAAATTATTGTACATTATTTTTTTTTATATTCCCCTTACATTACACACTACATATAAAGGTGGACAATGTTTTGAAATTTAAAATAGTATTTTGATTTTACTCATTGTCAAAATTCTTTCAAGTTGTATTTATTACTATTAATTGATATGTGTCCTACTAATCTGAGTAAAGTCACAATTCAGCAGTTGTAACAGTAATAATCCACAAATGATTCACTATCTCTCTCTAAGAACAGTTTGGATAGAAGCAGTATATTTACCAATAATTTTTTTTCGTGCATGATGCCTTGTTAAAAAAAAATTCTCAACTTTTTGAGAGTATAGTTTTAAGCTTCAACATAGCTAAGCAGAATCCCACTAAAAAGCAGTAAGGGAAAGTAATATAAATTTGCAGGCATTACAATGACATTAAATGTTTTCATCACCATCTCATAAGTTCCATGGTGCCCTGCTTCAAAGTCATACATCAGTTATATTTGCACTTGAAGGCAACATGCAGGTTTGTCAATAAACTTTGCCCCAATGTTTACTCTCCTCATTTTAACAGTACAAAACAGGCAAGTGCATTAAGTCGTAAATGTCAGAATATAACAAGGTTTAAATGTGATGACTTATTTTCTTATGAAAATCTTCTGGTACAAATGTCATAAAAGATTCTTAGTCAAAATTTTTACCCATATCAGATAACCAAAGACTGAAATTCTGAACAAATTCAAACTATCATATTTTCAAAAGCCCTGTTATTTTCCTCATGTTTCACTCGTGTAGCTTGTACTTAAATGCAAAAACCTTACGTATGGTCCATACCGTATAAGAAGGCCACTTTCTGACAGTCAGTGAGTGGCAACTTAATGTTTACGAAACAAACAAAGCGCCATTTACAAAATCCTGTATCAGCTGATGCACGAACGAACAAAAGTTAAAATTGCATTGGCTATTCTGAGTGCACTGCCGATGCACATCAGAAAAGCAGAAAGTACGCGGATAAGAAAGAGTTCGTAGATTTATTAATACATTTTATTTTACGAGGTCACAAAAAAATGGTTGTTAGCGTTAAAAACTAAACTTCGTGATAATGTAGCTATGTTTAGGTGATCAAAATGAAATGTACAATAGAATGATACGACGTGGAATAGTTTTCTGAAGTTGTGCTAACTTCAGAAAGCTTTTTCACTTTGTATCATCCATCTCAAACCTTGCTTTCAACACATCCATGATATTAATTCCAAAAGCATACAGAAATATTGCATAATATTGTTGAATTATTTTTTCTAATAATTTGACGAAACGACACGAATTTTAAATATATTTCCATCCCGTAACATAAGAATTATCAACGTTTAAAAATCTGCTATCTGTTGACCATAAAGAGAGTTACTCAAAACTTCGCCGTGACGTGCTGCGCGCTATTACCAGCCAGAAATGAACCTCTTTCCTGCGCGATATATAACGAATTTACAAACATATGCCAATAGTTATATTTTTCCACGAGCTCTGCATAATTTTTAAAGTAACATATATTTCATATACAACGATTTGGAGTACAAGTCATTTATATTCGGCCGGTAATCGTTTGTCTACGTAAATTATATGCCATATTGTTCTCTCGAAACCCATCTCCTTGATTCCGTAGACACGCATGAATAGTTTTTAAGCAATTCTAACGTTATTCCACGCCACATATTTCCAACTCGTATATATTAGCTATAACGTCCAAAGAGTAATAATAGATACTACAGACCGTCTCGCAAATTTTAACCCAAATTCACGATCTCGGACAAATTAAAAAAGAGTTATCAAATATCTAACATTTTATATTTTTACTTTTATAACCTACAAACATTTTTAGACAGATGTCAGTCTTGAAATATCTTAAAATTTGTTTAGCATTACAGTACAATGAGAAGTGGATAAGCTGACAGCGTGTTGATAAAAAATACAGCCCGGACGTGACGGACCAGCTGATGGCGGAAGGATACGTAGTCAGATGTAAAAAGTGGCGCTACTTTCGCCGAGCTATCAAAAAGTGGCCTTCTTATATGGTACATAATATATCAACATTCTATCAAATGTACAACTGCCAGCTTTACATTTCTTGCCCACTGTGACAATATACCAGTGTTCTATTTAGTTTACCTGCAATATAGCGACATTTGGGCACAGACATAACATTTAATAAAATGAATTATATTAAATGTGTATGCAAAATGTGTTGCCTATAATATTTCCATAATTGTTAGGTCAGACAAAAAGGTTTATAATTACATAATTAATTACCAAGTGCATGTTTATACAAACAGATAAGCATATTTTATTTTTTAAAAACCACAAGAGTATTGTGTTTGTGAAATAGACACTGTAATACCTAAACAAACCAAAGTTTCTATATACACCAATCCCTCATTTAGCACATCCTTAAACTGCACAAATTCAATTACCGCAACAAATATTGTGTTGTCCAAGTCTCAGATAATGTGATGGTAAATTTAAATTAACGCAAAATTGCCAAACAAAAATGCTGGCCGTTGTGCACGAAGGTCAAACTATGTGCATTTCTTTATATGATGTATACCCCAGCCCAGATGTAATGTGTATTACCAGCCTTTCTGGCATATCATCATGAGGTCTGGCTTGAATAAAAATTCCAGTGTTACCGTGAAAAAAACATAAAACTTTAATTTCTCAAGACCAAACTTGAGGTAATAGGGTGAACAGAAGCTTTAGATTTAAGTGAATCAACTTTGCAAACAATTTAAAGGATTCTGTGATATGGAAAGCTAACCACAAAGGATCACCATAGCTATTTTCAGTAACTGGTTTTACAAATTTTTTGCACTGGAAGTCATTGCATAAAGCAAGGCATGCAATCTTGAAAATAAAATTTTCTTAATTTGGGATAATGGGCCTGGTTATCGAATAGAAATATCTCACTTGTTTGAAAACACAAAGGTGGTGTTTTTTCTGAAAAACGCAGCATCGTTGTTGCAGCCCATAAATGAGGGTATTATTTCAACTTTAAAAGCATACTATTGCTAATGTACATTCCGCCAGCTTTTTACAGCAACAGGTGGGGTTGACAAACCAATGATCAAAGAATTCTGAAAGTCTTGTAACATTAATCTTGCTATTGACAACATTTCAGAGTGCTGGGAGGAGATAACTGCATCCAGTCTTTGTTGTCTATGGTGTAATGTTGCAGGAATACTGATGTCATAGGAACATTAATTAATTTTCTTTTTGTTTTGCAAGGGAATTAAATTGTTTTCCAGTATTTTGGATGTTTTGGCAGTGTTAGTATGTATGTGTACTTGTCATGAATTTGTTTTTTTTCTAAAGTTGGTAGTTGAAGTTGCATCATAGGTTAGTTATAAGGGCCATTAGGATGTTCTTACATGTTCTTTCTTTTTGTGTACATTCTGGAAATACAGTAGTTTGTTTCAGTGCAGTTTGGGCTAACGTGGGAAAGTGGTTACGACTGGGTTCACACCAGTGTCCAAAAGGACCCTTGATACCGCACGATGCCTTTTTAGGTAGCGATGGGAGCACATGATAAGAGTAGTGCTGCATGATATGGTATGTTTATGATGCAATGATGTGAGTGGTGGGGTGGAGCGCAGTTATGAGCCATGAGCTCCCACTACAACCTAACAGAGAACGTCCAACCTTCAGAGAGGAAGCTTCGGGCCTGACCAATGTAGCCCACATGCAAGCAGCTACAACCATCTCATCTTTTAACCTCGTTTTTAGGCCGAACATTCCTGCAAAATTTCTTCAGCTGGCGTGGGAGGTCGTCAGGGTGCCAGGAGGGAAGCGTTTCTCGCGATGCGAGGTTTAGCAACATGAATTAGTAATGAACTCTGCGACGCTGTTCTCATAATCTGCCTGGCTCGTATTGCAAACTGTTTTGTGTCTCTGCTGTGTGAAGTATGTGAACTGCATAAATTGTAATAAAACTTGGAGGAAAATATTCAATATTTCTTGTCTTTTTTTATGATGCCTTTATTTACGTTTTATGTTTCTTCCGAGTGAGTGAACAGAGCCGTGAGTTTCAGTCGTCAGTTTTTTATGGTTGTAACATTACATTGCAAGGACATCCCTTACAGAGGAAAAGTAGATATTTAGGCTGAAAAATGTAGGTGCAATCTTTACACAAGGGCAACCCTATATTTTCTGATGTGTGTTATCAAAATAAAGGATCAACGCATCTTATGACAACTTGCAGAAGAGCTTGGCAACAGGTAGGAGCTTACGGCTTGTATTCAAGATCAACAGCCTCGAGCAGACTGCATGTTGACCAGCTGATTCACAATTAGTGTTTACACTTACATAACACTGTCATATTTATCATAATTTCATATAAGGTATTCAGTGCTAGACTCAAAAGGATAAATCCCATTACCTGTTCATATTTCACGTTTTTTTGATGATAATATATGACGTAAACAATAATTTCCTCCACATTGTAGAATACATTAAATAAATTAGCCTTTGTTTATATGGAGAATAATATTTCAGAATACACAGTAACACACAAGGGACGAATTTGATTGCGCTGAATGAAGACAATGGTTTGCTCATCAGAAATCCAAATATATGTTATGTTATTAACATTTTTGTAGGCTAGTGTAAAGAAATAGAGACAGTGTTGTGTTGCAGATCACTTACCAGATCGCAAGTTTCAGTACAACCCCTCTCAATTGTGACCTTCTCGACGTTGCCGCCTGTTATGGCCTTGCAAGTGATGGTCTGGCATCGGTCACCTGAGGAGGAAGGCCATGTGGTGCCCGCCTGTAAAAAAAAAGGAAAATGTTTTGAAAAATTAGGAACCCAGAGAGGTTTATTCTCAAAAAATAACAATTGGAACCACCGCAAGATGTGTGTGCCACTTAACCTATGTGAAAATACCATCTTCAGACCTAAACATGTATAGACAGATTTGAGCCTTCACTTCCAAGACGAATTTGCAAAGTGTGGCCGTTTGAAGGTCACTGCTACACTGTAAGTTCTGTGTTCTTAAAATCTAACACACCCTACAACTGAAAATAGTAATGTCTAAATTTTAGTTTACAGTAAAAACGTAAAATGCACACACTTAATTTCTATGCCTTAGACTGTGGCTGCTAATGTGCTGTTCATCACGTCAATAGTTCATGCTGTTCTGAAGGGTGGGAGTTGTAGTAGGCCTATGTCAAGGTAGTTGAGTGTCAAAGGTAAAAGAAATGCCATGTTGTAGAAAAACTATCAGATTTCCCAATTTTAATATATAATTTTGATATTTAGAAGTTGACAACTTTACTGGCATGAAGAACCAATACACCTACCTAATCATTAGTTCAATAAGAACACTTTTTCAAGAAAAGTTTATTAACTTTACAGTCTTATCTACAGAATGACATGCCATGTAATCAAGTATCAAAAGTGACAATCAAAAGCTTTTATTTTAGCTGCATCGTGAAGGCGAACGGAATTAGCGCCGATCGTCTACATGGGCGAATATGTTTCCATCGTAGCTAATATGATTCCGTTTGCCTTTGTGATATGCAACTTGTTTTGCACGCAGGTACATTTAGCTGTGAATTCCCGGCATTATTATGCCTGACTTCAAACTAAATTTAATAAATACTAGATGAATCCTCTGAACTTTTGCTACTAGGACTGTTTGTTTACATTAATCCATAGATGCTGTGGTTTCAATTTTTGACATGTTATTCAAAAACGCCTTATATATAGCCCTATAATAAATTATAGTGGTATAAAACTGTACAACATGACGTGCAGGTCCAATCAAGATTATTCATATTTCAACATGTAATAGAAACTTTCTTTTTTGATTCGGTGCAGTGACTACAAACAAATTACTGTACATGCAACAATTTGCTTAGAGAAATAAAAATTAATGTTTACAACTTAAAATTTGAAAATTATACATAGGTTACATGATAATAAAATTTAGAAAATTAAAGAGGTGAGGCTAACATACACTGTGGCTAGAATTAGTTTGTGTAGTGTAAATAAGGTTTAAAGAATTTGTGGATAAATAAATAAAATTACAAAATCATACAAAATATCTGTGTTAGTAACACTTGTAGAAATATAACATGTAATGGTCAACATTTCCTAAGGTTTTGTAAGTCTTCACTTAATGCAATATACATGCATATAACCATGAAGCATATAGCCCTCAGTGCAATAAGTACAATAATTCTGGGTATGTCTGTTTCATTTAATAAACAATGGTAATGCGACTGCTCATACAGCCCTTAACTATACTGTTAGAGATGGCTTTAAGTTATTCTTTTCAGTCAGTACATTCTGGTTGAAGCCCATAGTCTCCCGAGGAGACTGTCCAGAGTTCGGACTTTGAATTTGGCTGACCACTGTCAGTGGTGTAGCAGGCAAGCAGGTTAGAGAGAGTGGTGCGGAGAAATTTGGGCGGTTCTTCATCGAGGTCTTGAGAGCCAATGAGGGCGAAGTGAGGTGAGTATGGAGCACTGCCAGAATGCAAGGGTGGGGGGTAACAGGATATCCCAGAGAACATCGTCCGGCACGATTCCTATGTGCGAAAATCCAGGAGCGGCCCCACCAGGAATCGAATTCGGTTCACCTAGGTGGGAGGTGAGCAGTCGAACCGCTAAATCACCATGGCAAGTTAACTCTCAACATCAGCAAGTGTGGCTTGTGGCATGATCTGTACATGGTGCATTGCCCAATAGTTCCCACCAGTTATCCAAATATGGCATTACGAGGTTAGATAGGCACCTCCCCCGGGTAACAATTCTGCTACAGCTCATGAATAAATCCCTGACCGTAGTGAACACTGGACCCCCACTGTTGGTTCAGTGTGGGTATTTACCAGCCATTTACCATGTGGTCCTTGGATTTTCATGTGAAAAGTGCAGTGAACACTGCCCTCAATTGGGAGTTTTTGTGCGATTCTCTCTTTTCCTCCATATTCATTCTTTTACTGTTTCACTGCCATTTCAACTCATTTGATCCATTCTTTGGGCAGGTCGAAATTATAGGTCTGTCTCTGAGGTAGGGCAGCTGGCTCCAAATAGCAACAGTCTCTTTTCATGCATTGGGACCCTGCATGAAGGCAGTAACAATGCGCAGATCTTTAGGGCTGTGTGAATGTGACTTTTTTTTTCTTCACAAAATGATAATGAAAATTATATGCTTGAAATTCACGAGACTGAAACAGAAATTAAAAATAATTTCATAAGAGCTTGACCTTTTCAAACATTTAACGAAAATGCTAACATATTTTCAAGGTTTTCATTTTGTCATGTCAGACATGAACTGGCATAGAATCAGTTTAATTGCATTGTACCGATCCCAGTTTCTTGTATAACTTTTCTGGTATACAGTGATCCAGAAGGAAAAGCAGGAAATGCACGGGAAATCCAATTTACAGTTACGCTGGACACCCTTCTCAGTCTCCAAAGGGAACATGCAAGTTTTCATTCGTGAGTCACTATAAATGACAGTACCATGTATGAAATAGTGCTCCATAAAAGTCTTAAGTTATTGAAAATCAGCTTTATTAAGTTATTTTGTTACAAAATATGAGTTTTTTTTTTTTCATAGACATCCTGTTCATGTAGTATTTGTTGGCTCATGTGTGAAAAATACTGCTGCGACCTCTTATAACAGTACCAATACATGAATTCTTATTTCCAGTTCTATTTTACCTCAGTTTTAACAAAGACATACCAACTACAAACATGTTTGGCTTGGCCTGCACAGACAAACAGAAAAACAGTTTTTATAGGGCCACCAAATTTCTGTAAAATTATTTAAGTATGTAATTTAATGTACAATACAAATTTACTGCCTGCGTGAATATTACTGAACCTAACTCGATTTTAGAACTATGCCAACTACACCATGTTTAATACACTTCTGAATGTCCGTGATACACATTGTAGGAGCAGTTAAGATTTAATAAAATAAATGTTGGCCATTTGTAACTGAAAAAGAGTTGGCCGCTCTACAACTTTGTGTCCGTTTTTACTGATTTGCCACTGGAGTGGTAGAACATTTTTTTTTTGTCATGACTTATGTTTTGTAATACGTTTTAAAAATTTTTACTCCCCTCCCATTAAGATGAACTGAAATAAATTCTCAACAGTTGAGTTGAGTTATTTGGGCAGCTCTTAACACCAAGGTCTTGAGAGCCGATGAGGGTGAGATGAGGTGAGAATTGAGCAGTGCCGGAATGCAAGGGTGGGGGAAATGGGAGATCCCAGATAAAATCCGCCGACCAGCAGCATCGTCCGGCACGATTCCCACTTGCGAAAATCCAGGGGTGACCCGGCCGGGGATTGAACCCGGTTCACCTTGGTGGGAGGTGAGCAGTCTAATAACTCGGCCACTGCAGCCCCCAATTCTCAACAGTCACCTGGATTTTTGTGTGAATGTGGCACATGTAGCCATTGGATGGCGAGTTATCTTGGGGTACTGCTGTTTCTCTCACCCTTGCATTCTGCCACTGCTTTGTCTTCCCCTCACATTTCATCCTCACTTAGTAGCTTTATAAGATAAATGAATTTATGGATTTGGCTGATAGCAACAAAATATGTAAAGAAAAGTGTACTTAGTAATAGTGTTTTGTTCTTTTCTTACTCAGTAAATTGTAACTGATTTTAAATTGCGTTGGAATTGTTTGTTGCGGACAGTGTTTTTGATTTGTTGTGTATATTTATTTTGATTATGTACTTAAAATTGTGACATGTCTACTACTACTGTATTTACTTATACCATTGGTCTGTACAGTACATACACTATGTAGTTATACAGAATGAAATAAAACAAATAAGCTGTCAAGTGCCAACTAAAACCTCTCAACTTAATTTTTAGTTTTCTAATGGGCCATAGGATTGGCTGAATAGTTATACACTCCCTTTACCAGTGTTTCCAAATAAATCCCACGCCCTTGTAGGCCAGGAATATTTTGGATGGGAATTCTCATGTGAGTAGTGTGATTTACACTGCTGAGATGTGAAACTTTCTTTCGTGGTAGCTCTTTTTCATCCCTCTTCATTCTCGCAGTGCTTTAAATCCGTGTCACCTCAGCCATCTTCAGCTTGGCTAGGAATGACCCATCTGACCCACAGGTAGGAAGACAACTTCACGTAGTGTTTACCTCCTCTCGCATCATGCGACTCACCAGTGGGAGCAACATGCAGATTCTTACATTTTTAAAATGATATGACACAACATTTTTGAGTGGTGTTCCATTTGTCATAGTGATGGAATTACCGGGTATTCGTTTCCATCGTCCTTGCAGGCGACCCGCTTCACATCAGGGCAGCAGCTACCGTAGACCGGTACGTGCTCCAGCACGTAGTCAGCCGCACTTGGCTCGTCTTCAAGCGCGACACACTGCGTCTTGGTGCAGACCGTTTGGTACTCTCCCGGCTTGCTGCCAGAGCAGTAGCACTCACGGCACGGGCCATTCTGCCACGTGCTCCCAGGCTGCAGGAAAACAAAACCCGATGAGCGGACAAGCCGAAAAAAACACTAGGGGTTCTGCAAATGCGACTTCCTGTTTCACAAAATAAAAATGGAAAATTAGTAATCGAATTTCATTAAACTGAAGCGAAAATGAAAAATAATTTTACAAGCACTCAACCTAAATGAAAGTTATTTGAAAATCTTAAAATTTTAACAATTTTTTAAAATGTATTATTAAACATATTGTGGCACATTATCGCATATATTCACTTCAAAATGCAAAATCAAACTTGATGTGGTACCATCAGTTGTAGTGTTGTGTAGCAAAACAAAAATATTTACATTATACACACGTAAAAAATAAGTTACGTGAGTGGACTGCATAGTCAAAGGAAGAACGGCTAAAATGTAAACCTTGAGATCCTCATAAAAAAAAAGAAAACATTTCACTTAACAGTGTTGAAACATTTAAATTTAGTTTTGCGCTGTTATTGTGTAGTAAAAACTAACTAGAGGAAGTTCTATATAACAAAAATTTTCCAATGTTAGCCAACCAAACAAACATTTGATAAGTACTCAAATATTTGCTGAACATGAAATTTGTTGTTTTTTTAAGACTTTCAACAACCAGTTTCCTTAACAAAGTAAAAATTTTTAAGTTTTGATTTTTCATTGTTGTTTTGACATTCTGAATATTCACACAACACTAAAACACACTCACAGTGTAATGGTTTGGGCTCAGCAGTTACAAACAAAACTTGTAACAGTGCATTAAGTTTCTTTCATTGAGTGCCTTTAACATCTGTCACTGGAAGCGGAGGCCATAATTTCACACAGCAGCTGTCATTGGAACACTGAAGAATAAGGATGTTCAGAAAAAGTGTTCAATGATATCCTAAGTTTTACTAGAGATACAAAAGGGCAGCAAGAAGACATTCCATAAGTGTGAAAGGAATTGATAAAGTGTAAAATGTGACTACGCAAGGCATTTTGTACAACTGAAGTCATTTTCGGAGCAGAATACGAATGCTCGACAAGAAAGATGCCAATAAAAGGAGTCAATAAAAATAAAGTTGATAAGTACCTATGGTAGTAGCGATCATGAGATATCAGTTAAAGAATTAGGCGAAAGATAGGAAGTGAAGTGACCAAGAAAACACAAATGACATGGTACAGACATTTAAAGAGAATGCAAAGATAAAGATTGCCTAGTTAATGGAAGCACCTGCAATATACAGTAAATATTTTTGTTCTCCAGAAAGCTGATAACTTTGGATGAGCAGTGATATTCATTTTAATTGAAGAAAAAGGATAAAACTAGGGATTTCAGTATCAAATTTTGTTCTTCTATAAGACTATTTATGCAAGGAAAAAGATACTAACATTTTCTGTAGGGAAGAAAATAAATTTTCAGGAATCAGGAATTTATTAGGACTGCCACCCTCTGCATTTAAGTATCTTAAGACAACACACAACTTAAACTACCCACCAATATCTCATTTCAGTGGTGTTTAATTACCTCTGTGAGCACCATTAAAATTTTGAACATTCTCAGTAATCAATGTAACCTTGAGGAGGGTGCCATCTGGCAGTTAAATGGTAGCAACGAAGGCAGTTTACCTAGGTGACAACAGGCTAAAAAAATGTTGCCTAATGAAGTGATTACAAAACCTCATGGCATGAAGCAATAACAAACTACAAAAGTATAACAGTATCAAAAATAAAAATGGCACCTAGGGTATATATTTTTTTCCATAATATTAATTTTTATAAACTATTTTCAAATATAACACAGACTGTAGAAATACTTCCACCAGTCTGGTATTTGATCATACTGATTCAGAATAAGAAGTTCCTACTAATTTTTTTAACTCTTTTAGTATTGCGTGGTTATAAAAGTACAATTTTCTAGTTATAATATGAACTATTTATGAGTGTTAAAGAATCTAATCACTTGCCATAATTTATCATGACTCAAGGTAACATTTCACCTAGTAGTTTTCAGAAATTTGATTGTGGCATAAAGCCAGTGTAAATGGTCCTTTTATTTCAGTAAAGACTGGAAATAATTTTGATCTTATGTGTAACACCTATTTTAAAATGTAACACCTTTATAAAAGGAATATGAAACATCTGTAATGAATCACTCTGTTAAAATAAACAAGATGATTTATTTCATAAACACATAGTGACTTAAGAAACTAGTCATCAATATTGCAAGAGGTACATAACGTAACTGCTCATGCAACTAATTTTATGGAAGCAAAAAAACATGTAACATACAGCGCACTCAAAGCCAGTCAGCAGTACTGGACTCGCATTGTCGGGAAAGGGGTGGGTGTCAAAATGTAAGTTTTCTTTAATTATCACTTTTGATGGTCAAAACAATAAAAATCACTAGTTTTTTTGACAATGCTGCAGTTCAATACTAACTGCCAGCACTAACGGGCTCTTTGAGTATATTCTTCCATGAAACATTAATTGCCACTAAGCTAGAATAAATCATTAAAGGATTAAAACTTCTACCACATCCATATTGTAGACTATTCGCAGTTAACTGAGCATTGTTTAGGTTATAATTTTATATCCATATCGTATTTTTTCCCATCATAATTGTTATGCATCCTATCACTTTATTTGTGCATAGATCAAGTGTAACCATGAAATACAAATGTAAGTTGTAATGACGCAGTATTCTTAATATTCGGGACCGGGACACGTGTTTCATTTTTCTTTAGCTTTGGTAAGCTTCGTAATATTTTTATCGGGTATTCAAAATTAAAGCCGTGGTGGTTTGTTTACCGTGATAGTACGTTTATCGGGCAGACGTTTGCTGTTTCGTGTCGAACGTCATAGTTTTCNGACCGGGACACGTGTTTCATTTTTCTTTAGCTTTGGTAAGCTTCGTAATATTTTTATCGGGTATTCAAAATTAAAGCAGTGGTGGTTTGTTTACCGTGATAGTACGTTTATCGGGCAGACGTTTGCTGTTTCGTGTCGAACGTCATAGTTTTCAGTTTTCAGTAAGCCTCAGCATTATTTAGAAACTTTCAGACTGCGTCGACAGTTTATGTTTGTACGGCGCAGTTTCGATAACGTGTGGAGAGCGTGCGTGGCCAGGCCCTTATCTCAGGAGAAGGGGGTGAGAGGTAGCACAAAGACTCGTGTGCTGTCGCCCTTCAAGGTACTTCAGGTCAGTCGGCGGCGAAGTCAGTTGGAAATCAGTCGTCATACAATGCTCGCCTAGGCCGCGTCGGGCTTAGCGCTAACCCCACACCGGCACTCTAAACCTTACTATATTATTTCTCCGCCGGTGTGGGAGGTCGCCGCATTTCTTATTTCTTCGGGCCAGTTGGTAAGAAACGTAATAATTTGTAAACAACTGTGGCTCTGTTCTGACCATGTCTATTTATCTGTGAACGTTTCGGACTCTGCATGTTGTATGTATTGAAATGAAAGAAGGTAATCTTATGAAATGGTTTACTGTCATCACGTTACATGCTATGTAGGAACATCCTTGACATGTAGACAATAACAATATTTTATTTTGTGTCGTGTACGTAAAGCCTTCATCCAATAGAACAAAAAGAGGAAAGAAGAATAAGAAGTACTATTGTATGTATTTAAAAAACTTATTTCTGAAAACGACTTACTTTTTTTTACTCTTTTAAATAATGCATCTAAATTATTATGTTTGCTAATAAATCACTACTTTACTAAAATCAAGTTAATTTCTAGTCGTTTGTGATTAGTTGGACATAAGAAATGTACATTCACCATGAACCATACATTTTTGTAAACGTTCTATGCAGACATATTTTACGCACACAAAATGAATTGCAAACTAACCTTTAAGGCTTGGTGCTTGTTGCTAGGCAACAATCTCTCCTCTCACACGCATGTGAGGACGAGAGGGGAGGAAGTGAGATAACTTCTGGCCATGCTGAGCGACAGCCGAGTATGCACGAACATAAACAGAGTCCTCACAGCCCAAGGAAAGAGATGAGATAGAGCAAAGGCAGGTAACATCATTGCACGCGATAATCATTTGCACATCAAATGAATGTTATTTAGTGTGTCAATTGGGACTATAATTATGGATGTAAAATCTAAAATTTGATTTTTTTAAATGTGCATTTCAAGCAACAAATTACATGCAATAAATGTAGCAACTGTACATGAGAATTAATAAAATAATATGTTATGTGGAGAAAATGGCTGGAGCAGAATATTTATGTTGTATCCGGAAGAACGTGACAGTGCAGTGAAATGATCATCCATGACCACGGAATTCTACTGTTTTCAAATTTGTTCTGTAATCTGCCGCTAGCAAGTATTAGTCATGCATTGTATTTCAGCCATTTATATTATTTCACAACTCGTTACTGATACTATTTAAGAGGTTGTGTCTGTTATACCAAAACTTTGTATAATTTCCATAAATGTTTACTATATGTTAGGAAATAGACAAACTTTAAACATTTTGGTAATTTCTTTATTTTGTATCAGTATATTGAAGAAATGATTAAAGATGACTTTGAATAAGTAAAAAAGTAGAAATCATGACTCGTGCAAAAAATTCCAAAAAAGTCTGGGAAAATATTTTAATGCCCGAAGGGTAAAAGTGCCAGTGTTCCCGAAAATTTTACCAAATTTCAGGATTTTGCCAAGCCCTATTAACAATGTCACACTCAATATCGAGGCTCTCTTTGTATACAGACGTAAAAGCGTATCACCAGAAATTTAATGTTGTGAAATACTTACAGTTTTTTCGACTGTGAACTTTTCACTTGGTTTTCGTGGGCGTTCGCCGCCTTTAGTACTTGCAATATGCTGGTGTTCATAGAGGCACACATCACTCGGTGGTTCTAAAAAAAAAAAAAATGCCCATATTCAGTAACATTCCTAACCAGTTGTCTACGATGTTACATGGAAATATGTCCATACAATTAAACTCACAAAGGAAGATTTATTAAAAAGAATTTGCAGTTATAGAAATACATATATTTATTTTTAAAAGAAACTTAAAAGGCATTGCAAAGAAACTAGGATTAATCATACAAAATGCAAATTCCATTACCAAACATAGAAAGCTGCAACAAATTCAAATGTGATATAATGATCAAAAATTTTAATGGTTAAATTATATATTTTATTTATGGTTTTGGTTATTTAAACTAGTAGTACTGGTCACACGCAAGACTTCCTATTTTATATCTAAAGGAACAAATAAAAAAAGTAATAACTATAGGACATTGTATAATAACATAAATCTGCTCTGTTTAAGCATTTTCTTCTTCTGAGCTGCTAACATTTAAACCCTTTTCACCTCCAGTAGATTTTAAAGTATTTACTAAAACTGATTCCTTAGAATGACCATGAGCACTTAGCAGGCAGTAGTTAAATCGAATGTAACTGCCACCATGCTAAACCAAAGGCATGTACCGTAGCCTAAGAAAATCGACTTTGCTCTACCAAACGTCTTGTCGTGTCACAATTCTCTGTACAGTTCTGTAGATACAGTCTTCGAAATACTACCTGTATTGTAAAACCAAATTACTTAAGGAGATAGACTCATGTAGTTTTGTTCTACAAAAGCTGCCATAACCGTGATATAATCTTACCACAATTGTACACAGAGCAGCAAAGCTCTTCAGATGCAGGAAGCTCATGCAGCTTATAGAACTGTGGGCACTGCGGAGGCGTAGGACACTTTGTCACGTTGCAGACTATCTTAGATCGTTCACAGCAACCTGTTCTATCGACCATACGCTCTTGTCCGGGTTTCAGAGGAGGCTCGTCTGCTGGCATCACATATACTTCAATCTCAGACTCCCGGCACTCCTCTTCCGTTTTGCAACCTACAAAAGGACGAAAAAGGGTAAAACATACAATCAACAAGAATATATGATTCTACATTATTTATTCCACATAGCTTACTAAGAGAATGTTTAATCAGTGATTGCAAAAATGCAAAAACATAGGATATATTTTTATTGATTGCTTGTGGCTACCGTGATATTCAAACTACGTGGACAATTGCTTCTTTAGGATATTATGTATCTTTCCAGTTACAGTGTAGTGTGATAGAGTTGGTTGTGGTTGTTGTGTTGTTAACATGAGTAACTGGAAGGTAAACATTGTTCTGGGCAGTTTTCGGTGGTTAAAGTTGAGTCTGGATGTGCCCTGTGGCTAGCATACAACATTGGTGGCGAGGTTAAATTACAGAAAGAAAAATGTTTTTGGGTCAATTGGAGAGTTGTTCTGGGGCAGGAGTCGTGAGAACTGTACCGTGAAAGGCTGCAGGTTTATTTTGAGGCAAACAAGATTGAAGATGATGGGATGAAACATGCAGTTTTTTTCACAGTGTGCAGTGCCAAACTTTACAGTCTGATAGGTAACATTGTTGTTGGCACCAAAGCCTACAAATGCTGTGCCAATTGGGGATATTGTTAACAAGCTTGCCAAACACCTTGAGCCAAAACTGAATGAGATTGTGGAAACTTCCAAGTTCTNTCCGGGTTTCAGAGGAGGCTCGTCTGCTGGCATCACATATACTTCAATCTCAGACTCCCGGCACTCCTCTTCCGTTTTGCAACCTACAAAAGGACGAAAAAGGGTAAAACATACAATCAACAAGAATATATGATTCTACATAATTTATTCCACATAGCTTACTAAGAGAATGTTTAATCAGTGATTGCAAAAATGCAAAAACATAGGATATATTTTTATTGATTGCTTGTGGCTACCGTGATATTCAAACTACGTGGACAATTGCTTCTTTAGGATATTATGTATCTTTCCAGTTACAGTGTAGTGTGATAGAGTTGGTTGTGGTTGTTGTGTTGTTAACATGAGTAACTGGAAGGTAAACATTGTTCTGGGCAGTTTTCGGTGGTTAAAGTTGAGTCTGGATGTGCCCTGTGGCTAGCATACAACATTGGTGGCGAGGTTAAATTACAGAAAGAAAAATGTTTTTGGGTCAATTGGAGAGTTGTTCTGGGGCAGGAGTCGTGAGAACTGTACCGTGAAAGGCTGCAGGTTTATTTTGAGGCAAACAAGATTGAAGATGATGGGATGAAACATGCAGTNGAGAACTGTACCGTGAAAGGCTGCAGGTTTATTTTGAGGCAAACAAGATTGAAGATGATGGGATGAAACATGCAGTGTTTTTCACAGTGTGCAGTGCCAAACTTTACAGTCTGATAGGTAACATTGTTGTTGGCACCAAAGCCTACGAATGCTGTGCCACTTGGGGATATTGTTAACAAGCTTGCCAAACACCTTGAGCCAAAACTGAATGAGATTGTGGAAACTTCCAAGTTCCTNTTGGGGATATTGTTAACAAGCTTGCCAAACACCTTGAGCCAAAACTGAATGAGATTGTGGAAACTTCCAAGTTCCTTAAATGCGACCAAAAAGAGGTGAAGACAGTTGCAGTTTACGTGGCAGACTTTCCCACTTTCTGTGATCCTGCTTGCTACTTGGTTCTTCTTCGTTATGCACTTTGTGTTTGTCCATCGGTTTTGATGTAAGAGGAAGTTAGAGCCTCGAAAGAAACATTGATACGTCTGTGCTAGCCTTGGCNGTTTGTCCATCGGTTTTGATGTAAGAGGAAGTTAGAGCCTCGAAAGAAACATTGATACGTCTGTGCTAGCCTTGGCGAGTTAAATCAAGGCGTTAGTTCCCGGGTCCTAGCATCGGGACCACCTATTACCATTCCGGCCACGCCTACGACAGAAACTTATACATAGGTAATGCTTTCATCACGGGTACTGAAGGGGAGACAACTGCTCTCAACAGTGGTGCTTCATGCATCTGCAGTACCTTTCAGTGCACGGCTTCACCAGANGTTTGTCCATCGGTTTTGATGTAAGAGGAAGTTAGAGCCTCGAAAGAAACATTGATACGTCTGTGCTAGCCTTGGCCAGTTAAATCAAGGCGTTAGTTACCGGGTCCTAGCATCGGGACCACCTATTACCATTCCGGCCACGCCTACGACAGAAACTTATACATTGGTAATGCTTTCGTCACGGGTACTGAAGGGGAGACAACTGCTCTCAACAGTGGTGCTTCGTGCATCTGCGTTACCTTTTAGTGCACGGCTTCATCAGAAACCTGCGTGACCTGCTGCGAACCCCAGTGGAAGTGAGATCAGGTGCAGAAACGAGATGGGAGGCTCATCACAGCTTAAACTGACGTGCCTAGGAAACTAATGGATTGGGTCCCAGCAACACAGAAAGCCAGAGGTAAAGAACCAAGGCATCCACAGCTCAAGTGAAAGTGTTTTACCACTGTAAAGGAACACACGCACCTGGGGACCTCGGCAGTAAGTAGTTCAGTCATTCACTAATAAATATCAAATGGCCTCATGAATCACATTATTCTTAAAGACCAACAATAATACCTTTCACATGTTTCATCTTTGAAATGTGTAAAATGATTTTAAACTAGGAGTGTAATATTTTGGTGAAACTATCACTAGTCTAATAATTTTTTTTTTTTTTAGGCTGCAAATTTTACGATACTAACAGTGTTTCAAGTACTAGAAATAAGCAGTTTGTTGTGAAAGTGGAACCTAAAGAATGAAAATCTTTTACTGAATAATCCAGAAAACTGTGAGTCTCTGCATATTTTCATGTTACATGGAATATTTTATTTGCAAGAAAGACACTTTGCACTGGTGCAAAGATTGGTATAGCCACCAGTAATTGCATGCTGACCTACAATTCACGCATTGTAACTTTTTTTTATTATCTGTTACTTACGGCAAACATACGCGGAACAGTTGTTGGCCATTGTAGTCAGCTGTAAGATTTGATCATCATTGCATTCTGGTTGTTGTACTTCTGGGCATTGGTTCGTCTCATCAGGTTCTGGAAGCATGCAAATGATTCACAATATGTATTAGCATATGTTATTTATTCTATTCTTCCAAATTCTTTACTTACGGATTCGCATCTCTAATGTGAACTGCAAAAGTTTTGCTTAAGTTTGCAGAACAGGAACAATACCTGCGGCCAACCATAGCAACAGTATTACACAAATAATGGTGGTAAAGTAAAGATAACTGAAAATTTACTGGGCTACAAACCCACATAAAAAATAAGAATACATGTTAAAAACCACACCGAATTTTTTTTCCAAACAAGATAATATAATGCACTAAATTTGATTGCAGTTGAAAGTTTTCCAACAAGTGACTACAGCAACTGCCTGTCAAATTCAGAAATAATTTAAATGAAAGTTAGTTGTACAGTTTTGACTTTATTCTAGGTGGGCTGTTGAAATACATAGTACATGAAGTAAAAATACAAAGCACTGCACATCTGTACTAAATACATTTAAATTATTTACATATAAAACTATAATTGAAACTTGCTTTGAAACCTGCCTTTCTTACATGCCTTACCGAACAAGAGAAAATTATTTAAAAGTTAAGTTTTGTAAAAGTTTTGCAAAACTTTTTAGTATTCCTATTAGTATTATCAGTTTTTCCTGTGCATAAATTTCATAATAATAAATAACTTAAGGTTTTTTATGAATAAAGGTAATAGTTTGTACTTGCTAGTTAAACTGTAATTAAGTCTTGTGGAAGTTCGACCTGGAACATTGTTTCATTTCAACTGTTCTTACTGTACATATGTGCACAATGCATACTTCAGGAAAGATTAACAGCATAACAGCTCACCTCTTAAAAACATTTGTATAAAGAAAAAAAATGATTAATAAAGAAATGTAATATTAATATTTTCTACTTATTTATTTGCAATAGCAATGAGACAATGTATGCAACAATTTCTTTTTTCCGTTAGCTTTTTCAAATCTGTGCGTTTCTCTTCATTCACCAGTGAACTATGATTTTATAATGTACTTCTCGAGTGGAAATTGTGCAAGTATGAGCTATCCCTCTTTTAATAAACTTTTTGAGTTTCCGTAACATTACATTCATGTTTTTAGAATTTTTCAACCATAGCTTTGTGTGTCCAAAAATCCAAACATTTTGAAATCATTAACAATTTTTTTAATGAAAATATTGTTTAATTTATACTCTACAAAGTTTATGAAATTCTAATGCATGAGTCTCACAACTAAACACTTTTGTTCCACTGGCTGACACCACTTATCATACATTTTTTTTTTTTTTTTTTTTTTTTTTTCTCCTATAACAAGTTAAACTGTAACCACATACATCTTCAGTCCAAAGAACTTAAATATGTTCTTTCTCAGTCTGTCAGGTATCTTAAATTTTAGAAGTCCTTCCCTCAACTGCCTGCATCAGTAGTTCTGTATTTACACTAATACCAACATTTCAATCCTCTCAACCTTGCAAATGTTGAATCAGTACTCACTGCAAGCGTAGTCGGGGCAACAACGAGAGTTGGAAGCATTTGCAATAATCACAGGTACCAAGGGTGGGTTACACAGCCTGTCCTCCGGAGGGCAGGTAGTCTTCTCGCACTTCATCATTGTCCCTGCGAACAAAGATATATGACGAGTGAAATAAAATAACTGCATTTAAATGTCACACTACTATTTTCACTTGGAAAACAATTTTCATTAATTTTGTACAACACCCATTCAGATTCCACAGGCAAAGAAATAACTTATCAGTTCAGAATTACTTACCCTACATTTCTTTGCTGATCATGTTACATGATAATTAATTTGAGTAACGGTTACAAGTAGGCCCCTAGGCTACCAATAATATATTTAAGGACAGAAGCTCAAGTACTCACAGTCTAGTACTTGTCAACAAGTGCACACACACAGAACAATACATTTTTCACGCGGTTGCACGATTGTGACGTTTCACTGACTAGGCCAGCTTCATTGGGCGGCAATGAAGCTGGCCTAGCCAGAGAAACGTCACAATCACGTGAAAAATGTTTTGTCCTGTGTGTGTGTGTGTGTTTACACACACACACACACACACACACACACACCTGTTGACAAGTACTAGACTGTGAGTATTTGAGCTTCTGTCCTTTTGCAATATGATTAATTTCTTACAGATGAATCTTCAGCACAAAATTATGTACAAATGGCCTGTTACTGTGAGTTGCTTTTTGGCTACTGGAACTGAAAAAAACAGCAGAAGTGACATTCTTACATATTTTTTAAATTGTATAGCCTTTATGCTTAACAAACTTAACTGGCATGAAGCAGTGACAATTTGTACAGGTGCAAACATTTTAAGTTAAATCCTATATAGCAATATTAGTCATCAATACGACTTCACATACATCAGATCAGTTATTTAAGCAACTTACAGTCTGAGATATTAATAGGATCCAGATTTCAAACTACACCCTTGCTGTAATTTAAGGACTCGTGAGTCATTATCTCAGCGAGGAACTTCCTAATCCTCAACAAGGAACTTTGTAATTGTCCCAATGAATACACTGCCAACATCGTATTTAGCTATGCAGTATCGGATGTATCACTCAGTAGTCCTCTTGTGCTTTTAACTTTCAATAATTGGTAACCAAGCTATTGTCGGTCTCATGTAAGTTGGCGAGATTCTGACAGTTTGACCAAAGTAGCGCTAATGTTTACTTTTTGTTTATGTATCCTTTCGCCATCAGTTGGTGCGTCAAGTGGAGGCTGTATTTTTTATCAACACGTTGTCAGCTAATCCACTTGCCATTGTACTGTAATGCTAAACAAATTTTAAGATATTTCAGACTAACATCTGTCTAAAAAATTAGTAGGTTATAAAAGTAAAAATGTAAAACCTTGCAAAAAATTAAATATTTGCTAACTCTTTTTTAATTTGTCCAATACAGTGAATTTGGGTTGACATTTGCGAGACGGTAGTTGTAGCTATTATCACACTTTGGACGTTATAGGTAATTTACTCGAGTTAGAAATATGTGATGTGGAATAAAGTTAGAGTTGCTTAAAAACTATTCATGTGTGTCCCACTTTCTTCGGAAACAAGGAAATGGGTTTTCGGGAGAACAATATGGCGTATAATTTACATAGACGAACGATTACCGGCCAAATAGAAATTACTAGTACTCAAAATCGCTGTACACAAAATATATGTTACTTTAAAAATTATACAGAGCTCACGGAAAAATAAAACTATTGGTATCTGTTCGTGAGTTTGTTAGCATGGAAGTCTTCTTCTCTGGCTGGTAATGCTTCGAGGAAGAAGCAGATAGATGGCGCGCATGGCACGACAGAGCGAGGTCTGAGCCGTTTGCTTTGCTCAATAGATAGCTTATTTTTAAAAGTTGACTGTTCTTCTATCACTGGCTCGGAATGACATGACTTTGAAATATATTTCGTCAGTTTATTACAAAAAATAATTCAACAATATTATGCAATATTTTTGTATGCTTTTGGAATTAATATCAAGCACGTATGGAAAGCATGGTTGGGGGATACGACGTGATAAAGGTTTTGAAGTTGCGTTTCATTTGGATACGGATCATTTTATTGTGCATTTCATTTGGAACGCCTATACATTACTACTTTATCACAAAGTTTAGTTTGTAACACTAACAACCACTGTTTTGTGACCTCGTAAAATTAAATGTATTAATTAGTCTAGGAACTCTTTCTTATCGCATATTTTCTGCTTGTCTAATGCGCGTCTGCAGTGCACTCAGAATAGCCAACGTAATATTAACTTTTGTTCGTTCGTGCATCAACTGATACAGGATTTTTTAAATGGCACTTTGTTTGTTTCGTATACGTCAACTTGCCACTCACTGACTGTCAGAATCTCGCCAACTTACATGAGACGGACCATACCACCTGCAATGTCAATATTTTTTTGAACTCAAATGGAATATTTACTAATCTAAACCTGTATTAGGAAAAGTATAACTGGTATGTTAGTTTTACCAGTCCTTACCACAACCTTATAATAGTAATAAAAGTTACTATACATATTCCTACAGTATCATTTTTAATGGCTGTTTACCCATGAAGGGAAGTGCTGTTTTACATTATACTAATTGGCCACTCCTAGAAGAANACCTGCAATGTCAATATTTTTTTGAACTCAAATGGAATATTTACTAATCTAAACCTGTATTAGGAAAAGTATAACTGGTATGTTAGTTTTACCAGTCCTTACCACAACCTTGGAATAGTAATAAAAGTTACTATACATGTTCCTACAGTATCATTTTTAATGGCTGTTTACCCATGAAGGGAAGTGCTGTTTTACATTATACTAATTGGCCACTNGTTCCTACAGTATCATTTTTAATGGCTGTTTACCCATGAAGGGAAGTGCTGTTTTACATTATACTAATTGGCCACTCCTAGAAGAACTAGGTGGTCTCAGCCTGCAATTCAGGGAGGAGAGGGGAGAAGTAATTAAATACCAGCAGTTAATTCCTTGTGGTTTTGTGTCATTAGGAAGAGGATCAACCTCCTCCAACATAACTAGTCATTACATAGGAAATATTTAATGTAGCTGTCCCAAGAATACATCAGTGTTGTTTGGATGTGATCAAATGAGGACAAGAATTGTACTTACCTAGTACTGATAATCAACACATTTGAAGAAAATCAAGTATCAGCCAACATCAATACTTCAGAGATCAAATGACTAAGGTTACTATATGTGACTGTACAGAGTCATACCAGTGCAAGAACAAGATGTACACGCATCGAGATTCCACTTGTCTCCTGAATAATGTCCATTTTCATCACATGGTTTGCAGCGGGATTCTTCCACACATATTCCATCGTGCAGCACCTGAGAAAATATTCATTGGTACATGACTTGCTCACATTGTTCTAGCAAGGGAACCCTCACAATCAAGATGTGTTGTTAGAATGTATTATAATTTCCTCTGGCAATATGAACATATAAAATGCCATGGAGAGCAAAAGCATGGTGATATGGACAGTTTTTTAACATAAATCTTAAAAACTACTTTTTTTTTTTTTTTTTTTTTTTTTTGAGGTTGACACACTGGTAGCATTTACTTGTTCAGCTTCAATACTCGAACGTTTCGTTGTAAGAACTGAAGATTTCCGAGCCTGGCCGAAGAAGCGACATCTGGTTGGCATCCAGTAATGCATCCACATTTACCTGGCATGTATCTGTTTACCTTATCACTGCTTAGTTAACAGTATGAAATATGAATTCAGTAAACAATACTGTGTGAAACGTAAAGACCTTTTAATCAAAGGAAGGGCAAAGACCACAAAGACTTACTGGTGCATGGAAATATTAAAAATAATATTCTTAGGCAAAAAATATGTTGAATGTTGAAGAAAATTGGACTCAGAAAAATTTGGCACAAAATAGTTATTTGCAGCAATCCTACGCTGTATTTTTGACTAGCATCACCAGGTAGAGCTTAATCCTGTTACGTACCAGTAAATTTTAAGAACTAATTTTAATCTTACAAGTACATAGAAGATGGCAATTTACAGAGTCGTGAATCTGTAATAGATGTCATTTTGTATCCCCGACAATCTGTATACCAGCATGTTACTTTGTGTAAGCCGTTGACCTTGTGAGATTCGCAAAGCTTGGTCGCCTAGTTATGTGTTCATATTATTTAATTTATTCATGACATTATGGAATTGTCAAAACATAACTAACATTTTTAATACCATAATTTTCAGATTTTTCAAGCAATACATTTTTTTCAGCAACCCCGTCCCAATGCAATCAACTCCAAATTCTGTTCCCACCCTTTACTCATGGCACTTCAACTACTTTTGGATTCGCGAGCTGCCACTGGTAGAGGGGGGGAATGTGAGATCAGTACATCTCAAGTCCCAGCCACGTGAGTATGGTTATTCTTGACCCAGGCCTGCCATTTCTTCATCCTCCCCTCCCCCCAAATTGACCTCATGAGGCTGGGTCAACCGCATTCCAGCCCTACCAACACCCCGAAAGAAACCAGGGTGATACCAAGTATCAAAACTAGGTCCTCTGGGTGGAAGGCAACTAGGCTGCCCGCTGCACCACGAAAACAAGCAACTGGAGAAAAGTTTATGGTCACATTACAATTGTTGGTCATATACAAATTAAATAACAACCAAAAGTGTGCAACACATTCCACAACTACCANATGGTCACATTACAATTGTTGGTCATATACAAATTAAATAACAACCAAAAGTGTGCAACACATTCCACAACTACCACGGTGATGACAGAAACAGCAAAAGCAGTATACCTGATCCAAAAGTACTAGTGTTCAGCATATGAATATTCTCAGCAGTTTTGTAACAGCTAGCTTCCATGAACTTTACCAGTGACACAAACATGTTAGCCAGAAACAGTCACTAATATACACAACTGTGTTCATTGCTACTGTAGGGTCATAAGCAAAGAGCTGGGTGAGAGTTTATTTCTTCTTCCCGACAGAGTTTGTTTTAACTGAACATGGCAAAAGCCTAAAATTAACGGTTTTGACTGGCTGATTCAGATGGCGTGTAACACGGCTTGAACTTGTTTTGAATCCATGCTTAAGTTTAATTGCACACTTTTAAACTAACTAAATTTACACAAGCTAATAGAGAGGAATTTTTTTTTTCAGGTTATTTTATAGATAATTAACACAAAATTTGTTAAAAATTAAAATACAGAAATTATAAATATAGAATACATTTACAATTTCCGCATTAGCGTACAATTTATAAATATTTTTTTTTTGAAAAATTTTTCTGCTAAGAAATAATTTGTTACTGTAGGTGCTCCTAATAAACAAGATATTAATTAAAATATGCCAAACTTTTTTAAAAGCACATATTTTATTGACAATATGATCAGTTACGTAGACACTGGCCCTTTCAATAAAAATGAAAATAAAGAACTTGTAACAGAGTTTATTAAAAAATGAAGTTACCTTAAATTTACTGTCATTCAGTGATTTATGCTACACTTAAATTTTAATACCTTTCCAGGAGGACAGAAGCAGCCATCAACTTTGCTGAGCAAACATGCAGATGGGTTCTTCCTGTGCAGCTCGTAATTATCACAAGTTTCTGTACAGCCTGATCCACACCTGTACTCAAAGCCTGTAAACAGATATTCAATCAGCATCATTAGTATCTTCTAATAAGATGGTTAAGTTTCAAAAGTTTAAATATGATTACATGAGTGGAGAGAAAAGGAATAAGGCATTAGCACAATACTATAATAAGTGCATTTATAGAGTTGTTTCATTAAAGGCTATATTTACTGTAAATATTGATTGAAAGTTTTGTTTTGTTTTAAATTTTCTTGTAATGTTTATATTTTTAACATAATTTCTTTGATCGTCCCAAGTAATTATTTTCATTTGTATCAACATAATACTTAATAGTAATTGTAAACCACCCATCCATTTTCTAGGTATAGGATTTTCAGTAATTTTTACCTTAAAATTTAAATTTTCTTTTACAAAGACATTTTTATGTTGTAATTTGTTTTAATTTTTTTTCCTTGTGTAATGAACTTTTTTTCAGTTTTATTTTAATTGTGTTTTATTTTTATTGTGTTTTTTGTTTTGTGATTTTTTAGTTTTATTCCGTTTTTCCGGAAGTTAGTTCTGGTTTTTGTGTTATCGCGATACTTAGTTGCCGGAAATGGGGCTTCTGGTAGGACTTTTTGAGTAAGGTGGCTGCATTTTAATTCCACCAGGATTGAATCTGGTCAATCCCTGGCGCGAGCAAAATGAAATAATTTTAGAACAATCCCAGAAGCAGTTTTTTTAGTAGGAACGCCACACCGCACTTGATAAGAGGGCGCAGGCGTTATTGTAGGCATCTTTTAGTAGTTGCGGCTGCCGCCACCGCAGACGAGGCGCCGCTTAGCACCAGGCACCATATTAATTAGGATGACGCCAACTTAAACCAAGGTGACACCAACCCTTGTTTGATGCTAGAGGGGCATTTAATCTCCTACAAAACATTTCTGTGGATCGTTTAGAAAGTTTACTAAACTTTTCAGCAGTTTTAGGAATATTTTATTTTTTCATATTAATTGTGTGATACGATCCAGTGGTTCGACGCCCTACGGACTTGAGCTAGTGCCTGAGCAATGTAATTAGTTTTTATAACCCCAAGAAACATTTGAAACATATAAATTATTATTTGAAATAAGGAATTTTGATTTTTAATTGACGTTTCTGGAGATTTCAAAACGAGTGACATTTTTTTATGGACTAGTGAACTTAAGCTTTGGTTCAGAAACGTAATAATTAAAGGCAGCTTTAACCAGTAACACTTTCATTTTTAACAGATAGAAAGCAGCATTATAATTTTTCTTTAATTTTTTTCAGATTTTCACCAACTTAAATACATTTTGTAAGGATGGTAGTAATTTAACGCCATTAGACTCCTTATCAAGTTTTAAACTTAAATTTGGCAATTTTGGATTTTTTTTATAGAGTCAGTACTTTTAATTTTCATTCAATACAAGTTTATTGTTTTTAATAATATTTTCATTTAATAAATCTGAGTAAATTTCACTTTTTTTTTTTTTTTTTTTTTCATCCAGTAGCTAAAGTTTTTGTCTAGTGTTTCATGTATTATAATTTATGAGTGATTATCTGTATTTTGCAAGTGTAAGTTTCACTATCTATCATCACCACAAATACCAATCTCTACCACTATCGACTGACCACCCAAACACCAACAACACTACTAATTTCTCTTACCTACATAGCAAAATACGATAATGGCAGTAAAATAAATTGGAGTGTTAGCCAGTTACTATTATTTCAACATTGTGTACATATTTACTGACATATTGTAATAGTTGATGTAATTCATTTGTAATATACTGGATTTATTGATTTAGAGACTCTTTGTTTTGTCATGTAAAGTTTCCCACAGATTTTTGTCAGTCATGCATTCAATAAGGTTTGGTGATTTTGATTGTAGAAGCATTGTGTCAGGTGTGGGCTGTTTGAAACACGAATACAAGGCAATGACATGCCGGGAGTGCACAGGGTGGACAGACTTTCCACCCTCGTAGGTTTAGCAGACGTCAAACAAAGACTGCAGTGGTAGTTAGAAAATGAGCACACTAGATGTTGAAAAGGATGTGAACAGATCACCAGAGCAACCTGGCATCTGAACTAGGGGTAGAAAAATGGACAGTGTACATAGTATAAGAATATCTGGTCTCCAAGAACAGGATTTGTGAGCAAAAACAGTGACTACTGGTCAGGTTTTACAGACTTGAGAGTTTTAAATGCACAACAGCTGTGAGTTGTTGCTGCAAGAGACAAGGGCCAGCAGACAAGTCATATACATGCATGCAGCTGCCAAGGGACCATATGTCTTGGTGTAAAAGTTAACAGGTGAATTAAGCATAGTGATGCGACTAGTAGCAGAGTATTTTTTCACCTACCATTGCTGATTTCATGGGTGTAACAATTAATTTTGGCATTATGGTGGCATGGTCAGGACTTGATCCCAGGTATTTGAGCTGGGATGCATGGCAGCATGGTCCTACTGGTCCATAAGTGTACATACATTTCTGTGGTAATGAATAGTTTAAATAACTTTGCCTGTATGTTGAATGTTTGGAATGATTTTCTTGAATTGATTGGTGTGTGTACATTTTTACGGTAATAAATGTCTGTCTGCCTGTCTGCTGAATGTTAGATTTTGTTCTTGAGTTCACTGAAGTTCACAGGATTTTGTATATTAAAGTAATAGTGTTATATTTTAAATGAATCAAAGAATTTTGTATCACAATTTGAGTTAAATGCTTTTGCTTTACATCAATATATATATATTTTTTTTATGACTGAGTTGTTTAGATCAGTTGGAGCTAGTTTGGGTGTCAAAAGTTCAGCACCATGTCAGGGCTCATTTTAATCTTGTTTTATTTAATGCCAGCCAAACTATGAACCCCTTGCAATGGTGGTTGGATGAATATATATATATGAATGTATATATAGAGAGAAAGATAGAGAGAGAGCAATTTGCAGACTGAGTGTCATTTAGTACATGCATGGTAAAACATTTGTAGGTTTCTGTAGATGAAGTAGTCTGTATGGAGTGGGCTGCGAAATAGGAAATCAAATCCTTTAAATGAACACCATCTCTATTACACTCTATTACACTCCTTGTCCAATTGCAGACTTTTATGTCCACCATTGATTCATGTGGCAGGCACAGATGTGAGGGCTCGAAGATGATTCATTAAAAAAGGGCATGTTGCAGCCAGAGAACTCACTCACACCAGACCATGGCAGGCCACGGTTGGCATAGTGACTAGAGCGTTTGCTTCCCACCGAGGGGAACAGGGTTTCATTTCCTGCAGTATCACTCCTGAATGTTTGCATGTGGAATCATGCCAGACAATGCTGTTGGTCAGCAGGTCTTCTCTGGGATCTCCCATTTCCCCTGCCCTTGCATTCTGACGATGGTTCATATCCACCTCGTTTCACCCTCATCTACTCATAAAGGGCCACCCAAATCTCTTCTCTCACTCACTCATCAGACCATCACAACAGCAATAAAAGGGGGCGGAAAACAACTTGAACATATTAACTTCAGTAAACCAAATTGAATAGCAACTTCTTTAAGAGAAGTTGTATATGACGTGAACCAGGCGNGTGGAAAACAACTTGAACGTATTCAGTAAACCAAATTGAATAGCAACTTCTTTAAGAGAAGTTATATATAACAAATAGTTTTTGGCAGTCTTAAAAAACAAGTGATGCATGACTTTGTAAATGCCCTGCATACCTTGTTTATTCACAGATTTCTTTAACTGTCCATTTCTAATTCATCACAAAGGCCACAGGAAATTACTGATGTATGTTACTAGATGTATCTAAAATAAAATAAAAACAAGGCGGGGTTCTTTGTTACTTGTTAGAGTTATACAAAATTATAGTGTCTCGAGATTGAAATAAACACAATTAATAAATATTGCAATGGCAAACTTGCCTTCTTCGCATTGATATGGACAGATGTGTTTTGATCGCCAGCTCAGGCAGACTCCTTCTCGTAGACACTCTCTGGCATACGCCTCGAACACACGGCATGCTACAGCCACCGCTTCCGTGCTGTTGCATACATCTGACTTGCAAGCATCGTAGTATGAGTCCGGGTTCACAATAGCATGGCACTGCCAACAGATCACCACAAGCATATAAGTTTTAACACATATTTTATTTGTAAATGTGTTGTTAGAGATATTACTATTACAAGCTCCTGTGAGTCCCTGGTTGTGTGGGAGTCAGAGTACTTATAAGCTGTTTATAGTAAACTGAGCGCTTTCGTAAGCCCTGCCTAAGATCTACGTGTATGCATGTTTTGTATTCTTCCATCATATGCAAAATTAACAATGCCATGGGTCTGATCACTTTATGCATGTGTCAATCAAGTGAAACTGTCAAATTATTAAGGAACTAAATATTTTTATAAATTTACTTTTTCTTACACTTATATCCATTAAAAAAACAGAAAGCAAAGGAAATAATTTCAGTATTTTCACAAATTCAACGTTAAGAAATGGAACTACTTTCTCTTCATTATTACCAACTTTACTGGGTGCATGCCAGTCAGTGTGCCCACTAACATATATGCAGGTATGGGCAGTGACATTTTTCTAAGGTTGATTTCAAAAGTGCTTAATTAACTATGAACAGCCTACCTGCATTTCAACAAGCAAGTTATGTGCATTTGATTCCCAACTCATACTTTCAACTTGTAGATAAAAATATACTTGCATCAGTTGTACTTATAGTAATCTAAAAATTAAGTGGGGAAGATAATAAAAAGCTTTAAAAAAATTCAAGCTNAGCTCACCGCGGAGCTGTGGCGCGCCGGGCAATTTATAATCATTACATTACAGCTCTGGTATACGATCGCGTCATATATAACAAATAGTTTTTGGCAGTCTTAAAAAACAAGTGATGCATGACTTTGTAAATGCCCTGCATACCTTGTTTATTCACAGATTTTTTTAACTGTCCATTTCTAATTCATCACAAAGGCCACAGGAAATTACTGATGTATGTTACTAGATGTATCTAAAATAAAATAAAAACAAGGCGGGGTTCTTTGTTACTTGTTAGAGTTATACAAAATTATAGTGTCTCGAAATTGAAATAAACACAATTAATAAATATTGCAATGGCAAACTTGCCTTCTTCGCATTGATATGGACAGATGTGTTTTGATCGCCAGCTCAGGCAGACTCCTTCTCGTAGACACTCTCTGGCATACGCCTCGAACACACGGCATGCTACAGCCACCGCTTCCGTGCTGTTGCATACATCTGACTTGCAAGCATCGTAGTATGAGTCCGGGTTCACAATAGCATGGCACTGCCAACAGATCACCACAAGCATATAAGTTTTAACACATATTTTATTTGTAAATGTGTTGTTAGAGATATTACTATTACAAGCTCCTGTGAGTCCCTGGTTGTGTGGGAGTCAGAGTACTTATAAGATGTTTATAGTAAACTGAGCGCTTTCGTAAGCCCTGCCTAAGATCTACGTGTATGCATGTTTTGTATTCTTCCATCATATGCAAAATTAACAATGCCATGGGTCTGATCACTTTATGCATGTGTCAATCAAGTGAAATTGTCAAATTATTAAGCAACTAAATATTTTTATAAATTTACTTTTTCTTACACTTATATCCATTAAAAAAACAGAAAGCAAAGGATATAATTTCAGTATTTTCACAATTTCAATGTTAAGAAATGGAACTACTTTCTCTTCATTATTACCAACTTTACTGGGTGCATGCCAGTCAGTGTGCCCACTAACATATATGCAGGTATGGGCAGTGAAATTTTTCTAAGGTTGATTTCAAAAGTGCTTAATTAACTATGAACAGCCTACCTGCATTTCAACAAGCAAGTTATGTGCATTTGATTCCCAACTCATACTTTCAACTTGTAGGTAAAAATATAATTGCATCAGTTGTACTTATAGTAATCTAAAAATTAAGTGGGGAAGATAATAAAAAGCTTTAAAAAAATTCAAGCTACAGTAATTATAACCAAATCACATATTTTATATTCCCTGCAAACCTTAGAATTTTAGTGTTAAACGAAAAATTATTGTAGTTCTTCAACCCATCCCATGCCATTGACAGACTTAGAAAAACGAAGGTGCCAAGTTTCTTTTATGGATGGAAAGAAACTCACATTGGAACCTTTCAATTAGGTACCCGGCCAACATAANGAAGGTGCCAAGTTTCTTTTATGGATGGAAAGAAACTCACATTGGAACCTTTCAATTAGGTACCCGGCCAACATAATCTATGAAGACCCTGGCAGTGATATTTAAATAGCTGAAAATACTATACAATTTAAACGAGGAAGTACATCCATGCAAAAACTTTTAAAATAAAGAATTATAGTTAATAAGTTAAAAGCAAGAACTGAAGATCAATAATTATGCTAAATTCAAAAATTAATTCAAAGGAAGACTTTCTACTCTGCAACTAAGGACTTGCCCTGCTAGTGTGCCCTTTGCAGGCACTCGTTTATTTTTAACCATGTATTCTCTTTCAGGGAATAGTTTTGGTTTTCATGGCAACACCTACTTTATTGTTCATTTCTATGTAAAAGCAAGGTTAAATAATGTTTTGGCCACTGTTTCTGTAATTTTGTTTATTCATCTAGAAATATTCCAAAATTTTGTTACCTTTTCATTTAGAAATTTATTGGTGACCAGTTACTCTGATCAGGTTAAGCTATTGTGTCAACCGATTTAAATATCTTTAGTTAGAAGAATTGTAAATTTTGTAATGAAATATCCTGTGCTTGGTTTGTGAATTTCATATTTGAAATTCTTTTCTGTCATGTAATTTTATAAAGTATTTATGGTATTACTGTAAAATACTGCATAACGAAAAAGGATAGTATCACTGGTTTTGTGTCAAGTGACTTGATATCTGTGATAGCCACTGGTATTTTCGGAATACACCCTACAGCTTTCTTCTTGCTTCTTGCTATTTGTTATGGTGAGACACAAAATATAATTAGTTCTNTTTCGGAATACACCCTACAGCTTTCTTCTTGCTTCTTGCTATTTGTTATGGTGAGACACAAAATATAATTAGTTCTTGCTATTATCCAGTTTTAATGGAGTGATTTTTTGATTTTTACCGCTTTGAGTGATTGTTTCTTGTTCTGTTTTTTTTATTATTGCCTCAATAATGTATAATTTTGTCCTTGCCTCTTTATTTTATGCTTAAATTTTGGTATTTACAGTGGTCGACCTGTTGGGTCGGAAAATGATGTATTGAGGCCATTGCTCCACCTTGCTGCCAAGGCGTGGCAAATTTTCTTTGAAGTCGCCTTGTGTCTTATTGATGCCGTTTTAATGATGAAGTAACATCTATGCTGGCGTTTGCAAGGGAGATGTCCCAAAGATGGGCCACATCTCAGGAAAATCCAGCCACCTTGTTTTATCGTTTTCGGCATGTGCATGAATCTTTCAACTATACAGCAATCAAGTCGCCCTCATTTTGAACTCAATCTATCATTTAAAAAAAGAACGTAACCTCTAAATTTTTTGTATGGCTCGACATATTTTGTAATTGTGAACATTAAATTTTTTTTACTGTGGGATCCCAACAAAATTAATGATAATTTCTTTCAGAAATTGTAGTTTGTTACAACATGCCAAAGATATTATATAAAGATATATCAAACCTTTATTACTGTTACACATTTCAGATGTTTTAATTATTGTTATATTTCACCTTCATTAAAAATAATTTTGCTCACACGAATCTAAGTTTTACTTTATTTATCAACCACCTTATTCTTTTTTACTCCAAATCACATTTTGCTTTATTGCTGTATGTAATAATTATTATTATGTATGTGTAAGGGTGCTGGAGTAGGAATTTTTGCTCAGCCTCTTTGTTTCTCCATTTTATATTGGGGTCACACCTACACAACTAGATCCTTTGGAGCTTCTACTTGAAGTATGTATATTAATAAGTCAAAAGTGAACAGTATAACNTTTCGGAATACACCCTACAGCTTTCTTCTTGCTTCTTGCTATTTGTTATGGTGAGACACAAAATATAATTAGTTCTGGCTATTATCCAGTTTTAATGGAGTGATTTTTTGATTTTTACCGCTTTGAGTGATTGTTTCTTGTTCTGTTTTTTTTATTATTGCCTCAATAATGTATAATTTTGTCCTTGCCTCTTTATTTTATGCTTAAATTTTGGTATTTACAGTGATCGACCTGTTGGGTCGGAAAATGATGTATTGAGGCCATTGCTCCACCTTGATGCCAAGGCGTGGCAAATTTTCTTTGAAGTCGCCTTGTGTCTTATTGATGCCGTTTTAATGATGAAGTAACATCTATGCTGGCGTTTGCAAGGGAGATGTCCCAAAGATGGGCCACATCTCAGGAAAATCCAGCCACCTTGTTTTATCGTTTTCGGCATGTGCATGAATCTTTCAACTATACAGCAATCAAGTCGCCCTCATTTTGAACTCAATCTATCATTTAAAAAAAGAACGTAACCTCTAAATTTTTTGTATGGCTCGACATATTTTGTAATTGTGAACATTAAATTTTTTTTACTGTGGGATCCCAACAAAATTAATGATAATTTCTTTCAGAAATTGTAGTTTGTTACAACATGCCAAAGATATTATATAAAGATATATCAAACCTTTATTACTGTTACACATTTCAGATGTTTTAATTATTGTTATATTTCACCTTCATTAAAAATAATTTTGGTCACACGAATCTAAGTTTTACTTTATTTATCAACCACCTTATTCTTTTTTACTCCAAATCACATTTTGCTTTATTGCTGTATGTAATAATTATTATTATGTATGTGTAAGGCTGGAGTAGGAATTTTTGCTCAGCCTCTTTGTTTCTCCATTTTATATTGGGGTCGCACCTACACAACTAGATCCTTTGGAGCTTCTACTTGAAGTATGTATATTAATAAGTCAAAAGTGAACAGTATAACNACACCTACACAACTAGATCCTTTGGAGCTTCTACTTGAAGTATGTATATTAATAAGTCAAAAGTGAACAGTATAACATTTTCAGTCTGAACTCGCTGTCAAACTGATTTGGACATAATTAAGACCATGGAACTAATTTCAAATACACCCTTTCTCAGCGCCATTCATTTAAAAACATCTGGTCTACATTAATGTGCATGAGCCAAAGAGGACACAAAACCACCTGCCTTAGTATAAGAAACAATCATCCCTCTAGCCAGTATACATATCTTACCAGATAAAGAGTTAGGGTTCAAAAGTGGAGGGGAAAATATATGTGGTTTACTAATGGGAAAAGCTAGTAAAGCATGGTAAAAACATATACCAATATGAAAACACACTCATTGCCATAAAAAATAGCCACCCCAGAACAAATTACCCAAAAAAGGTGAAAGTTGGCATACAACGCCATTATGGGTACTAGTGCAATTGATTTAAGTATGGCTGTGACTCGTGTTGAATTCCCGCCAGTGAACACAAACACTGCTACAACCCCGGTAACATGAACAGTCATAGGATGGAGCTGTGCACAGTATTATTAGTGTGCATGTTGTGTGAATGTTCGTGGCTAGCTAGCATGCATACCTCGTCAATGAATTCGAAACAAATATGGTATGAACAACTTGCGCAGTTGAAGCAAGGGCAAACTTTGGAGGACTGTGAGAGTCAGGGTGGTTATTCAATCAAATTGCCTGCTACCTGGACCACTGCAGCCAAACTGTGCAATGGTGTTGGAAGCAATGGGAAAGTGAGGAGACACGTGTCTCATAAAGGCTCTGGGCGACCCAGAGTGACCATAAACAAATAGGAACGTTTTACTGTCCGACACGCGCCAATTCAACCAACACTGTTTGGGAGATGCAGCGACATCACTAGAGACCCTTGTTTCCTCTCACACTGTTTCAGAGTGACCTTCAGCAGAAGAAGAGTATTCTCAATGTTCCTTACACAGTCTCCAACTGACACCGTATCAATTACAACTTTGTTTGAAGTTCTGTGTCGTAATCAGGTGGCACGGACAGCTGGGGAGTGGAAATGTAATGCCTTTAGTGGCAAATTTAGGTTTTTTCTAGACACAAATGACAACTGTTTTCCAGCATAGTGCACAAATCCAAACTTTGTTCGACACAGTGCCAGAATTGGTGGCATCATGGTGTAGGGGGCATTCTCCTATGATTCTCAGTCTTCCCTGGTAGTGATCAGCTGAGTGCTGATAGCACAGTGTTATATTCAGGAGATTGTGCAGCCTCATGCTGTTCTCTTCATGGTGTGGCTTAAACTGACAATTTTCCAACAGGATAATGACTGCCCACACACACACAGTTTTCCCAGGGCTGCCATCATTGAATATTGTACACAATACCTCAGAGACTGGAAGCTGATAACAGTACTAAGCTAGCAACGGGTCCTTAAAATATACAGTGCTAAAAACATTAGTCTCCATATAATCAGTTTTTGTCGGTGTGCACAAAATATTTTTGTAACAGTTTGTACACAGCCGGGCCATTACTAATATCAGCTGCTACCAGCTGGCCTGTGCCAGCGGGCCCAAGCGCGGGCATCTAGGGAGGCAAGCCATCAGCACTTGTGGCGCTTACAGTATAACAACCATCACCATCTTATGCCGTCAGTACCTCTCCAAAGCGAGCACGGTCAAGCAGGTTCTGACACACATCTTCATCAGCAGGTAGGGGCTGGCAGCGCGGTGGAGGGGCATTCCTGCACTCCTCGTTGTGAGACAACTCTGGCTGAAGCCAGCTCATGCCAAAATCGTCGGTCTCGTTGGTCAGTTTACCTTCGCTAGTCTTGAAGTCGTCCGTCGGGTCATAGTTGCAGTTGCCTAAAAAAAAATTTTTTGTATTTTTCGTAAACTGCTTGGCATAGAACATGCATGGAAACTTAGCATACACCATATGATAAGTCTGCAGAAGGTAGGAAACTGCAAACAAATATAAGATGTTACATGATCTTGAATTTACAGGTTCATTCATTACTTGAAATTAACTTTTGTCCAGATTTAACATATTTATCATCACCTAACAAGTCATTATAATAAGAGCAAACTAAATCACTGTAATTCATATAACACATAATTGCTTTCAGGCAGAATTAAACTTGATATCTATACACTAACAGTCCAAAATGTATGTTAGTTCAGTAGAAAAGGTATACTGTCATACAGTTTCATTATACAGTGCTGGCAATATACCAGACAAAACAATTTCAATATTTCTGTTCCATACGTACCACACAAGCCCTCAGTCTTGCCACCATACAGACGGGATGGTAACTGTATGACAAATCCGAAATTTTCAAAGAAGTACGACACCTCAAGCTGGATCTTTGGGATTACAATTGTCAACTTTTTCTGTGGATTGCCATCCAGAATAATCCAGTCATTGTTCAGTGGGTAGTTGGCCACAGTTTTTCCATCTACCATTGCTTCCAACTAAAATAAAATAAAAAACAAACTGGTCAAACTAATGGAAATTGAGCAAACTTTTTTTCTATTTTAAAAGGGAACTGATACAAAAAAATTAAGAAAATTTTTTTTTTTGCCCAAGTAAAGAATCTAAACATACACATTCTTAACAATATAAAATTCCTGGCATAAAATAAGAAAGACCATTCTTTAAAATTCTGGTCATTATTTACAATATATTTATGAGATAAAAATTTCAGTACATAAAATATCACAAATATAAATAAACAAAAAAGTAGCATGCAGAGATTAATACCACAAAGTAACTGACATGTATAAAATAAAAAACAAATAAATGCAAAGACATATCAACAATGTGCATGCATTATACATATATATATATATATATGCACATATATTCATGAATTTTTGATAAATACTCATTTTTTCTACTATCAAAAATTACTATTAAAAAACTGTGAGTAGGTATTGAATAGCAGAAATATGTAAATACTGTTTACAACTTTGTTCTGGCAGATGCATTTCTGCCATGTAAAATTCAAACAGTTTTTTTTTTTCCTGTTTTAAAGCGTTAAACATCTGAAAAATATACCTTTTTCTTTTGTTATGTCTCTTTTTGGACTTCAGATTTTATGATTGTACCACAACAGCCTCTGCAGAGAACAGTTCGGGTTTACAAATACTGCTATTAGAGCTAGATTTTACATTGTTCCTGGGACTTTCTCAGAGATTATTGACAAAATTAAGTTTGATAAAGTAACTGGACATAGTCTTAAAGTAATATAATCCAACAAAATGTTTGTTTTTGTATCTTTAAAATGGTGTGATCTCACAAATTCAAGGCTAAAAGAGCAATGTTACCCAGAGTCAATATTCTGACTTCACTTGTACTTTTATCCAACCAAATAAAGGTCTGACCAACATTAGTAACTAATTTTATTTACTTAATATTTAAAGACGTATGATTTTCTGCAAACTCATTTGGATTGACACTGTAACCCCAAGTCCATGTGTAATCTAAAAAAAAAGCGATCAGAAGGAAGGCTTCAGTAACATCTGTGGACCTGGGTTCTAGGTACAATGGCTATAGTGAATCTTAAGGTGGACAGAATTTGGAACCTCGAAGGTATCATAAATGTGGCATTTAAGGCAAACGCAGAAATCATGACTAGTAGCCTTGCAAGCCCACGAAAGTCAGCCAGCCTGTCAACTCGTTGCAGGCAGAGCCAATGAAGGAGTGGATAACATGAGTAAATGCTTGGATTCACTCACTCAGAGATAATCTGTCATGGTTTGAGCAGCTGCCAAACCACCCAGCATCCGAACAGAAGTTTTGTTCTACTCGACTCAGGAGCAGCGAACCAAGCTGTGGAGGAAGGCACAGGTTTGGGGGTAGAAATCAAATCAGAGCCGAGCTGACGCCAGGTTTCTGCCAGCCACCTTTTTTTTTGAAGGAAGGTGGTTACCCAGTACGCTATACTTCACAATGCAAATGTTAGTAGAGCCCAGGGAGTACACAATAGTTGATCTAGGAAATGAATGGCAAGACATCCTTTAAAGGTGGTGGACAGGCTGCATTCTCAACTACAGGCCACTTATACCTCTTGGTGTGATAAACACGAGCACATTACCTGAAGCATGTGATGATAAGACTGTTTACTTAAAATGGCACAATATTTTGCTAATATGAGACTGAAAATAAGGCCACTTTACTGGTAAGAAAGGATGAGGGTGGAGCTAATATTAAACATGTAGTAGTTCATTCTGATGCAAGATATTAACATATTGTCATCTCACCTCGTTCCTCGGTCGGCGGAAGCCCGTCATGGACTGTGTGCACACGAGGCGCAGGGTCGTGCGATGCGTGTGTTCCGTGCGCATGCACGTCATATAGAGTGCACTGTAGACAGCTCAACGGCCGCAGACAACAGTGAAAGAATATTTGTGTTAGTAAGTAAGGTTGTTGCGTATTTGTTTTGTCCGTGCACTCCTGTGCCCGTTTTTTTAAACTAGTGTTAATTTTGTGTTCCTTCCATTTTGATCACACTTCGTTCTACGTGCACGTGGTTGCACAGGGCCACCACTTCCGGCGCAGGCTTGTGTTCTTGCTTCCGACGCCATAGGCAGTCTCTCCTTGGAGCTCGAGCCGGACTGCTGCATACCGCGTGGCCTGCAGGGGCGACAACTTTGCATTCACTGATATTGTAATTCTGCTATGTAATTTCTTCTTAAAACCTCTTTTAATTACCCTTGCAACTGGCTAGATTCTTCTTTCGTAGGGCCCTTAAATAATCATGTTGCCTTGGGGCTTTTTGCTATGTAGTAAGCGTCTACCGTGGGCTGGTTCAGAGGGGCCACATGTAAGTGTTTTTGAGCCGCAGTACCTTTGCACTGTTTCTTTCCATTGTAATTGAATTCATGTAGCGCCCAGCATATTTTGAAGTGTTTTTATCGTGTATTAAATGCAGAATGGCTTTGGATTTAATATGCGAGTGGTTGTCCTTAATTCCTATGTTTAAGCGACCCAGCCACCCCTGTACTTGCGTTTGGCATGCTCTGTGGCCAACGGAGCAGAAGATTTTGTATGCGTTATTGGCATCAATTGATTAGCCATGTGGCGTCATGACCCTGGTAAGAGTTTCTGCTCACTATTTGGTCATGCGCGAAATCATGGCCTAGCGCTCCGGGATTACTACTGCAACTCTGCTTCCAACTATATCCTCACCACTTGATGCAGATAACAATATGAATAAAGTAAATATGTGCATGTACTTGAAAGACAATCAAAAAATCACATGAACAGAAGCTTGTAATTATGCTGACAGATGATAAATATGGATGAGTGAGCAACAGTTAGATCTAGGTGATAATCAAAATGGTTGTAAAATTAAGTGGTACGACTTCTTAACAAGGAGATGAGGAAAACAGCGCCCAAAGAAAACATTCACCCATACGTGGTGATGCTTTAGTTGGCTGGTTGTCGACTGCACTGTGCTTTTCTTCGTTAACTTTTGCCAAGGTTCTGTTTACTAGATTGCCTGCATTACATAGCTGGACAGAAACTATTGTGTGAACTTTACCTATATTAAAACTTGGAAATATTATTTTTACATATGTAAGGTTACTCATTTTATGCCAATTCTAAGTGCCAAAAAATGGGGTGCAACTATTATGCGAGATGTAACTCTCATGCATCAGTTTAGGTGGTAAAATTAAATTTTTTTGTGTGATTCAGTATGAATGTAAATAATTATCCTGCATTGATTTTTTTAATAAATAAGACATTGTGAGGAGTTATTTGCACCACATGAAATGTCTCGCACAAGTAACATTAACAATGAGTGTCACACCAGTTGGCAACTGCAGTAATCCACAGTCACTTCTCTTGAGCTGCTGCCTGAGACCTGGGCATTCAGTTAGAGGGGTGAAAGAGCTAAAAATAAACCATATAATGCTTTTATTAGTCTGTTTAAAATATTTCCAATGTGGTTGGAAATATAGAGTTACCAAACTCAAATACTGCTGCAATCCATATATGTGACCCTTTCAGAGAAAAATTTAGATATTTATGCTGAAAAATACAGGTGTGACCCTTACACGAGGGCGACCCTTTTGCAGGTAAATACAGTAATGGTACAGTAATTATGCATTGCTGCAGTTATATGGAAAGGGAAGCCACTTGAAGAAAACCATAGTGAGCAAAGGACAATTTTGTTTCAAAACATGGTTACAGATGTATTATACTGACTTTGTATTCAAACAACATAGCAGATGACATATCTCTGAAATATCAATTGATTCAAAGCAACATAAAACTAATATATAAATAAATTTTTACAAAAATAACAGCGCATATTTAATGTAAATTTTCCTTCACAGCATTCTAACCCTCTGGAAAGAAGAAACAATTACTGTACTAAATTTACTGGCTATAATGAAAATGGGTATTAAAATAGACATATAATTCTTACCGTAAATTCTGTCTCACTGGCGACAATTCCTATAGCATGTTGTTCAAACAGAACAGTTACAGCTTTTGTACATGTTGACTTTTGGTCATGTTTGCATTTACCGTTGGTCACAAGTACCTGCAAAATAAGACATACCATTAGCTGATGCTAAACATACGGTAAACAATATAAAGACCTCTGAGAGGTTAAATATAAAATAACTGTTTTAGTGTAAAATAACGTTTGAATCACAATAAGCACAATTTTCTGACCATTCTAAGAATTACATAAATTTGATGTGGCATTAAACATTAATTCATAGAGTTTTTGTAAACATAAAAATATTTTTTTTTGTACTCCTAGCAGTTCTGTAACTTCAGTAAAGTTGGGTTAATGCAAACTCATTTGTTGAAAACTCATTTTGCTGGTGAGACATGAAAGTATACCTTATCAAACGGTTTCCCTTATGTATGATCGTGTGCCTGTTATATGTGATTGCACATCTGTTCCTGCACACATTTCACATGTGTATGTACACACTTCCCACCCCGAAACACAAACACACATATCTGTGGGTACATAGGTGCACACAATATGTATATGTATAGCTAGTTATTTTCCTTTGCTGAGACCCTAAGAAAATTAAAAACTAGATTTTGAGCTTTGTTAAAAAAATTTTAATTTTATGTAAGAATGAGAGAGAGTGATATATATATATATATATAGTATGTTTGCATGCATGCATATGTGTGTGCATATACACATTATACACAATCAAATAATATTTATATAATTATTTCAAAATGTGCATAACATTTTATGTACATGCTTTTTCTCCAGTGTAAAAATTTATGAAATTTTTGAATTTTTGATGCAATGGATGTGATAGCCATGACGGTAACACAGGCCAAACTTTTCAGAGGAAGTACATACAAATTTTGTTTTTTGAATATAAAAGTTAGCATATATTTTCAAGGACAACTCTCTGAGTAAACTATAAAAAGTCTTAAGAAAAAATACAGTTTGTAAACAATATGAATTTCTAATGGAGAAACACATTTAAACATGACAGATAGTTGGAACATCAGTTGATTGATTGTTTGGTTCCTTTACCTCAAAATCACGATTGCCGTTCACACTGATGTCCCGTGCAGCCACATATGTGCAGTTCCCATTGAAAGCAAAATTTTTCCTATCAAAACTTATATACTGTGGATCTCCAAAACCATCACACACACCTGCAAAAAAATTACCATACAAATTAGTTTCAGTCCACTTTCACAGTACCTATTGAACCACTGATAAACTACTCTACATTAAAACGTTTACAACTGCGACATTTATGTATGTGTGGATGGCCATACTTTACTATTTCATGTCTTTCACAAAAGGGTGGTACACTACACCAGTGGCACTGTATATTTCTTTATCAATGGCCTGAAGGCTGCTCTTGTGTAAACAGCATGACAGATTGAAAGAGAGAGAGAGTAGGGTGTTCCCTTGAGACTCAGATATGATCTGTGTTGGACAGTAGGGATACCGACTCGTTCAGTGGAGAGTTTGCTTTTAGTGCCTGAAGGCCTGTAGCCTCATTGGTATGCAATAGAGATGTCACCTGGCACTCACTTTGACCAGGGTACTAGAATTGAGCCCAACCACTCACATGCATCATCATGACAGAGGCTTGGCAGTAATAAGGTTGGGTGTGTTTGTCAATCCACCAATAACAGAGTGGGTGAAGACCACACATCAACCCTCTGACAGAAAGGGAGAGGCTGTCACCACTTTAGTGGCTGGNGTTTGGCAGTAATAAGGTTGGGTGTGTTTGTCAATCCACCAATAACAGAGTGGGTGAAGACCACACATCAACCCTCTGACAGAAAGGGAGAGGCTGTCACCACTTTAGTGGCTGGTAGGTGCATTCTTTCACAGTTGGGAGATACAGCTCAAGGGAAGAGTGTGTGGTATCTTTGTGGTGGGAGAATAACTGTATGTAGGANCTTTCACAGTTGGGAGATACAGCTCAAGGGAAGAGTGTGTGGTATCTTTGTGGTGGGAGAATAACTGTATGTAGGATGGATCATACATCATCCCTCTGACAGAGGAGGAAAGTCCATGATTAGGTAAGTGGCAGCCATGTATGTTCAATCTTTTGACAGCTGAGAAGCTCACATCATCAGGGGATGACCATGTTGCATTTCTGAAGGGATAAGTCACTGGTTGGCACACTATGTTTCCCCCTTTAAGAGGCACATTCCATCAAGTCTTTTCCAAAGATAAATTCATTGGAGTACCATGCCATCTGTTTCCCATTATAATGGCCAAAGATGTATTTGTTGTTGTAGGAAATGTAACATGACAACTGGGCTGAAGAACCTCTTGAGCTAATCCTTGGGCTGGCTTAAGTTGTCACAAAAAACCACACCATTCTTATACTGAGATCTAAGGGAATTGCTTTACTCTGTCCCAAAGTCCAACCTAGACTCTCAAGCTGCTGGGGCGTATTTCCCAGGTCACATCCACCCAAGAGGAAGTATGTTGCTNTCTTGAGCTAATCCTTGGGCTGGCTTAAGTTGTCACAAAAAACCACACCATTCTTATACTGAGATCTAAGGGAATTGCTTTACTCTGTCCCAAAGTCCAACCTAGACTCTCAAGCTGCTGGGGCGTATTTCCCAGGTCACATCCACCCAAGAGGAAGTATGTTGCTATGCTGCAGAGGTGTGCTATAGGGTGGCAAAGAAAGTTGACGTGCAATCCGAAAATTTAGTCGGAGAGAAGCTGAGTTGCCATGTGCAAAGTTTCCATTGTACTCTCTACTGTACTGACACTGTTCCAATGATGGGATTCATAAATGAAGACTGATGAAGATAGGTGGCCAGCAAGATCGAGATCAACATAAATGAGTACCAATGGCCTCTGCCCATCCCGTACCTAGAAAACAAATACTGGAATGGAACATTATTAGCTCAGTGCCAGCAAGATATCTGTGTTATCAAATCAACTGTAGTGGGGAGAGGGCACTGGTGACTTGAGATCAAACAAACTGAATAAAACAAGACTTCTCCAAATTTCCTGATTCATAACCCAATTGCTATCAAAAAGCAGCTTACGTTTAATGTCATTTTAAATTTTAACGTGGCTTGTTCTGATATCTGTAATAGAGGGTTTCCGTGAAGGTTAACCAATGAATGCAACATTCAAAATTGTAACTCACAATCTCGACACTGTGATGGCTTCACACACTTGTCTTTGTCGCGCACCAGCCCTTCTGGGCAGAAGCAGCCGGTGAAACATATTGATGTGGTGGGACATGGATCTTCTCCCTGGAGGTTACTGCAACTTGTCTCACACTGGTGTCGGTAGCACTCATGATACACCAGGTCTGGTGGACACGATGATGCTGGAACAAGGGTCACAAGTACAACTATAAAGAAGAATCTCTTTCTTTAAACTTGTCAGTGTACTTATTACTGTATTTTTATCAATTTTTGGTGGCGCAATAAAATTTGTACGTAGGATAAATTTTCTGTTTATACCTTCCTGCATTGACAAAATATATTTTGGTTCTAGAAAAGGGTGTAAAAGGAGTTCAACTCTGACTACTCAGGAATACTGATCTCAGCTGCAGTATGTGAAGTTTACTGTTGTTAAGTGTATTTTGATATGTTTTATTGAGGCACATTCAACAATCATCTGCTAGAAATGCCATTTCTTGATAGGGTTTTTTTTATGTATTACATTAGCAATAAAACTATAAAAATCATTATAACACTAAAAATTTAGATATTTATCAAAACATTATTGCAAATAGTGAAAAATTATTTAAAACAAATCTAATAAAAAATTAATACTAAAAAAAACTAGGGCAGCTAAAAATCCAACCTGAGAAAGTACACAGGCTTAATAACAAATTAGCACAAATTTTATTAAAAAACACAGTGTGATAGGCCTGATCATACCTGTGATATAGTCAGTAGCCCTCAACATTGAAGTGGAATTACTAGTAATGGAATGCTAGTAAAACCAAGTATCTGTTGCTACAAATGGCTGTGTTGCTCATTTAAAATATATTTCTTGAAGACATGTTTCTTTTAAGAAAGGAAAAGCTACTAGTCCATGATTGTAACACATTAATTTACAAGTTATTAATGCCAAAAAAAAAATAATAATAGGGATGTGAGGCCTGCTTTTGCATCTGTGCTGATGGAGATAAGAAAAATAAAAACAGAAAAAGATAAATTGTAATCTTTTCACTTAAATTTGCTGTAATACTACTGTTTTCTTGCAGAGTTGGATCAAGATAGATGAGCACACATAAACGCATAATCATACATAGAGTGAGGTGGCACAGTGGTAAACCTTTGGGCTTTCATTTGGGAGGACTTGGGTTCAATTCCCAGTCTGACCACCTTGATTTTGGTTTTCCATAGTTTCTCTAAATCGCTCCAGGCGAATGCTAGGATGGTTTCTTACTATGGTCCACGGCCAGTTCCTTTCCCACTCCTGCTTCTCTGAGCAGCTTGCTTTACTCTAATGATATCTCTGCTGACAAAACACTAACCCCTACCCACCTGCCATCAATGACCATGTAACCACACCCAAGCCATATAAATAACTAAATCATTCAACTACAAAACCAATAGCATTTTATTACAAAATGAAACAGCAAATACCAACTAACACCCGGCAATAAAAAGGCAATTGTGTTGGGCACAGAAGTTGTTGCATGTATAGTCAGCATAAATTGTGTGGTATGTGCCAGTTTACAAGAGTAAGGAGTGGAGAGCAAATTATGGATGTATATGGATGTATGCACAATCAATTTTGCAGTAAAGGGCCACTCATGTACACAAAATGCAAGCTAGTGAGGGGCCCAAGTTGTAGACGACTAAAAGTAATAAACACATTTATGTACTTTCTTGCTTAAAGAGAGAAAACAAATGCGGACAGAGCAAATGGAGTCTAGTGAACATTTTGATACCAAAGGTTTTTTTTTATATGCGTAACGTAGCTAATTACATTAGGATGTTGGCAGTATAGTTGATTAGGTTGGTAGTAGTGAAAAAAAAGAGAATACGTGGTAATTAGCTGAATCAGCCTGAAGTGTGTGTTGGAAACGAACAAAAAGGGGGAAAAAGAGAAACCGCTTTTAGTAACAGAAACAAATCTATTTTGTTACGTTGGCTATTGCCAGTTAGTGTGTTGTGTCATAAAATGGATATGTGTGCCAGATGTTATGGTAATTGGAATACTGTATGCATGGTGATAAAATAGTAAGCATGGTATAAAATGAAGTGTTATAGAATAAATACATTGAGTGGTAATAGTGAGTGAACTGTAGGACAAAATAGGAATTAATACAAAAATATGTGGTACATATAATGGTGATGTGTTCAACATCTAATGAAACATGTGGTGCATATGATGGTGATGTGTTCAACATCTAATAACGAGGATAAGAGTGATATTAGATGATGGCAGAAAATGGATATGTTTGGCAAAGGTAAGTGTGGAGTTATTGAAATACAAATGTATGTATCAGGTGTAATAAATAGTGTTCTAGTTTGGTAATGTTAGGTCAAGATTCTGTAGTGGCAGTGAGTCTTTGTTAATTATATTAATAACCGGATAACTGTGGGTGGTATAAACATTGTTGTTAGTAATGTTAGGTTAGTGTTCTGTAGTTGCAACAAGCTGTGGCAATTTTTATTCAATAATCGTATTCCAATGGATGGTATTGTTTAATGGTTTGTAGAGTGTAACAAACAGTGTTATATGTAGGTAATGTTAGGCTAGGTATCTAGTCAGTGAGTGTTTGCCAGTTGTAAATAACATTCAGATTGCAGTGGATGGTTGGGTATTTTTCTAAAGGGTGTAATAAATAATGTAGGTAGGTAATGTTAGGTTAGGGTTCTATAGTGTCAACGAGTCTTTGTAGACATGGTATCAGATAGTATATTTTGGTGGGTAGGCTCAAGTGTATTTCCCGATACCACATATGGTATTGCATAGTACACTTAAGCAGATGGGTTCGAGTGAACTTCCCAATACCACTTGTGGTATCACATGGTAAACTTAGTGAAATAAATTGTGACTGCTGAAAAACAATATATTAAGTCATTACTTTTAAGCTCTCAAAATTCTTCATAAAATCAGTTACTGGAATTTATCTGAGTAAAGTCTCATTTATGCTTGTATTCTACATTCATAAAGTTTACTTTTTATGTAAGGTTGTAAAAGTTAGGCATCCCATCTACATACATAGAAAATTATTTTAACCTATATTTGCTAATACCTTTTAGGTTGCATGGGCGGTTCAAAGTTGTGAATATCTTCAATCTAAGGACTGCATGACTACACATTAATATCATTATAGCCATAAATTTTTATTTAACTGTGTGGATTGTGGGTTATGAAAGCAAGGCAAGTGGTACACAACTATGGAGTTTTGGAAAGTAGTAAGCATATGTACATCATCCAAAATAGTCTCTGTCTGCAGCAGCACTTCTCTGCCAGTGATTCACGAGTCACTAAATTCCATCCCTGAAGAAACATAACATTTCTGAGACTAGAAATTTATGGAAAGCACTTTCTACTCTTATCCTTGTTTTTGAACAACCTGTCCTTCAGGAAGTGACTTGAATAAACATGGATGAAGCTAAGTCTGAAGAATACGGAGGTGGAAGGGAAAGAATTGATTCACACTTCATGTCTGAGATAAACCATATTGTTCAGAGAATTTCTTTAACTACACCACACTGCTGGTATTCATTTACTTCGCATGAAAATGATAGTGCGGGTCAAGTGACTGAAATCAAAGACACAAAACTTAAGTTCAGATGGACAAGAAGAAGGTATCGAAGTAAACAGATAAGTGGTACTCACGACAGTCGTGAATAACTCTCCATGAAGTCAAGTCGATTCTGTTGTCGGCCATTTGACAATCCGTTACGAAATTCCCGAGTGCGTTGCACTTGCAGTCTTCCTCTGTGCTGTTAGACTGGAGACAACTACATGTGGACTGTATGCAGCGGGCAATAAACTGGTCCACGTTGACTATCCCTTTGCAGAGGGAGAGAGGCTTCTCTCTGGAACACAAGTATGAAGAAACAGAAATTTAGATGCTTAATTCAGTTATAAGATTATAAGAGGATGTGATATCTGAAGTCTTTCCCTCCTGAGTAAGAGTTTTAATGTGGGACCATATCAGTATATAGCAGGACTATTCAATTAGTTTTCCAATCAAGCCACTTATAAATAATTGCAATGCTTGATCGACCACACTCGCTTATTACAAAGTTGTGGCTCATTTATACATAGCCAGTTTATTTATGTAAATATGTGATCAATGAAATATTATATCATTCTATTTCAAGTTTTATGTTAACAGTTGATGTTAAATTTGATAACTGTATTTAAAAGTATATATTTATAAATATTATTACTGATAAAATATTTTGTTCGCGGGCCAGTCTGACGAGTGTGGCAGGCTTCATGTGGACTGCTTATTGAATAACCATGGTGTATAATGTTTGTCACTCACACATGCTTAAAAACATAGGAATATTCAGTCATGAGATCAACTCTTCAATCTAAAGGTAGGTTTTTTTAAAATACTTATGATTTTAGGTGGTTGTAGATTGCAACACTTAAAAAAAAACTGATTGTCACATTTCAGAGCATACATCACCCACAACATGATGTCCTTTTGAAGGTTTTGAAACTATGGAATATACTAGGTGTTTTATAATTACTATTTTTACGCACTTCCAGGGGGTATACAGGGCATGTAATGGAAGTTTTTATGTGTAACCGATGTCCAGAAATGTACTGTTTCAGCTCTACATGGATGACATGAATAAGTAATTCAAATAGCCCACCTCAGCTAGGTCAATGAGCGTACCTGCGTGCACTATAAAAGCTGCTCTATGTGGGGATCAAGATGCTTGTTGCACACATTGTATCTGTGAAGCATGTTCCCATACTCGCACTATAATAAGTGATGTGAGTTGAATATCTTCTGCTGCAGCCACAACACGTGCAAGCATATCTTCCTCCGCCACTACAGGGGTCTCATAAACAAAACTCTTCACGTGTTCCCACAAGATAAAGTCAGGAGGAGTTAAATTCTGTAATCATGGCAGCCAAGCAATTGGTCCACCTAACCTATCAAATTTTCCCCAAATGTTCAATCGAGATGTTGTCGGATGGCATGTGAAAAATGTGCTCCTTTCTCATATGGAAGATTTTCCATTTTCAATGACATAATTTATTCTCCTCCAGAAAACAGTTTTAAGAAAGAATATTGTCTCTAATGTTCTAAAAAAAAATGAACAAAAGCTGGCTTCCATATAGACATGTAAAGAAAATGTAAGCACTCACTTCACTACTGAACACAGTTTGAGGGCTTTCTCTCTCATCTCCAAGGGGCATGTAACAGGTCGGCAGGCTTCCGAATTGATGTCATGGGCCCAGCTGTTGCCAAATTCGTTTGTTGTGTGAGCTAATGTGCCATCTGGTTTCCTCTTGTCATCCTCAAGCACACCATCAAAAAATCCACAGAGCCCATCTACACGACCAAAGAGTGAACCATCGACCTGTTGAATAGAACCAGAAAATCATTGTTTTACTTGAAGTTACGAAACCCACACAGCACTAGAACAGAATTACACTTCTTAAATAATGTGGTATTACAGCTTGTGTCCAATTAGATAAGCATTATAATAAATAAACTTTTGAAAACTATCCATTTCAATAACAATACATATTTTAATGAAGGAAAAAAATGTGTCTACAGTAGGTACTTAACATTAATGGTGGCTGCAAATATTAGAAAGTATGTAGTACCATGTCTTAATGTTTGACTAAAAGTGTAGTGTTTAAATTAGTGCACCTGAAATTAGTTTCTAATTCATCAAATACATGTTAAAGAGTACAACTTGGTATAATTACATTTCATTATCACTTCATTGATACATTAGGTGCATGTAAATGTTTACATTTTTATGTGTGGACACATGCACAATGGGCTCAAAGAATGAAGAGGAAACCAAACATATAAAAAATAGTAAGCTGCTAAATCACAAATCGTGTTAAGTCTCACCAGTCCAAGACTCAGAAATCCAAGGTACTTCAAAATGAGTGGATTATCTGTGGTGTGATAGGAAGAGAATACATTTTATACACTGTGCTATTATATACTATGTAGCACTGCCCAAACATATCGGTTGAGTGGCTGACTAGCTTGGACATTATCATTTAATCTCTGCAGTATTCATAAGGTTTTGTGTGTGTGTTAATATAACAAAGACACAGCAGTGTGGCGATGATTGTGAAAGATTAAAAATATCAACAATTTATTCTCAAAAAGAATTTTATTCTTTAGAGGAAAAAAATATTAATAATTATAATCATATGAAAATTTGTTTTACAACAGAAGGTAACCCGGTGGAAAATCAACTGATACAACTATCATTAATAAGTATTGTAAAATAAGTCAAAAGTGGAGGAAACAAACTGAATATTTGACAAGAAAATCATGTTCTCTTTATTATTTTTCATTTGAAAGTATGTGAATGCTGTACTACAGTCGAGCAAGCCATATCAATGTATCCTTCCAATGGTGATACTGACGTGTGTCTTCTCAGGGGGGGTAACATGGTGGTTCATGAGAACCAACAGAGTTCTAACTAGGGTAGAACAAATGCCTCGTGTCAGCATTGCCTCAGGCAAAGTGTCATCAATCATACCATCTAGTGCCAACTCTTGAGTAGTACCATCGTAGCTCCCAATCTACTGGGGCCCCTAGATCTGAAGATCTGTTGTTATATGGGCTTTCAAGAGTCCAAACAGACAGTTACTCAAGAGATCTGACCCATAAGCTGGGTCCATGGTGTGTACTGCAACTTCCCGCTGGCACATGTCACATCTCCCACTAGCTTAAGTCCCAAACTAATTACAGGGTTTAAGTATTGCAATTGTTTAATTTTTTTTTGGTGTTTGTTATACTCATGTTGAGCATGCTTTTCGCAATCAGTGAACAATGTACTGTGTGTTCTTTGATGGCATTAACCATTTACAAATGAGCAAGTTCTTAGATTTCGAAAAATTTGATTTCTCGCAAGGAAGGCGCTTGAAACATGGGCCGCTGATTCCTTGTTGAGTACAGTGCCGACCATAAACATCCTTCATATGCAACACATCCTCCATCATGAACGTGGGAACTGAGTGGGTTAAGATGTATATATGGCCCAGGTAAAGGGTGAATGTAGGTGGCTCATTACCCAGGTAATTCTTCAATTACCTGGGTCTTGCATGTTTCTTAAACTTGTGGGAGATGTGCAGAAAGGAGGTTATGGAGGTCTACCCCAAACACTCCTATAGTATTCCCAGTCTAATGCTGCATGTTACAACAAACCAAGACCTGTTGTGATCAGCTGCACTACTGGAGGGTGAAGTCGACCTTGCTGGACACCCTCCAGAAGTCCACTATGGGGAAGGCAGATGGCAGTGGGCCATTAAATAACCAACCCAATGCCAAAGGAAACTCAACAGCAAAGGTGGCAATGCAGTAGCTCTCCCACAATGACCCAGGGATAGCTTACAGCTACCTTTACATGTATTATGTACTGAAATAGAGAAATAATGTTGTAGTTGCCCTCCTTTGGTTAATTTTTATTTTATTTCATTTCCTGTACTTTTTTTTTTGTGGTTAGTTATATTTTGACCTCATTTTACATGGATTATCTCTATAACTTTATTTCTTCTAAAAAATTGTGCATAGACTACAGATTTTATTCTCTTATATTAGTATGGAATATTATAGAAAAGACATGAGAGAGGAAGCTCATTAGGACTCCATATAAAAACATATGAATGACAGTTCACCTTACCCCAATCATCACATTGCCCTGTGTGTTAATGGTGACCCAAAAGAGGAATGTAAAGGAAACCATATGTAGAGAATCCCCCACTTTGTAGATTGCATAATCTTGATACTCCATGTTCTGCACCTGGAAATAATCACTTAAGTTATTGACATGACACTGAGCAATAATAGAATGTAGAGATTGTTTTATCTAGCTCTGTTTATTTAAAGAAGTGCTCACTGCCCTACGAGGCTAATATTGATGCTGGATTGGAATTTAGAGTGCAGTTCTGACCCATGGAGATGGAGAGAGTGGGAGATAAATTTCAATTACTACCAACCTACTCTTTCTAAGTCTATATTCCTGGTTTTTTGGCACAAAATAAAAGCACATATTCAATTTCTCTGTTATGCCTTGCAAAAGTGTTTCTCATGCAATTATTATCAATAGGCTTGCAGCCTTACATGATCACACAATATTAGTTCACAATTTTCAGCTAAGCCCCAAGTCAATTATTATTATAGTGGCCACACCTTGCTATCAAAATAATTATGAGCACAACAAATGTTCCAGCTGTACAATTGCTCAAATGTCAATGGTGTCCAGACTCAAAGAGTTTCATAGTAACATAGAATAACTTGCTCTAATTACAATAAGAAAATATCATACAGAAGTAGGTAAAATCAAATTAAAATATGAATGTTTAAAATAAATTAATACTAAAAAAATATGTAAATTAATTTGCTATGAATATGTTGTCACCAACTCCACATCCCTAAGGTTTCATAACATGAATCTACCATTACAGGTGTTTTAACTAATGCAAATAATATACCCAAAAATTCAGCAAGCAGATAAACAAACAATTCGTAACAAAAACTTTTACAAGTTTTTCAAAGATGTTGAATACACAACAGTACTTTATGAGGAATAGCAACCATACGTACTTGCTCTGATTTATAAATGTAGCCATCAATGCCAACTCGCTGGTCATTATAGAGTTCCAGTTCATGCGTGTCATGAATTACGGTGATATGTACAGAGCATGGCGCTGAAGTGGAGCAGTCCTTGTAAACTGGGGGAAGAAAAATGATAAATTACACAGAGGTCTGAAAATTTCTTCAGTCAATTTATATCAACATATTTCAGTAAAATAAATATACAATCATTTGTGGTAATTGTGTGCCAGCAGTCAGTGCATGCCTGACCACATTGCTTGGTATCTCAGCTGTGAACTGTGGCCAATCTCAAGGTTTGTTGTCTTGAAGATGAAATAGTTTATGGCCTGATTTTGGATTGGTAAGCAGCACGTGCCCCCATGAAAGAAGAGAAAGACTGAGAGAATTCGAGTCACATAATTTAGCTGTAAGGCGAGCCCTACAACTTACTTTTCCTCCTCTCTTTATGCCAAGCTATCATTGCAACTTGTGTGTGTGGCATCCACAAACTACTGAGGCTAAGTGTAGATGGAAGCACCATGTAAACTAGGTTCATTTAAATAAAACATACCACTGAAAATCTATGAGATCCTAGCTGCACTCACTTGTCAGTACTGAATATCTCAAAGAAATATATGGTCCTTTATTATCTTTAGTTAAAAAAAACTGCCTCCTAGAGACCGAACATCACCTACCACCTCCATTTCTCCAAGAAGAGAAGCATCAAACGAAGATGCAATAAGAGTTGGTACAGAGTTGTAGGTGGCAATAGAGGTGAGACTGAAACTTCTGACCCCCAACAGTGATCATGTTACAACAGCATACGAGTAGCACCAATAGGCGAGGCAGTGACAACCACAGGCATAGCCTGCTTTTGTTAACCTTGGGTAAACCAACTTGCAGATTAGAGCATCTCCTCTGGATGCAGGTTCTGCTTGTGTTGTCAGTAGTTAAACAGAACACTAAAAATAAAAAAGCCCAAGTCTCAGGATACTGCGGTTACCAAATTACGTCTACTCTTTCCAAAGTAATGGCCTGATGGTCAATATTAAGGTGAAGTATATGCATGAAGTTGCTTTCCCACCAGGTAGGTTGGGCTAATCTAGGATTTCTAGTATCAATTGGAACACTGCAAATCTGCCCAGTGGATCTTAGATTGGGGATAGGAGTCAATGTTATAATATATGAGCAGCAGTAATGTTGAAAAGCCACCCTTTTCCATGAGAGAGGCGCTCACAGCCAGGAGGATGACATTTCCACCTGATTGGCATAAACACACACACACACATCTCGCAAATAAAAAATAAACAATGCATTCTAATGAAGGAAAATATTTGAGTTGACTTGCTCAGCAAGCACATAAGCCTTGGCAACAAGTGGTGAGAGGGCAGCTGGCGAAAGTGCACTGTGACCTGAGAGTTTTCAGTCCATACATGAAGCTATAGTTCAGAATCACAAATACTAAGGAAGGGGCTTTGGATGCTGAGCTTCTGACCACACATCCTCCTGAAACCACTCCAAATAATGTTTTCAATGTTGCTCATTAAAACCCTACGTTATGCTGGTTGGCTTTAAGGAAGAGAGGAGGAAGAGGTTTCGTTAATTCTCTATACACTCAATGTAGACGTGAAACCCCTCAAAAATGTTCTTTGCTATTCATTCATGTCTCGCATCTTTGGTGACTGTGACTGCTTTATGGTATCATGGTTCTGTGGCAAAGAAGCTAGATCAGTGATGGATTTGGTGTCCACTCCCCAGCCTGAATTAATTTATAAGCACAATATTATTGTTGCTTAAGTGGTTCAGAGCACAATTCTAGAGGTTCCGTTAGCCTTCTTGTGCATAACTGTATAAGACAAATCCCTGACATTAAATTTTCCTGTTTTGAGGGTGCAGTAAATCCACTGATTGCTTGTTGCTGAACGCAAATCACATTTCAGCATTTTTATTAAACCAGAAAACTTGAAAGTGACAGTGAAGGGAAGACTTGAAGATTACAGTCTCCACAATTAAGATCACACCTTCATTACAAGTCTCTACAGTTTGTGAGAAATTACATAAATTGTGAACGAAGGTAGGAAATCCCTAAAAAAGTACAATATTGTATTTTTGAGTATCAAACAAGAATTCCATCTACTATACTGTAGGCTAAATCACATATCTACTATATAAGATTGCTACTTTTACACTTGCACTGTACTGAGAATACATGGTTAACAAAATTGTATGTCTACATGCATACAGGAAGTGGTGCGTTTAATCCTCCAACTGGTTGGAATAAGGGATGCTTAATTTACATCCTATATATGCATAAAGAGTCAGAAAAATTACTGTGCACCATTGTTAAGATTTTTTATGTATGTTGTACAAAAATACTAATTTCATACTGGATTTTTAGTATTAACAAAATGTAAATTAAAATTGTGTTCCGGTGACTTTGCTAACTACTGCCCAGAACCATGGTACACACATATGTACACAGTATAATCAGTTGTGTTGCCTAGTAGTGAATTTTCATTCATATCATGTAGTGTTAGCACTTTTGTGTGAATTTCACAACTGCAAATATCAGTGCAAAGCCTACTTGCTGTCGGACACAATGTAAATTCCTCTCAATTTAGGTTACATGTGTGCAAAAGGTAATGTGCACAGATACATACAGACACATGCATACACATAACACACACAGTCATATGTACACACATATATACACACGTACTTATCATCATTAAACTCTTGACCTTTGTTATTCCTGATACAATTTTTTTTATACAAGTACAAAGAGTTAAGAGAATTTTTTATTTTCTGCACATATACATTTTTTTTATAGTACAATAGAAATTATAAATCAAGGTTCATTTGCAACCAGCCTTGTAGTGGAGTATCATGTTTACTGTACCATTTATTCCCCATTTGTTGTGCTGCGTATCGCGGGCTAGGAGGTGGTCACAGAAGTTATACTGGTACTCTGTGCTGTCGAACGTAACTATGGTACGGCCAGTGACATTGCAGACTGCAGGATATGCCTCGCATGTGTACTCAAAGCAAACATCATTGGGTCCGTTGGGAACTGTGCCAGATGCAACTAGGTATTTTCCATTCGGGCATGTTGGTGGTTCTGTGCAGTTCTTCGGTTTAGGTACACATTTGTACCGGGGGCAATCTTGCGCTGCAGTTTTTCCTGGGGGAGGTAGTTTTGAGCCGCCCTTCAGCTTGTAGACACCTGGAAAAAGAAGTAAATGTTATCGGATGACAATAAAATGAGACAGTGTTTCGCGGATGAACACATGCCACACCAGGCTTTTCTTGGAAAGTTTACAGATTACAGTTGTTCTTGTGATTCATATTTCACAGCTGTCTGACTGTGTATACTGTATTTGATATAAGTTAGTACCCGTAAGAAAACAAAAATTTTGGTGCCATCTGTTTTCAAAAGCAGACGTGGGTGAGGTGGAACTATCCACATTCTGTGAGAGGAGCACTACCGTTGTTCCAAACAACCTGAAGAATCATGAGTTTATGAAAGATAGTGATTGAGAAAGAAGGAAATTTCAAACTCAAGACATTTGACACCTACCATTTCAATCACACACACACACGTCAGCTTTCTACTGAAAATTCAGTATGATGCAGCAAGAGATGTAATAATGTTACAGTGGTACTTAGTAGAGTGTAAGAACTATGCCTGTGATAATCTTACAAAAAATACTTTATTTTTATTAATTCATGACTTCCTTAATTTATTTATTTACAGGGTTGACATATAGTTTGTTACTAATGATCAGATAGTACTATAAAAATGCTGTTGTAACAAGCCATATGGCTGGTCACCAGATCCTTCCCTATAGGCTGTTCACAGTAAAGTGAGCACTTTTGAGGCCCTAGTTACTTTTTCCTTTTAGCCGTATTTTATCATTTAACTACCTTTTCAAATAAATATTGCCATGAAAGTACTAAGCACAGTGTATATATTCCACCGGATTCTGAAGTTAACGTCTAAGACTAAAGTAAAATATATTTATTGACTATTATTCCAAATGAGAGGGCTTTCAGAAGTGCTCACTTTACCGTGAATGGCCTATACTCCCTGTCTACGTAGGTGCATCACACTACTGGCCTGAGCAAGGTTGTGGGTTTTCCAGATACAAATTTACCCAGAACAATTCCGATTTTGTTAATTTTTCTCTGCCTACTGTTTTTGTCTGTAACAGTATGCTCAATATTCCGATTTTTAAAATCAACTGTACAACCTAGCAAAAATTAATGTGATTACAAATTAGTGAAGAAATGTGTACTTTTTTCAAACACACTCTTGACATTAAAATAATTTGATCTTCACAGTCCCAAAAGACAGAACAGAAAGCATAAGTATTTTCATTAACAAAAACTAAATATAATGTACAAAAAAAAAATTTCAAAATTAAATATATGTACAATTTGACCCTGATTAGTATTTGCATGAAAGTTTGGCTTATTAAATGTGCTTCTGTTGAACATGTTTAAGACCTTTGTTAATTTAGGATGAGCCTAAAAGCAATGTCCCCAACACTGATTTTCCCTTCTGAATATCTGGCAACCCTAGTGGGGGGAGAAGGGAGTATGGCGTGACAACCAGTGGCAGGCAATGTTGTGCAACAGACCGGTGGCACAAACCGGTGGCTAATAAGGTAGGAATTGTACAAGTGTTCCTGATTCACCTGTGAATGCGTTATGACTTTAGGGAGTACTCTATGATCCATATTCAGGAAAATCCAGAGTTATAAAAAGAGTTTAGTGACAAAGTAATTATTATTATATTTTTTAATATATTTTTTTTTATGTTATACATCTTTCTATTGAGAAGTGTAAAATAGTATTTGACTGTTCAAATTTGGTAGGGTTGTGCAAATTTTTTTTATGAAATTAAAATGAAAAGTACGGAATTGAATTTTATGAAACTGAAATGAAAATAATTTAATGATTCTCACCTTTGACAAGCATTTGACAAAAATCTTATAATTTTATAAAATTTTCATTATGTATTGTCAGACACATATTAGCACATACTTAATTCGCTAAATTCATTTTAAAATTTGAAATGAAGCCTGCACAGTACCGTCAAAGGTCATAAAGTACCTATAACAGTACTTATAAAATATTTCCTTTAAGCACACATTAAAAGTATTTGACATGGATGAATTGCATGATAATAAATAAATGTGGTAATAAAATTCTTAAAGAATTTAATAATAGATTTATTAAAATTTCTTGATAAATGTACTATGTGGTTATTTTAGTAATACCAAATCACACAATTGTTGCACATTTTGTACTAAAATTTTCTTTGAAAATTATGGCCGCAATCATTTTGTTAATAAGTGGTTAGATACTGGACAAAAGAAAACATTAACAGCACCTATTTTCAATATACATTAATTTTGTTCCCAGTCGGCTCTCAATGTCCATTCATTGAAAATTGCGTAGATTGTCAAGTTGTTTGTTTGTACAAACATTCAATATCTGCGAGTGAAATTCATGACGGGTGCAACATTTATTGTGCTCTTCTTTCCTTCCTTCATTTTTGATGTTACCCAGCACAGTCAGGCGTGAACCTTGCTTCCTCGGCCCTTACACGCCTGGCAAGAGGGGAAGCAGTTGCCTCGCCGGGCGTATAAGGGGAGGAAGCGATATTTGCCCAAAGATAGTAGATATCCCCTCCCACCAGCTGGCTGAGAGGGGGGGGGGGACGCTGCATTTGCTAGGCAGCTGCTGTTCCTCTCTTCAGGTGAGTATGGGGAGGAAGTAAGGTCTCACCTGGCTACTGGGAACCAGCGGAAAGGAAGGAGAGGAGAGCACGGTGGATGCTGCCTGTGTGAGGTGGATAGCTTCCATGCAGGACCTCATTTACACCCAAATGATGTGTGACTAAAATGAGGGAGTGGAGAAATTTGGGTTGCTCTTAAAATTGGGGTCTTGAGAGCCGATGAGGGTGAAACTATGGGAGTGCGGAGTGGCACCGGAATGCAAGCGCGGGGGAGATGAGAGATCCCCGAGAAAACCTGCTGACCAGCGGCATTGTCGAGGAGCAACATTCCCATATGCGAAAATCCAAGGAGTGACTCTGCTGGGAGTCAAACCCAGTTTGCCTTAGTGGGAGTCAAGTAGTCTGACCACTACACCATCATGACCCCCAGCTAAAATGAGGGGAAATTACTCTTTGGGAGGGGAGAGAAACAATTTGGTTGTTGTCAAGTACCTTCAGCTACTGCTCTTCGCAACACAAACCAATTTGACTCATCCTCTCGTGCTTTGAGGAAGGGATCGCTGATGGAGATTACCCTCCCATTGTATTTGTCATGAAGGGGGTCTGGCATAGGACAGTTCCTACATGTTCTGGCATGCCGGAGTTTTCAAAAGATCACAAATCTTAAACGATAAAAAGTTTCCTTTTTTTTCAGCATTTAAAAGTTATGGTGCGAATATTATGCAATGGCAATGATTATGCAATAAACACAGTATTATAATGGAAGCAAACAACTCGATACACAACATAAGTTTTCATTTATTCAATAAAATTAATATTTAATAAGCACTCCAATATTGATTGAATTCAGAAATTCTTATTTTGTTTAGACTTTATAATTTATCTAGTTTTAACAGATATTTTGTAATAATGTTACAGAATATTTTTCAATTAAAAACAGTATACCTTTTTACTATAGTATAACATACTATGCCCTGAGCTTGTAACAACATATACAAATGCATGTTGTCAACAAATTGTAAGCTCAAAACCTGATGACACAATGAAGATAGCACAGTTTTCTTGCTCTTCACATTAATGTGGTCCTGTTTCTCTTGCAGTTTTTGTAAATTTTCTATCATTAAAATACACTAGAATCTTATTAGAAAGTACAATAAGAGATTTTCAGTATTATACCTAATCCTGAACAAGTATTAAATAAAATGTTGTTAATGTTTTCTTAGATATCCTTGCTATGACTTACAGTTTGCGACTATTTATAATTGAAGTGCTTGCCTCTCACCAAGACGAATGTTGCTGATCAGCAGGTTTTCTCAGGGATCTCCCATTTCCATGCCCTTGCATTCTGGCACTGCTCCATACTCACCTCGCTTCACCCTCATCAGGTCTCAATACCTCGATGTTAAGAGCCGTTCAAACCTCTCCACTCCACTTTAGCAACAACTGTTTCACTCTGAGGTTTCTTAAATGGTTGATCGTTGTTCATTATTGCAAACAGGCTCACTAGTAATGAGACAACAATTTTCCTTGTTGTAAATGTATGTTTAGTTGATAAACTTTTACACATACTATACCTAACTTCAGATGTACCAAATACAATTACAAGAAACTTATCTTATCCGTGGTAACAATAGCAATTTCTGAAAATGTTGACTGCTTTAACACATGCAGCACACGTTGTCCGCACACACAAACTTACCTTTGTATTTACCCATTGAGCTGTAGGTCCTCTTTCTAGAGCTTTTGAAAGGGTTTTTCTTCGTCTTTGTGCCTTGGATCATTACAACTGTGTAGTCGGTTTGACAGACAACTGGTGGACATGGTGGAGGCACTGTAATAGTAAAAATGTTGCATAATTAATATTCAGTCGTGACTGGTGCCGAAGACCTCAAAAATCAGTATTTTAAAATACAGTAGAATCTTATTAGAAAGTACCCTAAGAGACTTTCAGTTTTGTACCTTATATATAAGTACTTCATACTGAAGAAGTATTAAATAATAGAATAATGCTTGAAACGCGTTTGAAAGATATATTTAAAAATTGTAAAGTACTTTAGAGCAAAGAATTTTCGAACAAGATTTTACAATATATTGGTTGGTGTGCTGATAACATTATACTCATCAATTGTGTGCAACATATTATCATACAATATTGCATAGTATGTACCTACAGTACAACTCCTGTTGTACACCCCCTGATTTTAGATTTTCCCATATTTCACCCGTATTTTCTTTGGTCCTATGTAATGCACATACAGCATATTTAATTAATGTATGGTATATATTTTCTTAATGTGTCTTTGCATAGCATATACAGTAAAACTTTCTTGAGAAGTTACTGAAGGGACTGAAAAATTTATGCTTATTAACTTATTAATCAGGAAAATTTTTCTAAGGGGCTTAAATAGGTATGTATAAACTAGAGGCAAAATTATATAATATTATAGGAAAGAAAACCTGTTAAAAGGGAACTTATAAAAAGATTTTTACTATAATTCTGAACCAAGTAAAAGTAAAGTCCGTTCATGGCAAACACTTTTAAGCCCTGCTAAAGTTATTCTTTCAGGTATCGATTACATATTTTTCCACTACATTTAAACAAAAGCATTATTTCTCCTCCCTTGAAAAAAACATGAGACTAGAGCCCACGCAATGTATATTATGCTGATCGGGCAATAAAATATTAAAATTTTTAATAAGTAACAACTAAATAAGTTTCTATCAGTTATACCTGAAAATGTAAATACTGTATTTCAATAAGAAACACTTACTTTTAAAAGAGCATACCAAAACCCAGTTTAATAATATTTTACAAGTAAACTATTTCTGATTAGCTGTTGCAAACACAGTGCTGCTGTCACTGTTTTTAATTCATATTGATTAAGATATAGGTATAATTTATAAACAATGTTTAAGTGAAAGTTTAGTTTAATCAAAAATAGAATACTTTAATGTTAACAGTATTTAATATTTGTGTATATGATTCATTCAAAAACCAGACAAACATGTTAGACCTGGGGTGATTTTTCAAAGGGTTGTTTCTAAAAGTGTGTAGATAACGTCAATAGACTCTGTGTGAAGTGTATTTACCTATAGTTGGCACAATGCCAGTTGTAGTTTCAAATGTAGCCGGAGTTGCTGCAGGGGTCAGGCCTGTGGATCCTTGTTGCGGGGAGGTCACGGTAATGGGTGGCGCAGCAGTGGTGGGTGTAGGCGTCACGACTGAAATGCCTCCACCTATGGTGAAGGCTGTCTTGCCAGTGATCACATGATGAGTGAAGGGTGGCGTTGTCGTAGTTCCGAATGCTAGGGTGGTTGGGGTGACGCAGTTCCTCTCGTCATCAGGACAGTCTTCGTACCCGTCACACCACAAGGACGTGCCAATGCAAATATTGCTAGTCGGACACAGTTTTGTGTCAAGAGGACAAGGCTTGCACACACATCCACATGATGGCGTCACCACACTTTGCAAATCCTGAAAATGATTGAGAAAGAGTAAATAAATATCTTTTGTAATTATTTCTCTTTTACTAACTTACTTTCAAAACTACTAGTAAAATTTCTTAATACTCTTAATAGTATTGTAATACTGTAATGAACACTATGTTTTCAAAGGATGTCCATAAAATTCTGTTTAGTATTTAAAGGAAAAAAATATAAAAAAATAAAAATTTTGTCACAGATACATGAATGGTAATTTTTTCTGTAAATCTACTTGGATAATGATTATGTTCTCATCTATAAACAAATATATGAGTGGCTTATAATAAGAGTAAAGTAAGTCAGTAATGTGAGTAAAGTGAGGTAAGTGTACATTCACGCAGTTGGGACAGTGATTGAAGTCTTGACTTACACTATTCTCACACTAAATGTTTTAGGGAGTCTCACAGACCATATGGTAGCAGCAGCAGTGATGTTGAATAGTATGTACGACAGTGATATAGATACGGGTAAGGAGTGTATTCTGGATTTCTCCTCATGTTATTAGAGAAAATGATATTGGGAACATGTTGTTTATTCAGAAACAGGCTCTCATTGATCACATCAAGAAATCCCTGGCGTGTGAATGCCACTACATGTGGAAGGACAATCCAAATATGAAATTTATAGTCCCCAAACTGAACATCCGAAAGATGTATGAACTTTATGTTAAGTTTTTCAGGGAATAAAACTTTTAACCAGTACAAGCACATTATTACAGACATGTTTTCGATAACTTAATTTAACTTGCATTTCTGTATGCTATGGAAAGATGCAAGTAAGACATGCGACAAGTATCACCAAGCATGCGATATTGAAGAGGATCCACCCAAAACGAAAATAATTACATGTGAATCATGAACTCTATCTAAGAAAACCAGAGAAAGCTAGAGCTGCATTAAATGCAGCTCAGAATTCAGCAATTGAACACATCCCTTTGTTCTTCAAAGAGCATTACCATTCCCAAAACTTTTGGTTTCTGAAGCATTCTACAGAAGGAATATGTGCGTGTAGAATTTCGGAATACGTAATGTAGGGAATGGACTAGCTGCAATGTTTTTGTGTGGGGTGAATGTATTGCCTCGCGTGGGTCATAGGAGATAGCATGCTGCCTCAGAAAACACATCAACACTACTGCTACAGATAAATTTTGCTTGATATCTTTTAGTGATTCCTGCAGAGGGCGGAATTGCAACTGGAAACTGGCCGTGTCCTTGATGAAGCTCACACAAGAAGATAACACAGCGATCTTTATTATTAACCATAGATTTATGGTCTTTTAGACACTCATACTTTATGTTCCTTAGCATTGGTACGAGATAATAATCAAGGCAAAAAGGAAGACCTAGTTCCTTATAGCAGTGCTTCTTAACCTGGGGTCCGCGGACCCCTGGGGGTCCGCGAGTATAGAGTATATGTATGGGGGTCTGCAGTCTCATCTCTGGACCATTTAACAATAATACATAAATGCCACCAAAAGTCTCGTAACCGCTACGCTTACTTAGCACGACGAACGTGCGCCAGCGGGCGGTGTGCGAGACTGACTGGAGTGAGTGAAATAAGTGAGTGCGGGCCGTGACTGAACAGATTACAAGTGGAATCCGATTAGAGATTACAACTTAGTAGTAACATCAACCCGAATATCACTCATTTAGTTGCAAAAAAGCAACACCAACCTTCACATTAACGTATTTTATATAAAAAAGTATTTTTTTTTGTATTTGTAGTACTAAAATAAATGGTCCAAATTTTTTTGCTGTTTTTTTTAATAAGGGGCTCCTTGAAAATTGTGCTTGATTTCCTAGGGGTCCGTGGCTGAAAAAGGTTAGGAAACGCTGCTTTAGAGTAAAGATGGAAGCAGACGACTTCCTGTTGCACAGGAAAAACTCTTCAAGAGACCAAGGATTACAAGCTACCTCAAGAAAAGTGACATGCTGTAGTTTTATAATACAAGTATTACAACGTAAAATTTTTACACTTATCTTCCCATATTATCAAAGTTAACAAAGTAATAAACTAAAATCTAAATACTCTGTTTTGTCTGCTAGTATTGGGAGGAAGGGGGGGTGTTACTAAAAAAAATTATCTATCACATTGTTGCTATAAGATTAGAACACCTAGAAAAGTCTAGAAAATTGAAATAGTAATGGAAAACCTGTAAAAGTCAGGGAAATTTCAGTGTGATAGTTGTACCAACCTTGTAAAGAAAACATGTTCCATACATGAAATTTACAGGATATTTCTTGCAATGTAATTACAATGAAAACAAAGATAACAGTCCCCTTGCACTCTATACCTGTGTTCTCTTAACACCAAATAAGCATAATCTTTGAGGCAACACATATCTGTATTCATAAACATTATGTTGTCATTAGAGAATAAAGAAAAGGAAAATTACAAGATATATAATACAGAACTTCTTGGAAACTACACTGCTTCTCTTGTACAGTAAGCATGCCTGTATCATAAAACAAATAAATAAATTTTTTGGTTACACTGCCAAATATTACTAGTCAGGCATGTTCCTTTACAGTTAACAATGTTTTCCAACATTGTTGCATTGATGTTTGTTTCCTTCAAGTTTATGTGGTGTCACCAAAGCAGGGGTGGCATACAAAGAGCACAGTGAAGCTGGCTGCTTTACTCACATCTCCACAGTAGTCGCATGGAATCCTGCTTTCACACTTGATGAGCCCATCCAGAGTACACATGCACTGCTGACAATCTTCAGAGTAGAACAATGCACCAGATTTGTACCTGAAACACAAGCAACATAATATCTGACTGTTACTACAGAACAGCATTTCATCACTATTGATCTGTCACCTCGTGAATAGTTTTCCTTCCACTTTTATACCGATATTGTCCTACTCGTGTGGTAAGTAGAGTTCGGAAACTGGCATCGGTGATTGCTCTTTTGGTGCTTGGCCTCTGGGCACGCTAGGATGGAAAATCCAGAGAGTGGGCTTTGGTGAATGATTTTTCTAACTGTTCCCCATCATATTTCCTAGGCTGAAGCTGTGCCAGCTACTGGATAATTTTATGACTGGCTTGGAAAGGGACAACCCATCAAGTTACTCTGATAGTGGCACACGTCGACACATAGTGCGACCCGACGAGGAGCCCAACTGGTAGTGAGGTCTCTGAAGGTTCCCAGTCATCATACAACTAAGGAGCGCATTGCTATGGCATCTGTTCCATAGTGAGTACAACATTCTTGGTGGGAATCTCAGGCAGTGAGGTGATAGCAGCTGTTGTTGCATTGTATTTGGTGGTCAACGTCTCAGCTTCTTAGCATTTAAAAACATTCAGGAAACACAGGGTGCCCATTAAGGTTATGTACAATAACAGTGCATGAAATGATGCTGCGTGGTAGATTTTGTTGTAACGATAATTAGCTGTAGTGATAATTTATTTCACCATCATCAGTCATCATTTTAGCTTGGTCCCATTTTATGTATATATAACAAAGCCACACGGATAAGCCGCAAATAATAGTTTATTGGTGTTTAAATAAACCACTATGACATTCTCGTATCTCAGATACATGTTATTTAATCATGTTTCCAAAAAAAAATTAGCTAATTAAACTATTTTTTTGATAATGTAGGCATATCAGTATGTTCAGCTCTAAGTTAATCCAGCTCTAAGTTAATCCAGCTCTAAGTTAATCCAGCTCTAAGTTAATCCAGCTCTAAGTTAATCCAGCTCTAAGTTAATCTACAAGTTAATCCAGCATCTTCTGTTTGTCCACAATATTTTTCCGTCTCAATTATTTCCGTGAAGAAAGAGAGAGGTTTCACTGTATTGTGTTGTGTTAAAGTACATAATGCCTAATGAAATGGGACTCTCGTAATTACAGTGGGTTATGGTTTGCTTGGGTAATGAGTAGGTGACCAAATTCTGAGTTATGATGCCATGCATAAAAGCCAAATTACCCCATCAGTTCAGGCCTATTCTACAAAAGCATAGCATTGTGTCTTTAATCAAAGCCACTGACAAAGTTTCAGCAATGTTGTTTTGCCATCAAAATAACAGATGACACTCACTTCATGCAAATTATAAATCATTCTTTTATCAACTAACAGATAAAAATTTGACTACCCTCCAGAAGAAAACAATTTATTTTTCAGCATTTGGGGCATTGTACATGGTTCACTAGAGGGTGCAGATACTTTGGAATTCAAAAGAAGAAAACAAGCTAGTATCAATTTTACAAAATGTTTTCTAATATATGCATAACCAAACATTTCTTAAAGCCAGTGATGTGCTATTGTTGTAATATACAGACAGTTACATTATGTTGAAGTACCACGTACGTGATTTAAGTGCCTTAAACAAATTTGCAAATTTGTATGACACTGTTTTTTATTTTTAAATATGCCTATGTAAATATTCCAACCTTACTCACTAAAATAAAAATAAAAAGGAAACTCACAAAGTGTTGCGAACGAAGCATGGGCATTCCACTTTAGGGACACATTTTTGGCCATCCCAGCTGTGAAGGTTGGAGCAGTTACACTTATCAGCATCTACAGAATCAAGTGGCACTGATGGACATAGCTGACAGGTGGGCGTCAAACCCGTTGGCGGGACGGTTGGTGTTACTGGTGCAGGTACTGTTGGACTTGAAGAAATTTCAGCTAAAAGAAAAATACTAAAATTGTAAACAACATGCACAGCTGATAGTATAAAATGTTGCAGCATACATAAATGTTATTTAACTCTGTCATTGTGGAGTGGAACTTGTAAATTGTACTTATATAGTGTTAGAGAAGGAGTTTGATGAATAACTTAAAAAATTTCCAGCTACCTATTTAAAAATGTTTGCTATAAGATATGACCATGTAATTTATGCGACACACTAACAACCAGCAGAATCTAAAGTGTAATTTTTTATACACTATTCACATATTTGGTAAATACTTAGTTCAACTAGGTCTCACAATGTAAGTAGATGATGGTGACAGCATTTGAGAAAAGGTAAACACCTATGTCAAAGAGTTACATGCCTTATGCAACATTTCAAGAAGTTACTATTTATGCTAATGCACAAGTGGATTGTACCATACAGTAAGCGCATATGGATGGAGAAGGTGGGAAGCTTGGGGTTTTAACTGCCACCTCTCAGCGAGTGTGCAGTTTTACACACAGCCACTAATGCTGACTCCTGGCATGTCGCAAGACAAATGGCTTTCCTCGTTGTGTACAGTTGATGTCAAAGCTGTTCATGGTAAAGCGAGCACTTTCGAAATCAACATTTGAACAATGTTACTGCCTTGTAACTGTGTGCTTTTAAACACAAGCACTTACTTCAATACTCGTGGTAAAGTTGGCGGCAAACTAGGAAAAGTAGTTCAAAGTCTTAACATCGTATTAAAAGTATAATGTTAACATTTGTTGATTCTGAACTCATTTCATCTACTTTCTCTTAATTTTGTGCACATAATAAAAATTGGCATATTAGTGATGAATTTACCTTTCCAACAGTCACACAGCTACACATTACCGACGCATGAATAAAGTGAGATTGTCCATGGCGATATTAATTTCATGTACGGCAGAAGGATAAAAAAAAGGCCAGACTTTCAAATGTGGTCAATTAACCATCAAGAACCTACAACAGAGATAAAAACATATCTGCAGCCTGTAATTCTGTGAGCTGGCTGGTGGAGGGTCAGCTTTCTCTTCCTGTTGGCTAGCACATCCCGGGCACTGCAACCAGGTTTTCGCCAAGGAGCTTGGGTGAGGTGTGCAGCCATGGACCTGCTGAAGCAGACATCCCTGGCAGCAGCGAGCTGCACTGGACTCTTCCAGGGGTCTGATTAGTGATTGCATGGGCATTGAAGTGTTCTGGCACTGCTGGCCAGGCCGCCAAGGGTAGTTAGGTGGTTTAGCAATGGAATGCTGTGGGAGGCATTGCCTGTGGAGGAGGGTCGAGGGTGATCAATCAAACCACTGTCTCACATTATTGCAGGAGCACAAGCCTCCAATAGGGGGCATATTTTACAGTCGTTTGGCTCATAGTAGTTTTGTTAGCTTACTTGATTGTCTCTATTTATATGTGTAAACTATAGTCTACAGTAGAACCCCTATTTTGCACTTTTCTGGGGACGAATGTAAAATGGTGTAAACGGAGAGAAAGTGTAAATGAAGGGAAACAATCCAAACTGAAGACTGTTGAAGAGTTAATGTTGATGTAGAGTTATGGGTCTACCAAGTTTTAATTTAATGTTTTAAAAAGCCAAATCATAAATAATAAGTTTCAATCACTGTTTTCTATTTGGGTCAGTTTTTGTAGTAAAGTATTTGATAAAGTTGAAGAATAGTATTTCTTTTTTTTTTTACTGTGTCTAACAGTAACTGGTAACTTTTTTTATTCTTTGACTTTCCCAGTGGAATTTTAAGTTTTATTTTTAACCAGATCACATAATAACATATTTATCTCAATTTAAGTTATCCTTTAGTCAATAATCCTGCTGCAGATCTGATAAATAATTTTTTTTCCCAGTGTAAACATTTTCAGGGGTGATACTCTTCCTTTCCGATGAAATTGTGTTGTATGCATATTATGGCACTCTCAATATCTGCATTAATGTGTTTTATAAACAAGACTAAAATGTAGTAATTTCCAAATTTCGTTAACTACATGAATTTAAAATAATTGTAATTCAAGGGAAACCATATTGAATTTAATTGTAAATGGCAGGAATTTAATACATTGTGAACACTAGGAAAATAGTGGGACCTAAATAAATTGGTTTATTTAAGGGGAAAATGTAATTGAGGGGAATGTAAAATCGAGGTTATACTGTATTTCATACAAGAATTCCTTTATTTCACAGTCAAGTGAGTGGCAACAAGCCAGGATTGAAATTAACATAATCCCATATACAAAATCCTGTATCAGCTGATGCATGAACGATTGAAAGAGAATTTCATATTGGCTGCTCTGAAAGCCCTGCCTTCGCACAACAGATATCTGTAAAATACGCGGGCAGGAAAGAGTTCTTAGGCAAAACGTATATGTATTTTATTTTAGGTAACGTGTAAGGGTTTCAAATGAAACGGAACTTAAACCGTGTGTGATAGTTTAGTTTCGTTTGTAGCTACTGCTAAAGTCACCACGTGCATGCTTCATATTAATTAAAGAGGCCACAGATATGTCTGAAGAGTATTTTGCAAATATTTCTACATCAATTTGAAGCAATATGTTTTAAATCCGAATCATTTTGGGCCCGTACAAGATGAAAAATTTACTTTTAAACAGACATGATAACTTTTGCGATACAACTTCAGAGTGAGAAACTGTGCTGCCATCTGTTAGCCAGTGCACACAGCTTGCTTTCCAAGCCACACCATGGAAATGACTCGTGTTTCATGTGTAAAATAGAAATATACAAACTAATTCCCAGAAATTTATATTTTCCACGAGCTCTATATATATTTTCTAACATATTTCCGTGTGTAGCAATTCTGCTTGCTAATAATTAATATTCAGTTTATAATCACCTAGCCTTTCTGAGACCAGCTCGCCATTTTGTGTTTCGTGTCCCCCTCCAATTCAGCAACAAAGCGAAAAGAAATGTTATTTATTTATTAAAACCACACATTGTTTTGGGATGGAATCATTTTTGTGGCAAATGACACTGAAGAGCCAAAAAAACTGGTACACCTGCCTAATATCGTGTAGCCTCCGCCCCCCCCCNGTAATGTCTGAAGGTATGCAGGAGGCAATTCGCACCATGAATCCTGCAGGGCAGTCCACAAATCCAATCTGCACCAATTTGAGAAGAAAGGGTTGCACGTCTGTCACGTTTAATGATTCTCATCAATCGTTATTTGTCCCGTTCTTTCACAATCTTTTTCCGGCCGCAGCGATGTCGAAGGTGCAATGTTTTACCGGATTCCCGATATTCACGGTACACTCGTGAAATGGTCGTACGCAAACATCCAAATGTTATCGCTACCTCGGAGATGCTATGTCTCATCTCTCGTGCGCCGACTGTAACACCACGTTCAAACTCACTTAAATCTTGATAACCTGCCATTGTAGCAGCAGTAACCGATCTAACTGCAGACTGTATCGCGTTACTCTGATTGGTTCCATACCTCTGTTATTTGCATGCGCACGCCTATACCAGTTTTTTTGGCTCTTCAGTGTATATTAATGTTAATGTGATATATTGTCATCCAGGCGCACTCAGTACTGGGTCACCATTTCATAGGTATGATGGCAGGCAAGCTAGACATGATTCAGACGAAGATGCGGAAACATGAAGAGAATAAAAAAAGTGTTTGCATTTCAATTTCACTCCTGTCTGGCCCTCTCATTTTTAACTTACTGTGTTGCAAATCTGAACTGTATACCTTACCAAATTACAAATGCTTTGTGGAGAATAGATGAATATTATGGTTGCAAGGAATAAGACAAAAATAACTGACAAACCTTTTTCTTTGGTAATGTAGTAGTCATCTTTTCAGAAGAGCTATGTATACATTTATGAAGGATTAATGGTTTTTGAGGAAGTTTAAACTACACAGTTAATTTAAATAACTCTTTTTTACTGGCAACTCATAAAGAAAAATTATTACACTGGAATTTCGTTTTGCTTGATATTTGCCTTTAGATTTGTAATAATACCTATAAAGTTTTCCTGCATGTGACTAGTTTTTTTTTACAGACTACCTGAAAAATTATATAGCAGTATTTTACTATATCACAGTCTCCGTAGCTATAACACTATCTTTGGGAGGTACAGCATTTCCAGTGTGACTGGCAGTTACAGTCTCCAGTATTTCCATCATTTGTAGTTTTCCAGAAGGATGGGTTCTGTGGCATTAGAAATGAGATATTATGTGTTGCCCTATCCAGACAAGTCCCAGATTCTAATACACATGTGGTAAGGGTGTCTACCAAAAACCTTGAAACAAAACTTTGTGATTTTTTTAGTGACTTTTGGAGACCTTTTTAAACATTTTGAGGGTGACCTGGTTTTTTTAAACTTTCGACAAGAGCAAAGTTCATTTTCAGTGTTTTCTCATGGGAATATCAGCATTTTATTAAATAGTGTTACATGTCTCCTTTGCATCGCGTGAGCGAGCGATGAGTGTCTGGTAAAGTTACGTATATATCAGTGCAGGCATTAAAATTTTATAAGTGAAAAGTGGTCTTTTCTATGTAAGCAAAGCAGTAGGCTTCATCAAACATTAATGTTATGTATTTTAAAAACTGTGTCGCTGAACCGATTTTCATGAAACTTGAATTGAGTTACAAATATTATTGTGGAAGTATGCTGTAAAAATTTGGAAAAATTCTGTTCAGCTATTTAGTTTTATGACAATTGTTTTCGTTACTCATGATGTAATAGCAACGTCTGTCATTTGCTTGTGGGTAGTTTTGTATTAAAATAGTGATTTGTGAGATATCTATGCATTGTAATTCTGCTCTTAAATATTGTTAAATATGATTCTTAAGTCATTAAACCGTTGTTTAAGGTGTGTTGTCTTTTGTACGAAGGAGTAAACATGTTGTATTATCTAAAAGTTAGCCTTTCTTGTGAGTGTGACATGTACATATAATGAGCAAACCCGAAGTATTTCAGTTTTTCACGCTCTTTAAAGGTGAGTGTTTGAAGCGTTTTGAGTCTTGGCATTTTTATAACGGAAAAAGAATAAGTTTAACTCTTATGTTATACTGTTGACAACCTACGTTAAGCATATTTCCATATGTCCTCGGAAGTGTTAACCACAGTTAAAGGCATTAATTGACCTCTAAACAGAAAAATAATTGTGAGCAAGCAATATTCACAAACCAATATATTTATCTGAGATTAGTGCGTACATGTTTATAGAGCTGATTACAGTATTTATTACTCTATATTATTTATTTAATGAGTACGCAGTGGACATTATGAAGCCAGCTGATGAATAATCTCCAGCGGTAAGTCACATGGTAGTGTTTATATTGTTAGGTACGCAGAAAGATACGCACCATCGAGCTGAAAGTATAAATTTAGCAAGACTTTCAAAAGTGCTCACTTTACCATGAACAACCTTTAATTATTTTGACTTTTTCATGACTTCCCTGAATCCCTGACTAATTTCCATGGCTTTTCCATGTCTTTCGTGACCCGTAGGCACTGTCTGTCTCTTTATCTTTGGTCATTCCCATTTCAGTGAAGATACTAAAGTATCTGGCTGTACTTAAATGAATACAATAACACTGATAGTGAGAATATAGTAAAACTGGACACAATAATAAAGCAGTGATTTTTCGTATCCTCATATATTTTGTTGTGATTTTAATGGTGGTTCGTACTGAATCCAGCTAGATGCCCGTAAAATTGAGATGTTTACACATGAAAAAAAGACAAATCACAGCACAGAGTCAAAACCACAGCTATAAAAAAAAACGTGGGTGCGTGTACTTATGTTTGCACATTAGAAGTTATACTTCTTTGGCGTGACTGAAACAAAATTATATTACGTATGCAAATAATTTATGTAAGTAGGAAACGATAAAATGACCGATGGAAGACATTAAATACAATTAATAATGGTTTGATTAAAGAACATAATTAAATACTTACAAAAATTTACCTCAAATACTTGAAAACACTTTCAAAATTTTACTATACAACTTTTGTCACTTACAAATTTCTCACGGCACAATATGAGTCAATTTAATTAATAAGAGAGATATATATATATATTCACAATGAATTACTAATGTAAATGAAATGTTTTTCAATTTGCTTATTACATGAACTGATTTTCTGTCGGTTTTAAATATAACCATGTGCTATGTTGTGTATCTTGCATTTGTATATAGCTAGATGATACGTGCATGTGCGTTGGGTCTTACCCCTACCACGTTTACTATCAAATTTCATTACACTGTGCACGCGCAATTTCCGTTGCACACTAAACTTTTACCCATAAACTTTTACCCTCAACTTCAAAAATATTAAAAATATTGTGCAGCCATTACCTGGTGGACATAAAAGTACACAGTGCAAAGTTATTATACACTAATAATTGCTGTAAACTGAAAATACTATATTATGCTTTAAAAATTTGTAAATTTGAACTATTATGAGGTGAAATAACTTACGGTATGGGGAGAAGCATCCAAGAACTTCAAACCTCATTGCAATGCCATTGTGCCACATCACTGGTACTATTCGGAGGTACTGAGCTCGAATTGTTTTATGGAAATGATTTGTTTGCTTAGTGTTACTGTCGAAATTCGCCAGGAACACCTGTGAGTAAAAACGTTTGAATCAGCATAGAAACCATTGTAAAATACAACATACACATTATCCACTTTAGAAGCACTGCATATCTGCCACATCTACAGTATTTACAAAGTCCTGCAGTATCGTGAAATCAATACTTGAAATTATAGTTGAAAAACAAAATGTAAAATGTCAATTAGTTCATACTGATCGATAAATTGTTGGCAATATGTAAGAACTCTAAAAAAAAAAAGAGTACAGAAGGTAGGTCAACAAAAACGTCATTACTCTAAGTGAGGAGAAAGCAGAGAAGTCATTCGCCGTTAGCAGGGTGGTCAGTGCAGTCCCACCAGAGGCTTCTTCTGGTCCAGTGCCGTGTGGTTTCTCTCCCTTCTTTTCAGTGGCCCCTCTCACATTGGCTCCTCTATGCCAGGGAACAATCTTGCTTTTCTAACTGATAGAAGGGTCGCAGTGGTGCAGCGGCTAGAGCACTCACCTCCCACCAAGGCAAACTGGATTCGATTCCTGGTGGGATTGCTCCCGGATTTTTGTGGCCGCTGGTCGGTGGGTTTTCTCTGGGATCTTCTGTTTCCCTACCCTTGCATAGGTTCTCCCATAGAGTAAATAAGGTATACTAAGAGTGGACATTGCCAGGTTAACCAACAAACCTATAAAAGGGGCACCAAAGGTCGGCCACATTGTAATAACAAATTTTCAGTTTACAGAGTGGCTACATTGCCAAGCAGTTATTTTGGTTCTGGTGTTATTTACTAGGAAGTGTAGCACTCGGTTATCTTGTTTACCTCATTGTCGCGCTTGCCCTACAGAGGACCACCACATGAACAAACGTATTTTAACGAAATTCAAATACTTTAGGAGGCGAGAGCGTATGAACTAGCCACCTTGATGCTGAGAAGCATGCATCTTGCTGCTTGAGCTACAAAGCTTTGCTGTATTTAATGAGCTTTAAATGTTGTTTATAAATTGTTTATTACCTCGCACATGTTTGACTATGACTACTGCAATGAAACATTTGCATGCCACCTTCTGCACAAAAATAAACATGATCACAATTTTGTTTGAAGAATAGTGATATATACAAGGAATTCTTAGGGCTAAAGCCTATGAGAGATTATCAATTAGTAAAACAAGATCTGTAAAAAAAAAAATGAGATGGCCATTTCTTCCACTCTCTTACCATCATTACTTACAATTTAACTTGAATGTTATTATAACTGGAAATTAATAATTGTATATACTATTTATATATTAAACACTATTTATATATTATATACTTTTATCACATTTATTATATACAATGAATAACTGTTACTTTTCGTCAACAAAATTATTTTTGTTTATAATGTTGTTAGTGCGTGGTGCCCTCCAAATTAGTGACCCACTTTGGCGCTATTCTGTGTCCACCTGTTGGGTAATCCTGACATAAAAGGACTGAGCCTTAATCTTATTTTCATTTTTGGTGACACTGCTGTGACCCACCTATGTACTTTCTCTATTGAAGGGCAGAGCTCCTGGTGAATCCCTTTCTGTCATGAACTGGAAATAGGACCAGCGGAGGAAAAATGTGACAAATCAGAACTTCCTCCTGCCAGATGGAATTCATGCAACTCAACTTCTGCACATCTGATCAACATAATACTCCTGGTTGCTCCACACACCTGTCACTCACTTTTATACATTACGCACTGCCTACAGCAGGTGTGACTTCTGTCACAAGAGGGGAGGGGGCCACTTCAGACCTCATGCTGGTAGTTCAGATGGCGGGATTAGCAGGATGCTCGAAACCCAGCTGCTCAGGAATTTATCTGGATTTACCAACTGTGTTCTAATATGGCTAACTCCTATGTCCGTCGCCACTGGTTTATCAAGACAAAGTGAGGTCAAATTACAAAGTACCATCAGGCCCTATTTTTTCTCAATCAAATTGCACCACTTAGCCACCTGAATGTATCGTAATGTGTTCGAATACTTATTGTACTGGTCGTACTTCCACCAAACTGTGGCTTGCCCAGCATGACGGCCCATATCTTAAAGCAGTCCCTTTGACTCCAGGTGCTAGCAGTACAGCCCATTAAGAGGGACTAATATTTTTATGTACCAAATAACTAAAGCATTTAGAGCTGACTCTCTCTCAAAATTGAAGTTCTGCAAGAAAATGTGTTATCCTGAGCCATTATACGGGGGCAGAGGCCTGTCACTCCTTGGCTTGTATACCCTTGCAGAGGGGTGGAAAGTCTAAAAGAGTAGAGATGCTTGAACACAAGGGAAATCACTTTTTCCTTACTCCATTCACCAGTAGGACCTTCAAGGTACAACTCTTTTATGTCTCCTACAACTGAAGGTGTGTGCACTGGTGACACAAAATAGGAGATGTCCGTGCTTGACTGCATCCTGATTGTCTTAGTGGTTAAGAAGGTCTACTTGACCACCAGGTTGAAAGTCTCATCTGACATCGATCCACAGCCTGAGTCATATCACCATAAAGGAGAATTACTCACAGACAGCAATTAAACTGCCACTGATTTCACATAAAATGTTTTGACTGTCTACACCAAATAAGTTAAAACATTTTCTTCAGTAGGTTCGGAGGCTTCTAACACCTTACATTAACCCCCTCTTCTTAGTCTCACTGGCTTGGCTTTGTAATGTATTAAGGCTTTCAAATATTGAATCCTTTTCTGGAGACCCAGCATCCTACACCACTGTTACCCGAGTTCCAAAACCATATCTTAGTACTCTTAACCACTTATTCTGTCATAACCCCGAGAAGGCAGAAAATCTGACTGCTACATTCCTTCACCTATAACTAGGAGCACCTGTTTTTTGTGAAAATATTCCATGACATGTACTCCAAAACACTTTAGCTTGTGTCCACTTCCGTGATTGGATGAATTTAATTATATGGCTTAACTGTCTGCCTGTGAATCACGGACGATCAGTACCAAAGTAACTTAATTCTGATTGACCCGGTTGTCTTCTCAGAAAGGTACACTGCCAATAACTAAAGTAAAACTGCAGGTGAGCACGTCGGATATTGCAGTCTAGTCTGAGAAGAAATCTTTACATGAAAAACACGTGGATTTACCCATAACCAATATTCATGTCATTCAGTCAAATAGGAAGTGGTCAGTGAGCAAATTACATTGAGCCAACACTGTCCCAGTTAATTTTACACAGTCGCCTGCAACTCGAGTAATAGTAGTCAACGTTCACATGGTGTGTGAGATTGAGAAGCTTCTCCACCTTCTAGATAATAGTAACCACCTTCTAGATAATACACCAACCAAGCTAATTATAGCCCATTGTCTTTCTCCTCCTCATGACCCCAGAGTTCCACACAGCAAGCCTGAATGATAATCATCACTGTACTGGAATACTGCATGACCAACTAAGTGCCAACACCCTGATCAACAGGATGTCCTTGACCAACAGTCCGTATCATATGGCGACACCAGTTTCAATAATGCTGACCAAGGTATCAAAGACCAAGAAGAAAAGCCATACCTCTCCCCTTCCCAAAACAATAAACCCATTAAGGCTGCCGTCTACCTCGTGTGCAAACTGGGTTGCAATTTGTTTGTAATAAATATTTTTAAAACAAACTTATTCAAACATGCACAGCACAATCTGTTGGCACACAAAAAGATATCGCTTCAGACTTTCAAGCTCCTCGGCATGGCTAAAAGCAACATTTTCAGACTGTTATAGCTTAAAATATGATGTGCGGACTCCTACGAAACTAGTATAGAGCCCTGCATTAAACTTTGCTACACACTTTCCATCAATAAAATGCCACCACTTAAAGCCCCATAGGTACACGCAGCACGACGAGAACACTGCACGCCGGTTCAGAATCTTGCGTGTAGTGGCGGCAGCGCATTTGATGTGTGTGACAGTGTCGCCAATATTGTTCCTTCTTGGTCTCAAACATGGAAAACAGCTCCAGGTAGATCGGACTCTTTAAGGTGATCAAATATTCTACCAGAGACTGGGAGAATAGAGGGAACATGAATATAGGGTGCTTGTTATCTGTGTGGTAAACAGTTTGTGGGTCCCAACACTGGACAGCTGTTTTTCCCATAGAACTCTCAAAACCACATGAACTGGACCAAGGTTATCATAGATACGTGCTTTGAAATATTGGTGCACTACTTTCATGATTTAATGTAACAAATAATAGTAATAATGGCGTGTGGGGAGTGCACCCAGGGCAAGGCAACACCCCCGAGTGACTGTCTTTCTAGCTGGGACCCGTAGGTGACCGTCATCCCAGACCATGACAGAAATGAGACCCTAGAATGGAGCGGCGCTGGAATGCAAGGGTGGGGGAAATGAGAGTACCCCGAAAACCCACCGGCAAGCGGCATCGTCCAGCACGATTCCCACATGCGAAAATCCGGGAGTGAACCCGCCGGGGATCGAACCCGGATCGCCGTGGTGGGAGGCGAGCGCCCTGGCCACTACGCACTGCCCCTTATGTAACAAAGATTAATGAAGTTTCACTTAATAATATTCTCATTATAAAAGCACAGGCTAGCCAGAGTTGGCCAGTATTGTGATAATGGGTGATCAAATTCCAAGGACTGAGGATCAGACACCTTAATTTAACATGCATTGTGGCCAAGGCTATGGTAGATGTAGATATGGTACAATGAAACTTCTTAACAAAATGTAAATTGCTGTAAGCCTTGCTCTATTTATCATACGTTAAGGAGTTGTAACCCACAGGGGAGAACATCAATGTGTTTGGAAACCAGAAGAAACTCAGTAGGCAGCAAACCAGCCTGACTATATAAGGAAAGTCACATAATTAGCATAATATGCTGCAAGTGAACTCATTTTCATTTATACGCCAAGGCTGACCAGGATCTTGATCTGATAGATGAAGATTGAGAAGGTTCATATTTAGGAACTGCATTGATCGCTGCGTGGATCAGGGGTTGAAAGCCATCCCTAGTGCGAGAACTGGAAGCTCGTTGTGGGGAAGGGAAGGCCAACCATATTCCTGTACTACTTTGATGGTACTCAAAACGACATGCCACAGCACACACATTAATTATACTGAAATAAAACTAGAGAACATCAGTGTATTACACACTGTAAATTACTATATTACCTTTTCGCTTCCATCTTGGTTGACAATGGGGTTCCATGCTTTGCCATCATGACTGTAGAAAACTTTGTAGGCTTCTACCCACTTGTTGCCACTATCAGCTCCTTGTGTTATGACACCTGTCAAATGTCGAGGCTCGAAGAAGTCAAACTAGACAGAAAGGAAAAACAAAACTTGGCGCAAAGACTACTTACAGTTGTTATCTATGTAGCAGTTCACAAATGTAAACTTATTGATTATAATTTTTCTACATATTTATGTTCAATTTACATTTTAGTGTCATATGCATACAATTTTTTTTTTTTTTAAATATTGATATGTAAAAAACACATATTATAAAATATTTTAATTACACTTAAATAAAATAAGTACAAAAAATTAATTTTCACTAAGATGGAGAAAAATGAGAGAGAATGACACAATGAGATAGTAACCTTTCACATTGTCTGATGAAGCTATTTGCATTTACCACAAAAAAAAATCCAAATTAAAGTAAAAGATACAGACCATACTTTCTCTTGCTCTGAAACTAGACTTTTTGCAACTTCGTCTCATCTCTCTCACTATTGAAAATGTGCACTTTATTTTTAATTTTTGCTAAGTGTTCACTTTATTATTATTTTTTTATATAATTGTGGTTGAATGTGATAAATACTCAGTTATAATTTATTATGGCAGAAATTAAAATTCTTAGTATGAGATTGTTCTGTAAACAGTAAACAAGAGAAATTACGTGCAATAAAATAGTGTTTTATTTATGTTATCAGTGATTCAAATTAAACATATTGGTACAGTAGTATTGTTGTTATTCCAGAAAAATGTATTTGTTACAGAATGCTTCAAGTTCATGCTGGTCTTGGACTTAAGAATACAGTAAAATCATTGATAACATAACTGTATGAAAAAAAAAATTTTGCTTTGGTTTATTAACATTCCTTCTTTTATACCAGTAGGCTTATCTTAGGGCATTTTACATGCTAAACTACTAGCTACTTTAACCTTTCTTTTAACAGTAGAAAAAAATCTGTCCCCTAGGCAGTATTTGAACTCAGAACCTCACGGTTGAAATCAGTGTCTTAGCAACCATGGCCTTTGAAGCCGCAATTGATATTATATTTATATAAGGATGATTCCCTAATCAAGAACAGTTTCATGTAAAAATTTTAGGCTTATAATTAAGCAGGATAATGTTATAAGCAGCAATGCTGTAGAAGGGTTCCAATGAATATGATACGTACTAATGAAAACAATTTTGTTGGTGTTACCTGTATCCACTCATTGGAAGTTTTGGTGGCTGGAACCCATGCACCTTCATGCTCCTCATCCTTTTCTTTGTTGAGTCTTGCCTGGGCAGGTCCGTATCTGACAACGTCATTGCCAAGTACCGAGGACACTGTTATCTGACTGGTTGGTAGGACTCCATTCTCCACTCCCATAGGCTCAATGCACTGCTCTGCTCAACCAATGAGGACATTATGTATTAATAACCTATATTAAATTAAATAAAAATGTATTTAACAGTACACCAAGGTGCTACCATGCAAGACCATCATTACATGCAACTCTGGAATGACACACGACTGCTGTTGCACGTGGCCCTGTAATTACATCTAACAAAAAACCCAATACAACACAGTGTCTTTCCAAATTAATATAGCAGATGAGTCATCATACAATTAATACACTTGTGGGCAGGTGAATTAGCCCTTTCCACCTGGGGTACCCTGGAAGTGTATCATCATAGATGCTGCATCGCAAGTTGTATGCTTGCGTGCAGGCTGCTCATGTTGTTAAATGCAAGTTTTCACGCAATGCGTCAGCATATCGTATTTGTCACAACATGCAAACTGCATGACGAGAGGTGTATGGCACTCTCAGTTGCTAGGAATATGAGAGAGGGGACATAAGTGTTAGTGGTAATAAGAATGAATGAAATATGCAAATAAAATTTGTGCAGATAGTTAACATCCATGTCTGTATAACAATACAATAGTGAAATATTTTTCGTGGAAAGATATAGCAGAAAAAAATATGCAGCGAGATAGGCCTAGAAATGAATTTGATATCTAGGTATGTGCACATATGAACCGTAATAATATTTGCTCTTCCATAAACACTTTTGGTTTTGAATATTAAAAAAAAAAACATTAGAACATGTAATATATACTATAGACAATAAAATTAGATAATTTATTAGTATTAAAAGCATATAAAAATATGTGCAGAAATGCACTACTGTTACTAAGCAAAACATGGTGTTATTCACAAGTTATTACTAATGAATGGGATTCATAGCACGAAAGTGTATAAGACTTATGTCACTTTTGAGAAACAACATTTTGAGTAGTTAACAAAATCCTTAAAACATATTGCAATGAAAGATTAAAGTAAATTATGTTATTGTAGAGTTAAGATTGCAGTGTATTCCTCACTGAAGTATTCATTGGTGACGAGATATCAGAATGTGGCTTGGTGCTCTCTTAGACCAATTAACTAATAATTTGTTATCTCTTGTAATGTTTAAAAATAATTATGGCAACCTAAATAGAATATTTACATATAACACATTCCTGCAAATTAGTGTTTTGTCTTTAAATATATATACCCAAAATTTCAACAAGTTTTTGCATTTTTTTTTTATTCTGTAAAATTTGACGAGATTCAGTTTAGTAGTTCCTGAGATAAAATAGCTTTATTTTTTCATTTAATGTAATCTTCCAAAATTATGGGCCAATAACAATATCTCTCTTTAAATGTAGTGCTTATATGTTGCACTATCAACATACAGAATTAGCCTTAAAATGGTTCCCATAAATTTAGGTGGCCGCCATTTTGAAAATAAGCTCTCTTCTTGGTTGGAAACTATAAAAGTTGGATGTCCTTACTAAGTAAGAACTATGTGTGTATCAAGTTTGGTGGAATTCTGTTCACAAGCTCAAAAGTTTTGAGGGGAAACACAGATACACAGACAAGAAAGTGATCTTGTTAGCGCATATTTCCGCTACATGAACGCAAATAATTTTGATGACGTTCTTAACAGGTTGGATGGTAAGTGGGCCTTGATGTCTTGTTGACAGGGATATCACTATAGATGGAACCAAAAACAAATCCAATACTAGTGAGACAATTACAAATACACGTGTCGTACTCGGGACTCGAACACAGAACACCTCGCATCATAAGGGAGGTGTGCAACCAACTGCATTACGGAGGTAGGATTCGGAGCATCAGCTTAGGTTCTAATCAGTCTTAAAGTTTTGGTAGACTGGGTTTACCAGCCTCAAATATTTACAGAAACATCATTTTCAAAACAAGTGTGTGAGTCACTTAATACATGTAAGTTTACATAGCCCACCATAGTACTAATTGTGTGCAGAATTTGGTGGAAATAAGTTGACTTGTTCCCGGGATATGGTATAAAATATTATTTTTTCTCTTTTGGCGCTATTGTACGTAAAGGTCTAAAATCAGGCTCTGTATAGGCATGCTTCTAATGCCAGCATACAAAGTTTGATTGCATTTTTGTCAAATTATTTAATACATNCTTACTAAGTAAGAACTATGTGTGTATCAAGTTTGGTGGAATTCTGTTCACAAGCTCAAAAGTTTTGAGGGGAAACTCAGATATACAGACAAGAAAGTGATCTTGTTAGCGCATATTTCCGCTACATGAACGCAAGTAATTTTGATGACGTTCTTAACAGGTTGGATGGTAAGTGGGCCTTGATGTCTTGTTGACAGCGATATCACTATAGATGGAACCAAAAACAAATCCAATACTAGTGAGACAATTACAAATACACGTGTCGTACTCGGGACTCGAACACAGAACACCTCGCATCATAAGGGAGGTGTGCAACCAACTGCATTACGGAGGTAGGATTCGGAGCATCAGCTTAGGTTCTAATCAGTCTTAAAGTTTTGGTAGACTGGGTTTACCAGCCTCAAATATTTACAGAAACATCATTTTCAAAACAAGTGTGTGAGTCACTTAATACATGTAAGTTTACATAGCCCACCATAGCACTAATTGTGTGCAGAATTTGGTGGAAATAAGTTGACTTGTTCCCGGGATATGGTATAAAATATTATTTTTTCTCTTTTGGCGCTATTGTACGTAATGGTCTAAAACCAGGCTCTGTATAGGCATGCTTCTAATGCCAGCATAAAAAGTTTGATTGCATTTTTGTCAAATTATTTAATACATANCAGGCTCTGTATAGGCATGCTTCTAATGCCAGCATACAAAGTTTGATTGCATTTTTGTCAAATTATTTAATACATACAACAAACTTATCTATGTAATTTATATTACCACAATTGTGATTATGTGACAAATTTTGGTGGGAATTAGTTGGTTGGTTCCCAATACATGGCATAAATGTTACATTTTATCATCAGACACTATCTTTCCAAAAATCTACCAAAATAGGGTGTTTATAAGAATATTTTATGCTTCTCGTGGATACTCTGAGCATACAAAGTTTAATTGTAATTTGTTAATTTGCTCAATAGATATGACTAACTTCTAATTTTTTTTATATGGCAGTCATATCGTAGACAATAACACATACACTTAAAACGTGTAAGTTTACGTGACTTACTGTAGTGTTGGCTAAATTAGGTTGGAATCGGTTGATTGTTTCCCCGAGATATAACAAAACTTGATTTATTCACATGACACTGTTTTTAAAATAATGAACAAAAGAGACTCTTGAGTAAATGCATTTGATGGTTGTAATAAATACTGCTAGCATACAAATTTAAGTTGAAATTTGTTACATGGTTTGGTGGATATAGCGTAGTAATATAAAATGTTTATATGACCGCCATTTTAAAAATAAGTGTCTGACCTGCTAAAACACATGTCAGTTTACATACCTACTGTATTATTACTTTACTGCCAAATTTGGTAAGAATCAGTTGATTTTTTTCCCTAGATATGACATAAAAACTTTATATTTCATTTGGCGCTATCTTATAAAATGGTGAACGAAAGAGGCTATGTATTGACACATTTAGTACTCATAATAGATTCTTACAGAATATCAAGTTTGTTTGAAATTTGTCACATTGTATGGTAGATATAGCAAATTAACCCTAAAACCTTTATGTGGCTACCATTTTGAAAATAAGTACCTTAACCCTTTAAACTGGAAGTATTAACATGGCCTGTCAATCTTTGTAACTTCTCACTTGTATTTATGGCTGGATACTGACGACCAGGTCGCTAATATGACCGGCTGCATCTGAATATGCACGCAGCGACTTGTCGCCATGCTCCAAAAATGTTACTCTGGGCGACCAGCCAGGAACAGAAGCAGCAAAAAGTCTAGAATGAAACCCTCCTTGAGATAACACGCATAATGACAGAGCATCTAGGTCACTGCGACCTTATCACCAGTATGAGACTGGCCTAAACACAAAGAAATTTGCTTCTCTTAAAATTATATGATACCTATTAGCCTGTATTTTGGTCATCTACAGCAGATTAATTAGAAGAGTGACTAATCTAAACCACTATTAGTTTAACGTGATTATCTGCCTCGCACATGCATGTGGAATTGCAGATTGTGAAGGGGCCAATTATGGTTAATGACACAGCCTACCTGGCTCCAGTGTGACCGGTGTCGGCGGAGGAGTCGGGTGGGTCGTACTGGACCCCTCTGCTGGTCGCCTCGTGTGTTTGCTACTGGGCGGGATAGTGATGATGCTCGGCGTGGTAGATATCCTGCGGAAGTCACTTGTCGAGGTGGTCAGCGGTTGCCCGCAGCCGATCAGCTCCACCTTCATAGATATTGCCTGGCTCCACGTCTCCGGGACAAAGCGGATGTAACGAGCTTCCACAGGGTTGTGGAAGATCTGCACCACTGGCTGCTTGCTGTTGATGGGGCCACGGAACACCTTCAAAAGAAGAAGCACATGAATCACTTTTCAGAGAGAAATTTTTTTTCTAGTATATGGTTACAAATTTTTAAGAGAAAAGTAATGCTTTGAAAATATACTGAGTTGTTTTTTAAACATCTATTTGTTTTTTAATTTTTGCAGTTTTATAAATGCACATTTGATTNTGAAAATATACTGAGTTGTTTTTTAAACATCTATTTGTTTTTTAATTTTTGCAGTTTTATAAATGCACATTTGATTTGAATTAATAATTGTGACATCAGGATAATATAGTATAATCGGTCTGGTGATTAAAAAGTTGATACTGGAGCACACACACTTACGTAGAAACAAACATAATTACAATCAAGTAAGTCTAGTTTTTGAAGGTAAGTATGTTAAAGTCTGGGAAATTTTATCAGTTGGTGCAAGACCTCCCTTCGAAGGGTTCATACCATATCACTGCTCCTGGTTTACTTTCCCACTATGAACCAACCTGGGAAGAGACCCTTTAAGTGATTTTATAGAGGTGTGTGCTCACCATCTTTAGAAGGATTCTTTAACCAAGAAATGTCAAAAAGATGTAAGTTCAATTTCAGCCATCAAAGCAAGCAACAGAAAGCATAAAACTCTGCCTTTGCCTTTCTTCTGGGAGTAATATACTGTTTTTTTTTTATCAGAAAAAGCATTATGACTAAGCAATTAGATTCAGAGTGATTTGAATCTAATGATTAAGTGTTAATATTTTCTGATATCATTGAGGTAGATATGTGAAGGTGTTAGATATGCAATAGAACGTCTTAAGAACTGAAACCCAACATATCATATTCCTGGGAAACAAAGTTATCATTATGTTTTCATAGCAATGAAGGTAGAATCGCAGAACATAAAAGTAAAAAATGGTAAATTGGGATGGAAAAGCTGCATTAGTTTATTGGGAATGATTACGTACACTTTTTCTGCTGAGCTTTTTATTGTTCCATTCTGTGACAATTAAAATTATCATCATCTACTGCAGGCATGTTGAACTTACGATACAAAGTATATCACATTATGATTCTTGAAAATATTAACATCCCTTGTTGTGCACAAGTTAATGCACTCTTTGACCCACTAAAACTTCGTACACATACAGAAATTCATATATAATTGGTAACGCTAGCCAACAGGGAGCTAGAGTGTATGAAATTTTTGATATGTTTCCAATTAGCTGACGTCGACAATTTTATATTAACTGTTTGCATGGTTCTCAATCGGTATGCCACTAGATTTGCAAGGCATGCTTTGAAACATCTGAGATTTTGTAATACTGCTGATAAAAAAATTTCATAATTTCACTCAATATTAATTTTGAAAAGGAGCAAAATTAAAAAGATTGAAGATCTTTAAAATACACTGCCATACAACAAAAATAGTGCACAATAAGGGTGCATTGGATGGTACTGAAACATTAGAGGTAGTGATACAGATGAGAAATACCCAAGATCACAAAAACAGAGCAGCAGGGCAATTACCTGTGGATCTGAGGTATGCCGTCAGTAATCTTCAGTAGTGCATTGCAACATGCTGCAACAAGGTCTGTCATGGAGTCCAGTAGATGCCGGATGTTGTCCTGAGGCAGATGGGCCCACAACTNTGAAAATATACTGAGTTGTTTTTTAAACATCTATTTGTTTTTTAATTTTTGCAGTTTTATAAATGCACATTTGATTGGAATTAATAATTGTGGCATCAGGATAATATAGTATAATCGGTCTGGTGATTAAAAAGTTGATACTGGAGCACACACACACTTACGTAGAAACAAACATAATTACAATCAAGTAAGTCTAGTTTTTGAAGGTAAGTATGTTAAAGTCTGGGAAATTTTATCAGTTGGTGCAAGACCTCCCTTCGAAGGGTTCATACCATATCACTGCTCCTGGTTTACTTTCCCACTATGAACCAACCTGGGAAGAGACCCTTTAAGTGATTTTATAGAGGTGTGTGCTCACCATCTTTAGAAGGATTCTTTAACCAAGAAATGTCAAAAAGATGTAAGTTCAATTTCAGCCATCAAAGCAAGCAACAGAAAGCATAAAACTCTGCCTTTGCCTTTCTTCTGGGAGTAATATACTGTTTTTTTTTTATCAGAAAAAGCATTATGACTAAGCAATTAGATTCAGAGTGATTTGAATCTAATGATTAAGTGTTAATATTTTCTGATATCATTGAGGTAGATATGTGAAGGTGTTAGATATGCAATAGAACGTCTTAAGAACTGAAACCCAACATATCATATTCCTGGGAAACAAAGTTATCATTATGTTTTCATAGCAATGAAGGTAGAATCGCAGAACATAAAAGTAAAAAATGGTAAATTGGGATGGAAAAGCTGCATTAGTTTATTGGGAATGATTACGCACACTTTTTCTGCTGAGCTTTTTATTGTTCCATTCTGTGACAATTAAAATTATCATCATCTACTGCAGGCATGTTGAACTTACGATACAAAGTATATCACATTATGATTCTTGAAAATATTAACATCCCTTGTTGTGCACAAGTTAATGCACTCTTTGACCCACTAAAACTTTGTACACATACAGAAATTCATATATAATTGGTAACGCTAGCCAACAGGGAGCTAGAGTATATGAAATTTTTGATACGTTTCCAATTAGTTGATGTTGAAAATTTTATATTAACAGTTTGCATGGTTCTCAATCGGTATGCCACTAGATTTGCAAGGCATGCTTTGAAACATCTGAGATTTTGTAATACTGCTGATAAAAAAATTTCATAATTTCACTCAATATTAATTTTGAAAAGGAGCAAAATTAAAAAGATTGAAGATATTTAAAATACACTGCCATACAACAAAAATAGTGCACAATAAGGGTGCATTGGATGGTACTAAAACATTAGAGGTAGTGATACAGATGAGAAATACCCAAGATCACAAAAACAGAGCAGCAGGGCAATTACCTGTGGATCTGAGGTATGCCGTCAGTAATCTTCAGTAGTGCATTGCAACATGCTGCAACAAGGTCTGTCATGGAGTCCAGTAGATGCCGGATGTTGTCCTGAGGCAGATGGGCCCACAACTGCTGTTGGATGGCATGTTCCAAATCCCACATACTGTGGCACGGTGGCAGCTGCCTTTTTAACTGGTCCCACACATGCTCGATTGGGGTCATCCCAGGGGAGGGGGCAGGCCATGGTATTGTTTGAACATGATGGAGTCAGTCCTGGGCAACTGGTGCCATGTGTGGTGTGGCATTATCCTGCTGGAATATTGCATCTGGAATCCCGGCTAGAAATGGGAGCAGATGGGGTCGTAGGATCTCATCCACATACCGCTGGGCTATCAATATTCTTAATAACACTACAAGAGCGGATCGGCTACTGTAGGCTACGGCTCCAACGACCATAATCCTGGATGTAATGATCATCAGTCCTTATAACGAAGTGGCACTCATCACCAAACACCACACATCGCCAGTCCGTAGCATTCTGCATTGTTCTGACTTGGCACCATTGCAAATGGAGCCGCTGCTGTTGCAGAGTTAATGGCAGCATATGTAATACGCATTCGGATTGCATATTTACCTCCACAAGGTGTCGGGAAATGGTTTGTGGGCACACAGGAGCCCCAACACTGGCCAGTAGTGTGGACCGGGTCGCCAAGGGATCCCTCTTCGTCTGGCGAACAATCTCTCAATTCGCTNCCCAACACTGGCCAGTAGTGTGGACCGGGTCGCCAAGGGATCCCTCTTCGTCTGGCGAACAATCTCTCAATTCGCTTAACTGGTAGTTGACCTTGTCGTCCTGAGCCAGTCTTCCATGTGTGAGTACCTTCAGGTATCCACTGTTCCCAACATCAGACAGTACGGTCCAAACAATCAACATGGTAATCTATGTGGTGATATGGCCATCCTGCAGTTTTCAGCCTAATTATGAGTGCTCTCTTGAAGTCGGTCAGTTGCGTAAAGTAATGTCATTGGCATCTCCTGGTATTTGTCTTCACTNCAGCTAATCCACTTGCCATTGTACTGTAATGCTAAACAAATTTTAAGATACTTTAAGACTGACATCTGTCTAAAACAATAAGTAGGTTATACAAGTAAAAATATAAAATGTTGCAAATAATTAAATATTTGCTAACTCTTTTTTAATTTGTCNTTTTATCAACACGCTGTCAGCTAATCCACTTGCCATTGTATTGTAATGCTAAACAAATTTTAAGATACTTTAAGACTTACATCTGTCCAAAAAAATAAGTAGGTTATACAAGTACAAATATAAAATGTTGCAAATAATTAAATATTTGCTAACGCTTTTTTAATTTGTCCGAGATAGTGAATTTGGGTTAACATTTGCGAGACGGTATGTTGTGTCTATTATCACACTTTGGGCGTTATAGCTAATATATTCGATTTTGAAATATGTGACGTGGAATAACATTAGAATTGCTTAAAAACTATTCACGCGTTTCACTTTCTACAAACAAGGAGATGGGTTTCATGAGAACAATATGGCGTATAATTTACGTAGACGAACGATTACCGGCCGAATATAAATGACTTTTACTCCAAATCATTTTACATGAAATATATGTTACTTTAAAAATTATGCAGAGCTCGTGGAAAAATATAACTATTGGCATTTGTTTGTAAATTCGTTATATATCGCGCAAAAAAGAGGTTCATTTCTGGCTGGTAATACCTCGCATAATATCCGAGAGATCGCGCGCACAGCGCGTCACGGCGAACTTCGCCGCTGTTTTTGGTCAATAGATGGCGTATTTTTTTTAAGTTGATTGTTCTTAGATTACGGGCTGGAAATATATTTAAAATTCGTGTAGTTTCGTCAAATTAATAGAAAAATAATTCAACAATATTATTCAATATTTCTATTTGCTTTTCGAATTAATATCAAGGACGTGTTGAAAGCGAGGTTGGAGAGGGGTGGTACGACGTGAAAAAACTTTCTGAAGTTAGCACAACTTCGGAAAACTTTTCCGCGTCGTATCATTCTATTGTACATTTCATTTTGAACACCTATACATAACTACATTATCACAAAGTTTAGTTTTTAACACTAACAACCATTGTTTTGTGTCCTTGTAAAATAAAATGCATTAATAAATGTAAGAACTCTTTCTTACCCGCGTATTTTCTGCTTTTGTGATGTTCATTGGCAGTGCGCTCAGAATAGCCAACGTAATTTTAACTTTTGTTCGTTCGTGCATCAGCTGATACAGGATTTTGTAAATGGCACTTTGTTTGTTTCGTAAACGTTAAGTTGCCACTCACTGACTGTCAGAAAGTGGCCTTCTTATACCGTATGGATCATATCCACTGTTCCCAACCTCAGACAGTACGGTCCAAACAATCAACATGGTAATCTATGTGGCAATATGGCCATCCTGCAGTTTTCAGCCCAATTATGAGTGCTCTCTTGAAGTCGGTCAGTTGCGTAAAGTAATGTCATTGGCATCTCCTGGTATTTGTCTTCACTCTGTACATTTTCTTGGTATCGTCTCATGTTAATGCAGCTTCGAATACACACCAGTGCCTGCGACCACTGGTTATTGCTTGCAGCGCTACTGCCGGGTGTGTGATCATAAACAAACGCACCAACGTGGGATAATGTGCTTACCGACCCGTACTCTCGCTATTTACATCATTTTGTGATTGTCGCATGGTTTCTTCGTGAAGTGCTGGTTTCATTGTCCGCCAGTGTATTTATTTTATTGATTTTAATTATTTTCAAGCTTAACATTTCCACTCCCTGCAGTACTGCAAGACCGATATGTTAGTGTCACACCGTGATTCATTGCTAAGGATAGGATTCCATGAACAAAAGAAGGCTGAGAACCATTTATTTGAAGTATATGTGGGCATATGAAGCACCGACGTTGGCATTAGAGTGGAAGGCTGCGAATGTGGTGCCACAGCAGGACACAAGGGCTTGTTCTTACACTCACCACGGGCTTGTTGTGTTTGTCTGTGATGTAGCTGTACGACTGGCCGTCCAGACTGTGCAGGACCTTGTAGCTGGAGACGTACTCGTCCGTCAGGGGACTGCCCTGCACCACAGCCCCGTACACAGGTTCCTCCCGGCCCAAGTCAACCTGCAGGTACTGCTGCTTGTCCGAGTGTTGCGCCGTCCAGCTGTACTCTGCGCACACCAGTTTCCCAACTTATCTGAAGCCCTGCTAAAGTTCTACTTTCAGACTATTCCTCCCCACCTCGTGCAAACAAAGCTCAATTAGTCTAGAAAATTACACCAAATGGTTAACACATTGAAAATATAATTCGTATGAGAACTATTTCTTACCAGATATCACCAAAAAAGTTTTCCCTCTTATTTGATTAATATTAATTATAAATGAAATATTATAATTTATTGATAAAATACAAGTAGAGGTTCATTTTAATGAAAACTTAGATATGTACTTTATGTTAACAGAAGTATAAAATGCTTGAGATACAAGATACATTTAGGAAAAAATCAAACACATGGTACTTGGAATGATTTTTCAAAGATTTGATTTTTAAAAATGTGAAGATACTATGAACAGACTATAGCTAATCTTCATGGCTCAAGTCATATGTTACATAATTAATGTGAAGTTCATGACCTCTCAAACCCAGTTGTGTATTTAGGCCGAGGCAGGCTAGGCAGTAGGTTTCAGAGGCATAGCCAGCAGTTTCTCAAGGTGGGGGTTGCACTAACTGAAGAAAAGTGGAAGAGTTTATAGTGGTGCTGATTCACGTTTTAATTAGGACAAATGTTATGAGAAAAAACACTTCAAGGTATAATAAAATTTATCATAGTTTACATTAATTACATATTTTTATCACAAAGGAAAGCTTATTAGTAATCCTAAATATAAATGTTTGTAATATAAGGAGTAAAGGAGGGGATTAAAACCCCCGTATCCTCCACTTGTCTACACACTGTCAGGTTTGTAAGAGAGGCAGTTTCTGTAGAACCTGAAAATGGGAAGTGAGGTGAAAATAAAATAAAAATGTTTCAGCGTTTTCATTATTCTTTAAAATGATATTACTGAAGTACTCTCTCTACTTTGCTCCAGTAGATGCTCAACAATTGCAAATTAACTTTAAGCTGTTGGGATGAAAAATTCCTAATTCCTGCGGCTATATTAACCGTTTTGTTCTGGTCCTTTGCAGACTTCAGAGGTATCAGAGGTACCAACATAGTACATAGTAATATAGCATCTTTTATATCCAATTATGTAAGAAAGGAGGCACATGACAAGACTTTTGTTCACAATTTGCTAGAAAATAAGACATTATTCATTCACGAAACAATATTTTATAAGGTAGGCGTATTCTGATTAAAATTATACCTCAGAACTGCAGATACGAACACAGATTACCACCAAAATACAAATATTATTAAGTAGCCCGTCCACGCATCTTTCCACCATAACTATTATGTACCAATGAAGAAATATGTTTCTAAAAATATGCTACGAATCCAATGCAAACATTTTTCTCACTTTTTAATTTTTGTTTTAATTAATGGCTGGCACTGAAAGAGCGACATTAGCTAACTTCAATCCAGTACTAGCGTAGGAGCTGGGGGCTCTCTTTATTTCATGTAATTGAAGGGGGTTGGACTTTAGTTTAATGTCTCATGAGACGGCGTTGCTTTTCAGTTCCTCTTAGGTGACAATCATCACTTTAAATTGCATATTGTTTTTATCGAGCAATGGAAAATTTTGCTCGTACGGAAATAACATTAAAATTATAAGAACTTGGAAAGCTTTAACCTCACTGAAAGAACGTAATGTGATAAATATGTCACTGTTTGACGTTTGTACAGATGCTAGTAATAAATACATTCGGTAGGTAAAGATTTTTAGCGACGTTAATTTCACACTTGTATTTTCTATAAAATAAAATGTTATTCTGACACTACAAAACAGAAAGTTGAATTCTTACACTACAAAACAAAAAGTTGAAAGGGCAGTTTTTTTAATCATTCTAAACCTGTAACTGTTTCATATATATATATATTAATTATAAAACACACAAACTTACTTTTTGTAATCCTAATACTTCTGAACATGTGTTGTATGAAAATCCATGGACGATTACTACTCTAAAATCACATATGCCTGCCACTGATACAAAATAATTTATTTGCAGTATCTTATATATGTTTCTCAAAACCAACAAACTTAAACTTGAGAACCTAAATATATTTGCTGTGCTTCAATGGTGGATCAGGCTATTTTTCTAAGTGATGTGCTGATATTATATTCCACTGAAGTCACACTGAAAAGCCACATACAATCAACTGTATACGTAATGAAAACAAATACAAAAATAATTTATAACTGCTTGTAAAATATTCAGACAACACAACAAGCATACAATTCATGTTTTAGTCGCTAGGTGCAGTTTCTCTGTGTATGTGGAGAGGAGACCGAAAGCAAGGCATTCTGCACAGTATCGATCAGGCCAGGTGCATACGCAGCTCTCTTTATCACCCTTATGTGGAGTGTATGTGAAACCGCGAAGGACTGGGTAATGTACAAGTCATAATCAGTTAACATTTAAATAATAAATCACAGCTCGTGCTTGCTTAAAGCTGCTCTGCATGCTGAGTTTTGGCTTTTTTCTTGGTGATAAGGGGAGGACCTTTGTGTTTGTCTAGGGTATAATTTATCTCGGAAGACTTCAAAATATTAAAATTAATAAATGTTGTATTAAAACAATATATTATTTTTGTTCTAGAAATTATTGAACACTAACATCATTTTTTAACTT